>CM023358.1:4927582-5022324 GCA_013282895.1 Eriosoma lanigerum | reverse complement strand
AGTATTTTTTTGCTTTTATTTTTTTAACTGTATTTTTTCAAAAACAGTGTGATATTTCCCTTTTTTACTCATATTTAATTTTTCTTATTATTCGTATTTTTTGTTTAATTCAACTAAGACCATTTTGGTTAAGTAGGTAATAAGTTTCTATTTATTTATAATTTCTTTTTTTCTTACCCTTATAATTTCATTTTCAAGTGCTACTTTCGATGTGCATATTGTATATATTAGTATAGCTATTTTATCTCCATCATAAAGTTTATTTGAAATTTTGTTTAAATTTTCTATTAAGAAATTAATCAATACGTCAATGCCTTTTTCTGTTGAAGATACTGCAACGAACACATCATTATAATCTTGTGGTTTAATTGGACCATTTTCTTGTACAAAAATATAATTTAAATATCTATAATAAATCAATAATTACTTTCCTTTATTGTTTGTTTAAAGTATATGTTACTATAGATAAACTTTTTTTATAATTTTAAGCGTTATGTAGTCTTAGTGAATTATTAACGATTTAGCATTATTCTTTTAATCAATTTTTTTAAACAGTATAATTGTATATTATACCTTAATAAGAGTTCATCATCTGTTGTACATGCTAATGCTGTTTGCGCAGCTAATTTTACAGACGGCGATTTCGTTGTATTATACACATTAAACATTTGCTCCCATGTGGATATATTATTGGTTAATCGTACGCCAACACAGAATGCCGCATCTCTTATATCTGTAGGTATACTAAAAAATAAATATTAATTCTATTTTTCATTATTAATGTCATTTTTTTTCTGAAACAACAGCATAATTATTTTTTATCTGTGATAAATTTATATTCACATTAAACAATATATTTTTAACCATTACTTTTCTCCGTTTTGCCATTTTTTGTAATACTCAAATGCTGATTCTGTACAAATTGTTTTATCTAAATTACATGTCCATATTGAAAACGCATTCCAACTGGTTAAAATAATGTGATCCGTGTTGTTTTGTACAACAACAAGGTTCTCTATTTTTTTGTATATTATACTAGCCAAATTACCAACACATTCCTATTAAGACAGTTATTAATTAGTTACAAGAAATTAAATTTACTTATATCATTCTTTTTTATTTACTAAATTATTTTAAAAAATTGATTACAAGAACCATTAATGCTTTTCAAAAAATCTTATTTATATTCATTATTTTAAATATAACTCATTATATTGTAATATTTCTACGTTGATTAATTTCTTTCTATGTTTGTATTAACTGAATCTAATATAGCGTATTTTTGTAAGTGATAAGTGATTTATTATTAGCGCATTTATTTACAAATAGTAATACATTTATATTTTATTTCATTAAATATTATATTATTAATTAATATAACGATTATTACTAGTATAGTTCATGTGTTATCACTTTATGTAAAAATTGTAGATTATCTATTTACTTATTTATTTATATTTTATGTATAATAACTTCAATTTATATGACATTTTTGGGAAAAAAATCCGCACAAATTTTCAATGTGAAATATAATATAATTAATTTTTTGAAATTTTGCTATGTACTAAAATTTCAATTAATATTTTCTATTTTTTAAATGTTTTTATATTTTATTTACTTTTAACTGTTTGTATTCTGTGTCATTGCGTCTCATTCGTTCCAATAAATACGAATAGCCGCTAATTAAGGAATACCATGGTAATACGTCATCTTCAACTTTTAAATACGACGACAACTGTAAAGGTATGGAATAGTGTAACTTATCCGCTCTAGCCAAATTAAACGAATCATCAATTAACTGAGCCCGGTTTAGTACGTTGATGTCGGTAGGAGTATGTTTTAATTGTACGATTAATGAACGCCAATTGTCTTCATCGTAGTTTACCCGATAAAATCCTATAGAATATATTTAATAAAAATAGCATTTATAATAAAACAGAATATAAAAATATATCATTATTATAATATAAATTTCTATTGTTTCTGTAATTTCTGTTTCGAATTACCGGTTGATTGTATGTTGAATATAAACCATCCGGAATCATTGGGTGCTGTCATGACACATTCGTCTACGGACGGCTCACACCACATGGCTAAAGTGAAATCTTCGAAGTTCTTACTTGACTCCGTCGTATAGGTAATTCCCACAAGCCATTTCGAAAGATCGTCCGTCTTATCCGGCGTGTCTATAAGAAATCTTTCCTGTAAAATGGAATCGTGCGCTGAAATCGCGGTTATAACTGGGATTCTTCGAACACCAAAGTTTGTACCTGAGTTACGATAAACTTGTCGTTGACTCTGAGTACACTGACCATAGGGTATCCTTCCTGTTCCGTCCACTGTCTCATGAAATCGGTGACTGTCACGCTCTTTCCGAAATCGAATGCGTATTCAGATATCGTGTACTCAAAGGCCTTGAATAGCACATCGGGATTTACTGATCCGTACCTACATGTGCAAATGTGATTAGTTACGCGAAACTATTCGTAATAATAATATACAATATACGTCAATATATAATTTTTTTAACAATACGTTTGAAACTATATAAAACATTTTACTTGTTTTTCATCAAATACCGGACCAACGACTGTTGAAAAATGGTGTCGTTTGTCACGGATTTCAACATTCTCAAAAACGACGCAGACTTTCCGGACGTTTGATCATAAAAAGCATCGTTGATCTCCGTAGGTGAATGTATGGACGCGGTGATCGCGTGCTTCGGAGTTTGATCATAAGCCAAAGCCGATTGATGTTGTTCGATCACGAACATTTCGTTCATTCTCCAATCCGGATGCACCTAAAAGCAGAAATAGGTAAAATAATTAATGTAATCGCTCTAGAATAGAGACAATTCATAAAATAAAAAAATAATTATACTTCTTTATTCTTCACAAATTATAATTCAATGTATAACTTTGTGTTGCACTAACTAGAAACTTTTATCATTTTTTTTATTCCTCCAGAAAGTTTTAATACTAAGGATTTAAGCATCATATTTATACTAATACTATTATTATATTAATGCAATACAAGTGTATTTGTATATAATAATTATAATTCAATTGTACCGTTTGCATGGAAAAATATTGAAAATATATGGTAAATGCATCATGCAGCCACAGGTAGTCCCACCAGGTGCAGGTGACCAAGTTTCCAAACCATTGGCGGGCTATTTCACGTTGGATCATTGACAATCCCGATTCTTTAGCTTTTGTGGTAGATGTATTGTCGAGCAACAAAAACTTTTCCCTAAAATAAAATCGCAATACTTTTTAAAATTATTATCCGTGAAATCCATAATTTAATATCATATTTATTAGGTAAAACGAAATGAGTTTCTAATTAAATCTATTTTAAATTATATATGAGACTCAAAATTAGTTACTTTTTATGAACTTCTTGACAAAGTAAACAAGTAACCTATCCCCGCCTTAGAAATTTAATAATACGAATATCATAATATAATATGTATAGTAGTTATCATTATCCTACCTTACTTTAGATTTCATTCGATATACTATAATATTCGATATGTCCATTTAAACAAATAATATTCGTATTATTATGATATTATATCTATCGAGTGATTAGTATTCAGTAAATATCGATGGCTAAATTTCAAAATATTTATAAAATCATCATGCTAATGTAGTTATATTAAATCGCTCGTAATAGAAATTAATATATTAAGTAGTTCATTACTGAAAAGTGGTCAATCCCCAATTGCCCATTGCATATGATTTCAAGTCCGGCACGGCAAACATGTCGAATTTCGGTAGGTCGTACCGCATTTCTGTGAAGTCTTCCATGGCCTTCAGTAGTTTGGGTGCTTCTTCTAATACATACTGGATCTGTTCTAAGTAATCGGCCCTCGTGAATGCGTATATAACACTCTCACCTTTTAAGCCACCAGTCACGAATACGTTGAATGCACTTACTATAAATGCAACCATGTGCGTGGACATCGGTGGAGTTTCTACGAAAACGTCACGTATTTCTCGTTTGGATACTCTAAATCAACCCAAAATTAATATTGTGACATTCACCTTTATCAAATAACATAAAATTATTGTGTATATTATAAGAATTTTATTCATAGATTTACTCTAAGAGATATTTAAATATTCTTAGTTCTTAACGAACTCATTGATCGAATTCATCCAATATGTTTCGACGAAATATCCAAAATTTAAAAAGTTTATTATTTATTGGTATTTAAAATAAAAGATTTATGATTAATGTTTAAATTGTCGAAAATATAAATAAATAAGTGATAAAATTGTTTACTGAATGAAAACAGATTTTTAAAAAAAAAAAAAAAAAAAAAAAAACAATGTTTGTCAATCACAATGTTGTTTCATGAATACGTTTTTATACCATATAGATATTATTAAATATTTAGAATTCACCATAAAAACATAATATGAGATAAATTCTTTGAAATACTTATGTATATATTTAATTTTCAATTCGTATAAAATGTGGCGGAGTATATTATTATTGTAGAGTAATAATAATATATAGAATCAATTTCGTACTCGTACATTGTCTTATAAACAGGCATGTTTGATCTGAGGAATTTGTTTTCCGGTCTCGTCAGCGATATATTATAAGACGTTTTATACTCTGGTTCGTCATAACACGGGAATATTCTCCTGGCTCCGGTCGGTTCGGAGTACGTTAAGAATAGCCATCTAAAAAAATTTAACGTTTATTTCATATTGGGTAAAAATTTATTACGGATAAAAAAAAAAAATTAAATTAAAACTGTTCTCGAAACGTTCAATTAAAACAACCGCGCGTTCGTCAAGACTCACTCTGAAGGATCGTCCGGACCCTCTGCAGGGTAGGTACTCCGGTAGAATCCGCTCGTGCCGTTTTCGACGGTGCCGCCAAATTCGATGTTCAACACGTACTGAACGTTGACGTATAATTCGGACTGCAGTTTGATCTCGATCTGCTCGTTTTGTTCGTTGTACTCGATTTCAATCACACTCACGGCCTTGTCAGTCATTTTCTCGCGCACGTACGCCACGTACACCGTGAGGTTCTTGCAGTTCAACGTTATCACCGACGTATCGATCGTGGCGTAGATAACGATATCTAAATCACCGTCGTAGACGACCGTCGCGGTGCCGGAATCGTAAAGCGGCGCGATCGAAAGATCGTACGAGATCGGCCTCGTGTCGCCGGGCAAACGGTAAACGGTCATCTCGCCGGCGACGAGCGTCAGGAAAATCGATAACAGCACGCCGGGACTCGACATATTCGCGGGGTCGTTATGATTGCGTTGAGCCCGATACAAATGTTACTATCGAATTTATATGCCGCGGGGAGACACCGTATTCAAATTAGATTATTGTTGTTATCATATTGTCTTATCTCTAACAATTGCCATTTACACGCCAAATGGAGTACCCCGTATTTTAAAAACCGCGCGCGAAACAATTAAATTTTTAAACACCGTTCGCCGCATCGTTTGTTTGTTTTTTCATTTAAAACATTTTACGCGATAAACAAACATTTCGATATTTCGAGTAATGTATTCGTATTGATAAAAAAAAAAAACCATATTATTTTTGTTCTTATCTCGCACAAAATACACATACATTAATATATTACATCCACTCGAATGATATTATACAAGTGCGCGTTCCGTTGAATCGCGGATGCCCATTATAATATTATGTACCAATGTCACAGCGTATTTTCGTGTTTACTACGTCTCAAGTAGCAATTTGTGACAACACCCGAATGATTGTATTGAACAATACATATTATTATGATTGACAGAGAAAAATATATTGTATAATCGTAATTATATATATTTATATATAATATTTCGGCGATCACTCGCGATATGGGTATGCCGAGTCGGAAAATAATTATTATAACGAGACTAAACCGCGGAATGGACGACAAAAGCGGACATTTTTTCGGGCAGTGCAAAGCTTGTTGCACACTAGGCGTTTTCAATAACGTACTGAAATGGTGAAAATGATTAGATTTTTATTTTACATAAAAGGGCGCTAAATTCGTTAATTTTCATTAGTAGATAGTTCTTTACTACATTATATTATTGCATGATGGACTTTTTAAATGATATTGAAACATATAGGACATTATTAATACACCGACTTCATAGTTCGTACTTGTAAGTTGTGTTTCATTTATTATTAAAATATATCCATATATAGTTTACTTGAAACAACAAGGCCCAACTATTATTTATATATATATATTAGAACTTACAAAATACTTGTGTTCCATATGCTTTCTTCCTTTGGCATAAATAATACGAATTTCCCTATGGCAAACATATTATATTATCAAGTACATATACACAATTTTAAATTGAAATAATAAACTCAGCGTTCGGCACGCGTAGTGTGAATGATATGGAAAACACGTTATTTAAAATTATCAAACGCAAAAATTAGACCCTGCAGAGGGTCCGGACGATCCTTCAGAGTGAGTCTTGACGCAAAAATTAGACCGACGCGTTCTCGGGCGTGCGGACGCTACCAGACGCACGCGTTTTTTCCGAGTGTGAGTTTTTTCCAACTTTTCATTCTCGGATGTTTAATTAATTATGGAACGCGACGTTTTTGAAAACGCCTAGTGTGTAACTACCTTAATAAATATATGGAATTTTTGCTTTATGTAAATTAAAATTCTAACTACTACCATAATACAAGCACGTAATTGACAAAGTTACGTTGCGAGTTAGGTTTTTCTGCGGCGATAAAAACAACAAGTAATGTCGTAACCTAATGATAACGCGTTTGATTTTAGTTAAACTTAACAATAAAAATGCCCACGTCATATTTATAAAACCATTAACAAAGATTAAATGTATTTTATGTACCATTACGATAGATTTGAGTAGTAAATTTTGTTCTGTCATATAACCCAACACCTAAGTTAAATATTTTGTATTTTGAAAGAATTTTGTGCACATTAACACGAAAAATTATTTCAAATGATTCTTAATTTTACAATTATAATTGAAATACTATAGTATTTCTAATAACATATATCCTGTAAATATATATTTATACAGGAAAATATGTAGTGGAAAATACGAAATATATTTAAAATAATGACATCACAATTAACGGCTAATTTAAAAAATATCGTCCAATACAACCGGACGTTTTTTTAAATTTCAAATTATTTAATACATTATAGTCATACATTGTTGTTTCGTGAAATTCATTTGTTTATCGTAAAGATAAAATACAAAGTATAATAGCTTACAATAATAGTTTAAGAAAAAAAAAAATTGTTTTTTTACAACACAATTGGGATTTATAGGATAAACATTTTAGTATACCTATCTATTTCAATAGATTTAAACGAAATAAACATAATTTTTGTATAACAAAGTATAAATTTTAGTATGTGTAAATAATATATATATATTATCCAGTAATTTTCAATCGAACAATGTTGTTCGTATTTTAAGTGAGAGAGCTAATATAGTAATATAATATAATAGTATATTATTATATAATAACTAGATGTACCTACTTATTTCTATATTATTTTAAATGCACTTCGTTTTTATTATTATCGGTTTGTAGATAATGATTTGCGAATTTTCACTGAATATTATTTGTTTTAGTCTTAAACGAAGGATACCAATTCGTTATTACTCATACAAAATACATACTATTCTTAAAAACTTATAATTATTTCGTAGAATTATAGAACTATACACTTGAATCCATACTGACAAAAATAGTTATTCAATTAGGTATAAGTATAATTACTATTCTAATTTACTAAGAACGATCTTTGAACGCAAATCTTCAAAGCGTGTCGTTTATAATAAAAGAAATACGATTATCTAAAACTGCAGTTAATTTATTATAATTATTATTTATAAGTGGTTTCAGTTACAATGTTATAAAATAAATGTTAAAACAGTACAAGTTAGAAAAACATTCTCTGCAAGCGCGCCAAGTTTCCGATTTTAAACAATAAATTATAGATTCATAAAAATATTATATCTTAATTTGTTTGTAATATTATACGGGGTATTTTTTTAAACTATGTAAAATAATACTTATCTCTCTTATTATAGTAACTATCCAAATTAAGAATAAATCTTGTACTAGTCGTAATACTAGTAATTTTACAGACACAGCATGAAAAAATAAGGTGTCTACACTTCTAATGTTTAGAAACCTGAAACGAGTGAATAAATATAATACATTTTAAGTGAAACGATGATGTCATTGTGTGGACGGTGAAGATATTCTTTTGATTAGGTAGTAATAACTAATAATTATTAGTTTGATTCATAATAATAAATTCAATTATTTCTAATTTTTATTTTATACAAAAACGCGTAAATATATCTATTTTTTAAACTATAGGTACGCAATCGCAGATAAATTTTTTTGATTTATCAGCAAAATAACTCTATTTAAATGTACTTTTTGCAATTCAACGATGAATGTTCAACTCGATATATTTGATTCAAATATCTATTTGGTATTTAACAAGGTTGTATGATTTAGGTATTTAAAATTGTTATTATGTTAAATTAAATTTTAGTGTAGTTAAATAAAGATAAGTATGAAACAAAAATTTAAAATATTAAATATAGATAACTAATATATTTTATTAATTTAAAATATAACATTCAATAAAAAAAAAAATCACACAATACTTAGTACATTATTACACGGTTATGTACAAATTCAATATATGAGAATCTATTATTATAATAATTACTTCGAAAAATATAATTCAATATTTGCATGATCATTATTTTTAATCGATATTTATTAAAGAGTAACATTATATTTTGAATGAAATTTCGCACCAATTAATTTAATGAGCTTACTTTTCCATACGTCAATATAAGTCGATCAAATAAATAATATAAAATAATCAAAAATAATGCACAGTTATTTAACAAATAATAATATTTAATAATAATATATATTTATTATTGAGTTTATCTACTATAGTAGATTAATAATCCAATTTATTGTTGTTTAATACAAATAGTTTGAAGAATTTGCTCATTATTTTTTTTAACTCTCGCATTTTGTTTATCGTTTAAACAGATATTTAATTTCAATTATAATTTTATTTGCAATCCATTTACGTACTTTCAGTATTATTATTACACATAATTTATTATCTAATCTATAGTTACTGTTTATTTTAAAATGTATGTTTAATATAATCATATCTATAAATAATATATATGAATATTTTTTTACATTCTACAAACTTTGTGCGTAAATTTGATATTTACGTGATAGTAAAAACTGTTTTAGTTTAATTTAATTTGTATTAAAGCGTTTTATATAAATATTTTATAAATACCTACTTATTTAATTACGAAAAATTCGTAAATTTTTTAATTTATTGATGATCTTTTCCTATCGTTTATTTATATAATACGAGTATATTGTATTATTAATTAAATCTTATTACGATGACAATAATATTATTAAAAATGTATGATATTGGACCGTTTGAATTGTTATTCAAAAATTCGGTATAGTCATCAAAAACGAACAATGACGACGTACAAATTTTAATATTATAATATAATTTAACAACAGTGGTGTATTGGAGGATATACACCATATACTCATTAGCACATTTTTAAAGTTTTGTGTATACTTAAAAAAAAATATAACTCTATGGGTATACGCTACGTGCTACAATATTACACAAATTACTAAAAATAAATACCTATTTATTTGAATCTTCTTCTGATAAATATTCTAATAAAACATTATTTTGTTATGATTTCTAAGAAGTTTTGGTGAAGATATGGCAATATTGAATACTCATAATGGGTACCGATTTTTGATTTGTGTGTTATTATTATACATTTATACAACTTAATTATTATCCGTACTATCAAGCGACTAAACAGATGAACGACTGTTATATTATACTATAATATATTGCTAATATATAACATATTGTAAATTGTTATGTTATATCTATATAATAATATTAATTTATTTTGTAATAACAAAATTTCTACTAATTACTAATTTCTTAAAATTAAAATGATTTAAAGCCTTATGTTGGTACTAATATTTTTTTTTTATGCGTTAGCTGAATGTTAAAATAGACATTATGCTTTTCATTCCCCAATTTATGCTCTTATAGTCTTAACCAAGTATCTATATTCAACACTAAAATGAAACGTATACTCAAAAAAAATTTTCCAATATACCACTTTGTTAACAACAACATAATTAGAAAATACAATACAACCACCACGCTAAATAATAATAATACATTTTATATACGAAAAGTATTTATATCCGTAGCAATAATAACGTCAATAATAATTAAGATAAATATAATTAAAATTATTTCGATTGATTCTTCTCGGACAATTTCAATATTTAATTCAAATTATTAAATTATTATGAAATCACGTTTCCAATCAACGAAATATAAAAAAGAGTGATAATTACGAAAACCGAATTATTCAGATATAATTGTTTATTAGCATTATTGGGACACCTGGATATTGTACCCGGTGTCGGGTGATCAAAATCAAATTGTTTATCAACGGTCGATAAAGTCGTCTGATTTGTCGTTGCCTCAGTTGTTGTTTCATTTTTTGTCGTTGCTTCAGTTGTTATTGTTGTTGCCTTTATTGTTGTTGCTTCAGTTGGCATTGCTTCAGTTGTTGTTGTTGCCTTTGTTGTTGGTGCCTCAGTTGTTGGTGCCTTTGTTGTTGTTGCCTCTGTTGTTGTTGCCTTTATTGTTGTTGCTTCAGTTGGCATTGCTTCAGTTGTTGTTGTTGTTGCCTTTGTTGTTGGTGCCTCAGTTGTTGGTGCCTTTGTTGTTGTTGCCTCTGTTGTTGTTGCCTTTGTTGTTGTTGCTTCAGTTGTTGTTGTTGTTGTTGTTGCCTCAGTTGTCGTTATCTCAGTTGTTAATTCAATGGTAGTTTCTGTTTCAATTGTCGTCGCATCTATTGGTGCTCCTAACCAATAATTTATACCAACGTGGTATAGGTTATACCAACGAAGATTTTGTTCCACTTGGATGTAAGATTCATCGAACGAAGCTTTGATGTTGGGTGGCAATCCATCAGCATTCTTTAGACTATTTAACTAACAATACAAAAATATGATTAAAATAAGTATTAAAGAGTTCTCGTCATACGAAAAAAAAATGTGATGGGTTAGTATTGTAAAATTAATATTTTGTATTAATTAATCGTGTACTTATAGAATATAGGATTTAATAAGTTTAATATGGTCACATCGAAGTTTAAAACAAAAAAATTAATAAATAAATATACTTGTATGCTTAATATTTATTGATAATACAACGGCCAGATCTTACCTTCATTATTTCACTATCTAGAGCTACCTTAGAAGCTAAAATTCTGTACATGTACGTGACAATACTTTCTCCAGTAGGTATCGTTCTCAGAATCCTCTCAATGTTATTTATTAGGAAATTTGTCAACGATTCGATCCCTTGGGGTGTTAGAGACATCGCAGTACATATGTCCTTGAAATCCTGTAAACGTACCGGACCACCATTATCGTAGTTGAATAAAAAGTCCAAATATCTAAAATTAAAAATAATTATTGATTCCCCAATATAACATATCGAGTACATATTATTTTTAATAACGTAAAATAGTGTTTTGCGTTCATAAAATGTTGCGATTAGAATGTAAATAATTCAATACTTGTATAATATTAATGTATCTCGGGAACAAGTCAATGCTGTTTGGGCAGAGCTTTTTTCCGAAGATGATTTGGTGGTAGTGTACACACCAAATACGTATTTCCACGTGTCTGTATCGTTACTCAGTTTAATGCCGGTACACAAGGTAGCGTCCTTAATATCTGGCGATATTCTATAAAAGAAAAACACATTAACGAATCGAATAACTAAACAAAAAAAAAAAACTATACTTTTGTCCGGTTAACCATTTTTCAAAATTGCCCATGGCCATCTGTGTGCAATAATCACCATCCAAATAGCAAGCCCATACTGAAAATTTATTCCAGCTAGTTATGGTCGTATGGTCTTTAGTACTATTATTTAGAACTAAAGATTCTGTTTTTTTATAAATCAATTCGGCCAGATCTTGAACGTACGACTAAATACAAATACGAATAAGAATTACAAAACGTAAAAGCTAACGTTAAAGTTAGTAATACGCTTTATTGAAAATTATATTCGATTGCTTATAATATATTTCTTTTATTAAGGAAATTATGCCGCTGGACCTAATATTAAAAGTCAAACTCAACCTTTAAATTTAAAAGTTTTACAATTTCTGTGAACCAATGATCACGTTATTGAAGCCTTTATTCGATAAAAAAATAAAGTAATTATATTATAGTACACTAACTTTACCTTAAATGTACTATACCTTTATGTAATCGAAACCTTCGTTACTGCGGCGCATCCGTTCGACCACGTAAGACAGACAATCTATAGCTGTATACCACGGTATCTCGTCGTTTTCATATTGTAGGTAAGTCGATAAATTAAGGGCTGTGGAATATTCCAACACTCCTGCTCTCGCGAGATTTAACGAGTCACTAATTAGTTGGGCCCTGTTCAGCACATGGATAGTTTTGTGCGAATCTTTCAACTGTTCAACGAGCCGATTCCAATTTTCCGCGTCATAATTAACACGATAAAATCCTGACGAATGATAATAACATAAATTATTATTTTAAACGGTAAACGGAATATCAATGAAAAAGAAAATAATATAAATACCGCATAATTGTAGATTGAAAATATGCCAAGTAGACATACTGGAATCGTGTATGTACGTAACGGTAGACGATGGTTTAATCCATTTTACAGGAGTCAAGTCTTCAAAATTTCTAACCAAATTATTAGTGTACGTAATGCCGATATACCATTGAGTTGCAGTATTGTTTAATGGCCATACAGAAAATCGGTGCTGAAAATAATCCCCATAGAATATTAGTTGTAATTATGTTTATCTAAATTTTTCAATATAAATTTATTACCTGAGTAATTTTATATACGTTATTACTTTTTGTGACGTTTACTATGGGATAACCAGACTGGTCTGTCCATGTAAGTACAAAATCGGTAAACGATACGTCTTCGTTCAATTTGAATTCATTATCAAAGTAATAGTTTTCATACGATGACCATAACATATCCGGACTTACAATTCCGTATCTAAAAACAAAATAATTTTTAGAATTTGATAATATATATCGTTTAGAGTACGGAGAGAATAAAAAAACTACTTGTAGTTTTCCAAATATAGTTTTAGAGGCTCTTGAAAATAGAAATCCGACACTATGTATTTTATCATTCTCAAAATAGCAGCAGATTTACTATACGTTATAAGATCGAATATACTTTGGATATCGCTGGAGGTATTCACGGACACGGTCATTGGATGCTTAGGAGTCTGATCGAATTCTAAAGCAGCCAGGTGCTGTTCAACCACGAATAATTCTTCTAGACGCCAATCCGATTTTTCCTGAAATACGGCACGACGTATAAATATGATAAAGAAATAATATCTAGATGGACGTATTTTCGGAAACGAAATTAAACTGACCATTTCTGTTGCGAAATATTGAAAATATCTGGCGAAACCTTCGTTCAACCACAGAAAGTCCCACCACGAACAAGTCACCATATTGCCAAACCATTGATGGCTCTGCTGTTGTTGGATGACCATGGTCGATAGTTCTTTAAATTTTGTTTTCGAATTCTCGTCAAATAATATATACTTCTCTCTGTAATGAAATTTACGCATGTTCATTGAGTTAAACAATCTAAACGATGCGATCGTGCGTATAACCTATAAAAATTTATTCCCCAATTCTCCGTAGCATCACCATCAAGATCAGGTATCGTCAAAAAGTCAATTTTAGACACATTGCTCGGGATATTTGTGTAGTTTTCCATTGTTTGAAACAAAGTCGATGAATCTTCCATCACGTGGTCAGTTTGTGACAAATAATCTTGGTATGTATAAACGTTTACATCGCTTCCATCATATTTGTCAGATTTTTTTAATTGCCCGACAAAAACACCTACTAAATATGTGGGTATCGGTGGTGTAGTTTGGTAATAATCCGCCCACCAACCGTAATATTCACTTAAAAATAAATAGAATTATTAGCAATGTTGGTCATATTTTATATTAAGTATTTATTTATTTATTTTTAACAGTATTAAAATATTTAGCTACCAAATTTCATTTGAATTATAATCAATGCGTGTTATTTTTTAGTTATTAATCACTTTTACATTAATATTTTCCTACAAAAGTATTATAAAATATTGATTGATTATTTCACAAGGACTTTTATCATTATTATAATATTCTAGGTTCATACATAATGTGTTTAAAATAGTATAAAATAGAAACTCTGTGATTTTCACATAACATTTCTAAATATTATTAGCATCTTCCAACTTTGAGGATTTTTAAGAACAAAACCCGGATACCCGGACGGTGTCGGATTTTCTTTTGTTGTAATTTTAATAAACATTGCCAAACTTATATGATGATGTAGTTGCTGATTTTAGTATGGATACAAATTAAAAAAGAAATTACCAAAAAAAAATTATTTTTTGTTTTATAACTGCATGTGTCTAGTTTTTATTTTAAAATAATATAGTTGTGAAATACGTATTTACAGTATTATATATTACACATTATATTCATATTCCGAATGTGTAGGTACATATTTCAATATTTTAACTAATCACATTAATACAATATTAAGTACAATATTATACAAATATAATATGAATCAAAGTATTGATAGATAATAATAACGTCAAGTACTTAAATCCTTGTGCATATTGTATTCATAATAATACATAATATAAATCAAAGTTATAGGCTATATATGTTTAGTAAAAATATAAAATATAAAATAATATTTTTTCTCTCAATTCGTAAAACGAAACAAACAAAGGAAAAAAAGCTGAAAAATACACTCACAGTCTTTGAGTCATGTAACGCGGCATGTTTGATAACGTCATCTGATATTCTTGCCTTCCTAATGTTATATTGAACGGAGTTTTGTACGAAGGCTCGTCGTAACACGGAAAAGCTCTTCTCGCGTACGTCGGTTTGAACTGTGAAACGGCCATCCATCTGTATAATACGCCAAAAAAATATTACTAACAGTCCGATTTACACGAAATGTTTATCTAACCAATATATTTATATAAATAACAAACACTATTATTTTTAAATAAAGTTTATTCGCAGTTATATATTGTAAACAGAACATGCTGGATATTCTCCTTGTACGTACTTGGTATCTTCGTTCTCTTTGTACAAGCTCCTGTAAAATCCCGTCATGTCTGTCCTGAGGTATCCCTGGAATACGATTTTTACCTGATACTGTCGACCGGCTAACAGGTTCTTGGCTGCGCTGATCACCAACTGCTCCGTGTCCGCGACTATCTTGAAACCATCTACCTCCAAGTCCGTTTGGGTCTTGAGTTCGGTGATCGCTACGCTCTTAATGTCCATGTCTTTGGCGTTCATGATCACGTTCGGCGTGATAGAGTTCACCTTGATCACTATCTCCACCTGACCACCAAACGTGTACATGTTCGAACCTTTATCGTATTTGGGTACCAAACGTAACCCGTACTCGATTGGTTGCGTAGTGCGCGGTAACCGGTAAGCCGAATCTTTGTCATTATCGTAGTTGGAAGATTCGCCACCGATACCATGTTCTTTTAAAACGGTGCCAAAAATGATCAGAAAAATTATCATAGGTCTCGACATTATGCTATTTTAACGTTTTCCACAACCCCATCAAATAATCCTAATGGTATTACACAAACGTTTGTGTCAAGTGAACCTACAATGAAAATCTTATCGCACTGCATACTCGAGTGCTGTAGTCAAATCGATTAAATATTCCCACTTTTTTAAGTTGTTTAGATAATAAAATACATTAGAATACAGAACGCGGTTATAATGCAACGTTATGTTTATTTTTCAAAGAGAAACTCTTCAATTCTATTAGGTATAATATTATTTAGGAATAACAATAAAATAAAAACTTTTATTTAATCTCATATTTTTCACTATTTTAAAAATCAGAAACAGAGATTCGATCAAATTTTCAAAGAAATGTGGTTTATTATTCGTATAAATTATTATTTATTGCTTTAATGTTTATACATTTAAAACGATTTTTGTGAGATCATAAATACGTTACTAAACGTATTGGTTAAATATAAATTACTTTAGTTTGTAACCCTAATTTATTACCTATAAACAATTAAACTTAATTTTGTTTAATAGTATTACTTTATACTTTAAGGTATTAAACATTGAATTGTTAGATTAAATTAAATTATATGTAATCCATTTTAAATTGTATTTAATCCATATTTTAAGTGTTTTATTATTATTATTAATTAATAACACAAAATGATTAAGGTACTATTGCATCAATATTATTTTGTTAGTAGGTATTAATATTCATTATTTAGAAAATTTAGTCATATTATATGTTAATATAATATATAAAATCCATTGCATATAATATAATATATTGCCTATAGCCAATCCTGGGCAAGCTGGTTTATTTATTTTTAATTATTAAGTAGGCAATTAGTTATACATATATTATCATAAAATAAAAATTTTGAAAGTAACTTCGAATTTTTAAAATTAACTACATTAAGTTATAGTTATTTAAAAATTATTATTAAAAAAATAACTAAGTAACTTGCTTAGTTAGGCATGTTAATTATGTATCTATAAATGTAATATGTATTTGTTTATTATAATTATCACATCAAGCTATTAATCTATTTCTCATAACAATAAATAAATTTAAATATATTATATTTAATATAAATTCTAAATATTTAAAATATTTTGTAAATAGGTTAAGTAGTTATTTATTTATTAGTATGGCTTAAAAATCAACATTATAGCAAATCCAATATATATTTATAACAAAAAAAAAAAAAACAAAAATTAAAAATTAAAAAATTTAATTGAATAGGTTATAAAGATTTATAACATATGTAAAAATATGTAAAATAATTTAATATAATGTAGTGTGAATAGTTTATAGATGTACGTCCAGTTCCCTTATCCATTTTACTGCTTCCGGTGTTATTGCGTGGATTCCTTCGATACCCTGGTTGAATTTCCTTAATTGACATTCTGTTATAATGTAATTTATGGTTTGTCTGTCGTTGCCGCAGTCGCAAGCTGGGCTTAATCTTTTGCTGTTATTCCGTCTTTTTTTTTGGTAATTCTTCTTCTTCTCCTTGAGAAATTAAAAAAAATTATCTAAATAAAGTACTAACTAGATGTAATTTGCAACCGAAGGCATATACCATTACTTGTGGTAATCGGATCATTATTTCTACCCAAAAAAGTGTCTTCAGGTATGAAAAAAAAAAACATCATTATAAAACCAATACATTCTTCGATTTGCTCAGAATTTAAAATATATTAAATCTAATTATTATTATTATTATGTATTAAAATTACATTATTTTGTATATCAAAGCTGGATTCTCAATTCATGTGTTGATTGTTTATTATTCTTCGATTTTGAGAATAACGAAAAACAATTTAATCTACTAGACCTGATCAAGTACCCAATATTTGTACATCTTTAAAAATTGTTTATATTTTATAAGTTTTTATTGGTTTTATTACTTAAACGGTCAATACCTTAATGAAACTATGAAGCGAAAAATTATATTTATTATTTGATATTTCTGTTATGATAATATTACGTACACAAACACTCATATAAAAACATTGTGATATACTATCTGTAAAAAATTATAATTTATTTATTATTAATCATGAAATCCGTATTTGTTATTTATTTTTTCTGTTAAATGTTCAGAAACTTGACGAATATTATGATATATTTATCTGTTAATATTTATCTTCAAATAATTGTCACTAGTCTACTCTCAACCTTTTTCCTGTGGCAATCCTTAAATTGGATATTAGATTTATTTTAGTTGGCTTAAGTATTTTTCTTTTATACGCGTTTAAATAACTATTAAAAATTATGCTCCCTAATATTTAATTGGTGACCTCTAAGGGGTCGCGGCCTCATATTGAGAATCACGGAATTTAACTGTATACTACTGTAGTAATAATAATTTGTCGCTAAATAATATTAATTATATAAATATAATATTGTGTTTCTTGGTTTTTATTAATTTATAGAACTCTACGATAAGTTAAATTCTGAAAAATACGCATCAAAACACTTCATTATGATGACTTTAGATAATACTCTAAATTTAAAAGACTAAAGTTATTTTTTTTAAATATCTTATCTTAACGTAGGTACTATAGTAATTTAGGTCATAAATATAAGTTTTAACTACGAAACTAAAATTATACGAACCGAATAAACGATATAAAATTTGAAATTTTTAATAAATCTCTAACTATAATCTATAACTATGACGTGAAAGTCTGTTTAGAAACGTATATTACCTAAATAATACTCATATTATAATTTATATTGAGAATGAATCATTCTTAAACCATCCGTTTACTAATACAGCTATATTGTTAAATTTATTTAAAATATACTACCTAGTTTAATCGTTTTGATAATAATATTGTTCACACAAAATTGTATCGAGAAAACAATTGAAATCACGACCTTACATATTATGTTCGAATAAAAACTAATACGATTTAAAAAAAAATGCACGATAAAATATACCCATTATTATAAAAATAAAGTCTTCTTTAATATTTAATATTGAATAAATATTTCAAGTTTAAGTCTTAGTAAATTTTATAAACTGTTAATATTTATGTAGGTCAATAATAATAAAAAAACTACAAATAATAACAAATAACTATTTAACACAAATTTAAAGAAATTATTATAATGAATAACGATTAAGTACTTCATTAATGGCATGACGTTTGAATTCCACAAGATTCAAAGGATTATTTTATATGAAAATTATATACTTTCATAAAATATTTGTATTTGTCGAAAACTGGCGTGTACAGATACTGTGAACAGATTAGTGGTAACTGGTATAAATATACATAACGTGATCCATAACATATAACAACAGATTGAAGAACATAAAAATATGACAATCAGAGTTTATGTGTATATTTATTAATTTTTACCGAAAATAAATTAAATTAATTATTCAAATATTAACAAAAGAAGCAGGGCAGTCGAATCTAGGAATTCCTCATTAGTTAATTCAGTCCTCAAAAAGGTTAGTGATGGTAGAATGTTAGATTTTGACGTATTGTCTTATATTATAATTAAGATTTGAATACTTAATATTCATATTAATATTGCATTCGAAAAAACGATACTGCGCAAAACTCAGTCAGATAAAATCTGATAATATTTATTTTTAATTTTTCATAGATTTTATTTATTTATCAAGTAATTTTCAATAGAAAAATAATTCATCATAAAATAATGAAATTTAAATTCGTCAAAAATGTAGATTCCACGAATTTTATTGTTTCTGCAGTTATTAATGGTTTTTCCTGTTTAATTAAAAACATATTGTGAATTTTCTACCTAATTAAAGTACCAAAAAGAAAAAAATTATCTACCAAATTTACACCTATCTAATTTGTGATTATCGAATCATTAAAACTACTCAAAAAAGTGTCTTCAGACTTCACGAAAAAAAAAAAATTAAACATCAATGTAGGTAAAATCTTAAAATTCAAGGCGTGTAAAATAATGGATCTTACGATTTTCAAAATTGTTTATACTTTATTATATATGCATATTCAAAAGTATGTCATAAATAGCATATCAAATATGTATATATATATTCCATACACAGCTATGTAGTATGCCAGTTTTCCCACTAGTAGCGCTAACAGTATACACAGTACGCAGGTCATTAAAATTGATAGGAACTTTCCAAGCTGTTTTGTGAATATGGATCGCACAAAGTATGTCAGCAAAATGTATTTTGGCAATGATGCGCATCTCCACTACATTTTATACTTTTCGTATACTCGTAATTCTCAGCATATCATTGGTTGTTGATAAAACTATTTATATAAATTAATTATTTAATAATGGTATGAAAAATATTATATAATTGTTATTAATTCATAGGTATTTAATAAATTTTGTCATGGGAATTTCATTCTGTGATATTAACAAGATATAAATAATTATTATACTGTTATGCGTGAAATAAATACGTAACCAATGAGAAGCTGAGAACTATGATTATGACAAGGTGATGAGATACGCCTGTTGCGTACACGAAGTCGCTGACATACCTATTTCTTTTGCCATGATATTAACGATATTTTCATATATATTTTATTTTGATTCGTAATATCACAACTTACTGGTAATGATAAACAATTTGTTATCAAAGCTACGTGATCATACCTAATTATTATTGTATCATGATACCAACCAGCAACAATAGGTACAAGAAATTGAAATATTTTACCAATGGTTTGGTTAAGTTATTTTTCTTCAATTATCTACTACGAGGTAAAAGTAACCTTCTTTAGAGATTTGAATTTCAGACAACATTTTGGGCAGTAAAAACTCTTTTGAATCTATTAAGTATATTCCAGCGTGCCCACGAGATAAAATTACAACCGGCGCCAGATCGAAATATAAATCAAATTAAACATTTTTCCATTATAATGACAAATTTAAATGCAATGAATTAAAAATTATTATTAATTAAAAAAATATTGTATAATAAAAAAAAAATAATTTCTAAATAGTTTCATAGTTTTTGACCTAACCTAACATAACTAATACGTGAAAATGTGTTAATCTAAATAACATTTAAATTGGTTTATTTGTTTATAATATGTACATAGCTTAAAGGGGAGCCATTACGCCATACCTATACGTCAAAATTTCCAATCGTTATAAATAATTGACAGAGATATATTTTATTTTTTATAAAAGAAATTTCCTCTGTTTTTTTTTTTTACTTTTATAATCCTACACATTTTGGTTTTTTTTAAAGAATTTTATCTAATTTGTACTTTATATAGATTTTAGGTAGTTCAAATTCTCAATGTTTTTAATGAAACATGAAAATCCATTAACAATGATAGAAAATAACAAATTTCATGATATCTACATTTTTGACGAGCTTAAATTTAATTTTTTTTTTGTTAAATAATTTTTCTGTAAAATTTATAAAAAAAAAAAAAAAAAAAAAAAAATAAATATTAGCGGTATATAGTATATCTGACTGAGTTTCGCTCACAATCGTTTTTTCGAATGCAACATCATTACATTCAAATCTTAATTATATTATAAGACAATAGTATTCCACCCTCATTAACCACTCTGAGGACTGTAGTAATGAAGAAGGAATTCCCAGATTCTACTGCCCAGCTTTTTTAAAAATATTATAATGGTTTAATTAATTAATTTTTGGTAAAAATTAATATATACACCCATAAACTGATTAACTTTGATTGTCACATTTTTATGTTCTTGTTGTAATCCGTTATGTACTGTAAAGTCTCTACAAATGCTTACTTTTTCCTTTCAGAAATAGTCTCTATAACCGTGTATTATAGTTAAAATGAATGATATAGAAAAAAAATTACAATACTTAAATATCATATATATTTTTTAACATTTAACATCACAATTTCAATGTACATAAGTTGAACAATGTTAACCAGCCTTGTATTTATTTTTTCGGAAAATTCTTATTACACATTCGTATTGTATCTGCATTAAATTTATACAAAAATGTGGGAGGGTGATTTTCTTATTCCATATAATTAAAATAAAAATAAATTATCTAGATTTTTTTATAAAATATGATTCAACTTATAACATTAATTTTGTTATCAAAGGTTATTGAAATTTTTGTTATTAAAAAATTCAAAAATAACAAGTAAATTTGTATTCTTATTTGAACAATTAAAACTTAATCTAAATTCGTATTTATAGTGCATTTATAGTGTATTTATATTTTAAAGTGCACACTATATAAATCCATAATCCACTATTTACTCACTTACTATTTCGGAATACAAAATTTATGTCGGGGCTCACTAAAAAATAGAGTCTGATATTAATACATTATATTTAATAATAAATTCAATATAGTAATTTATTAAAATTGTTTGTTCAATATCTCTATTAAATACACATTGTAATTAACACTGTGGAAATAGTAAATAATAGAATTGTAAAAGTGTTCTGCCTGTTTGACGTTGAGCTGGATGGTCGTACAGTACTAGATATATCAATCGGTGTTTCTGTTGTATTAGATATTTTTGGAGTTATTGTAGTTCCTGGGCTTAATGTCGTCTCAGATTCTTCTGTTTCTAAATTTTCTAATGCCCATTGACTAATTCCATCGGAATACGTATTAAACCATAACAGGTTATGATTCACATTTTCATATGATTTCTCAAACGACATTTTTACAGAGATAGGAATAGTAGTATTGTCTTTCAAATATCGTATCTGAAAAATAATTATTTGAAAATATACTAATTTACATAATAAATATCTATCAATACAACACTCCAATAAAAAAATAAAATAATATATCATATTGTATTATAATATACACTGAATTAGTGTTATAAATTAGGAAACGTTAAGTTTAATAATACATACATAAATTATTAGAAATGCAAACTTTATACATGCGTATTTTTCATTATTAAATATAATTAAATTTTATATTTGATGCCTAAATAAATTTATGTAGATAATATTAGGTCCTTATTTTCCTTTTATAGTCATATTATTTTAAGGGGCAAAATATGAATTAACGAGTAATGATAGTAGACAGTATTCATATAATGTATTAGGGTATTTGGATATTTTATACTAAATGTTTCGTATATTTAACATTTAAACATACTTAATGAAAATGTTTGGAATAAAAATGGATTTTGGAGATAAAGCGCCTTCGATATGTATCGTAAATTAACTTTCAACATGACTTACCTTTTCAATTTCTTGATCATTTGTTATTTTTTGGGCAATGGTTGAGTATATAAATGTCACAATATCTTCACCATTAGAGAGCTTATTTAAAGTGATATTTATATTTGTCAATAAAAAATCGCTTAGTACATCCAGACCAAGTGGTGTTGCAGCTATTGATGATATGACAGATTTATAGTCCTTTGCCTTGATCGGTCCTTGTGGTCCATCCAATATGTGATTTATATACCTGAAACGAAATGTCGTAAAAATAAAAATTATATATTTATAATTTTAATGGTACGTTAACTCTTATATTTTTAATTTTCTACATGTATAATTTATTTTCATTCTAACTATGAGATGATTTATTCGTGTTCTTGAACGATTGATATCATCGAAATTATGTAAATGTATACGTACTCTTCTAATTGTGTTCTATTTGCAGAACATCCCAGAGCCAACTCGATGGATATTTTTTCTGAAATCGATTTTGTCTTCTTGTACAAGTCAAACAAACTGTTGAAAATACTAGACCCGGTGCTATTTTTTACTCCTATGCAAAATGCAGCATCTTTGATATCTGCTGATATTCTATAGGATATTGTGTTATATTACAATATATTTATATGACACGGCTATTTTTAAACCTATTTTGAATCGTAAATTATACTGACTTTTCTCCATTTTGCCATTTTTTAAAATATTCCAATGCCTTATTCATACAGTACTTATTCTCCAAACGGCACGCCCACGATGAGAATGCATCCCATGCATTGAGTACGCTATACTCATTGTTTTTTTTAGACACGAGTTCTTCAAGTTGTTTGTATATGGTTCCCGCCAATTTGCTCACGTGAGCCTAAAATAATCGAGATTTATTTTTGTTAAAATTATTAATTTATTTCCATCAGTGACTAAATGAAAACAATTCCCAAGAAACTCGAATTTAAGTTAGATTGAACCTTTTGAAAGTTGGGAATATATTAATTTAATAATTTATTTCAGTTCAAATTCAATTCATTCAGATATTTAATATACGTGCAAGAACTATATTACAATAATTAATAAGTAATAATTAATATTACATGCCTTAGAATTAAATAAAAAACCATATTTTGTTTATTTTAGTTTGTAATGTTAAGATGAATTTGTTTAAGGATACTAGTAATATAATATTTAGCATTGCTGAAAACTTTCGTATCTTATTAGAATGATTATCCATAATTAACATAGTAATTTTAAATATAGAAAATAACATAAAGAATCTTTTATTCGAACAAACAAAATATTTAGATATTTTTTTAAGGCTAAGTTTCTGTACCAGTAATTTATTTTTGTCGAGATATTAATGAACATGTGTTCATTTATGTTTACCTTAAAATTTTCGTATCCTTGTTTGTTACGTGGCATACGTTGAATCAAGTAGTTAAACCTGTTCATTGCCGTGTACCACGGAATGATGTGCTTCTCTTTTTTCAGATACTTTGACAAGTGCAATGGCACCGAATAATTCAAATGTCCTGCTTTTGCCAAAGTGAACGCGTCATCAATAAGCTGGGCTCGGTTAAGCACGTGGATATCGGTGGGTGTGGAATTCAGCTGATTGATCAGTTTCATCCAGTTCTTAGTATCGTAGTTCACTCTGTAAAAACCTTTTCAAAAATCACCGATGGTCAGGTACAGATGTTTAGTCAGATATATTTGAAGTCGTTTAGATACGTTAAAAATATCTTTGCGTCACATACCGGTAGATTGAATGTTGAATATATACCATGATTCGTTAGGCAAATTCTTTGGAACATCTATTTCAGTCACCAACGATGATTTATTCGTCCAAATGGTAGGTTTAGTAATACTGAAATTTTTACTCACTTGAGTCGTATAGGTAAGACCAATGATCCATGCTGAAGTATTACTGTTTTTTTCGGTCGCGTTAACTAAAAATTGGCTCTATAACAACATACAAATAAATTATTAAAATATATAGGCTGTCGTCTATTAATTAAATAATCCGACATCGATGATAGTATTATTCATATTTCGAAATTAAACTATTTATTAACGCGTAATTGATAACAACTTCCAAAAAGTAAATCATTTTCATAGACTTTTGTTGTAGAACATGAAAATTGGGTTTATACGAACAGCTTCTCTAATTATTATTATATTGAAATAATTTTAATAACCTAGTAAGTACAATACCTATATTTTTTGTATTCTATATAGATTAATATATTTAATTACTTGAATCAATGTAAATCTATTTGATGTGTCATTTTTCGTGATTAATACTACTGGATACCCAGATTGTGTTGTCCAGTTTGTCATAAATTCGTTGACTGTCAATCCATTTTCCAAATCAATGCCACTGTCAACTAATTGATTATCTATAGCGTTATATAAGTCCAATGGCGTAGAAACTCCATAACTTTAAAAATACAATTCAATACTTAACAAGGTAATCTTGTGTATTATTTAAATACATTTTCATTTTAATACTATTTCATTTTTTTTTCTATATATAGGTTAGTATAGGTTAGTATAGGTTTATATAGGTTATAATACCTATATTAACACTGTATGTCGGAAAATTTATAGAACTACTATTGACCCATTGTATTTATAATTTATAAATCAATAATTTTACACTCGAGCTTAATAATAACAAATTAAACATAGAATATTACGATTAACTAGAAACTATTATCAAATTCAGTAATGTCGTGGCGGCATTTAGTTTAGCACGATAAAACGATAAATTGATAAATTGATTATATGATAATTATAATTATTTAGTGATATATTTTGTAAAATTTCAGAATATTACAATTGTTTCAAATGTGTTATATTTAGTGTATTTTTAAAGTAATAGATATATCAAACCTCTTTGAATTTAAATAATCATTAAGAGACAACTTGAAGACTGGTTCGGTCACTATGTGTGTTAACATTCTTATAACCGATGCGGCCTTACTGTACGATATAGTGTCGAATATGCTATTAATTTCTTGTGTAGTCTTTACTGATGAAGTTATCGGATGTCGGGGGGTCTGGTCATATTTCAATGACTCTTGATGTGTTTCGACCACAAATAGTTCTTCCATCGGCCAACTGGTCTTAACCTATGGCAACATAAACAACGGTATATAGAACTATATATTTAAATGCGAAAATATCAATACCATAATAATAATATATATACTATGTATACTTTAATTTATAAACCTCACCATTTTAGTAGCGAAATATTGGAAATACCGTGCGAATCCCTCGTTCAACCACAAGTAGTCCCACCACTCACATGTTACCAAGTTACCGAACCACTGATGTGTGAACTCGTGTTGCACAACTTCGGATGAACGAATTTTCATTTTCGTTTTCGTCTCTTCGTGCAATAATATATAGTATTCCCTATTAAATCATTAAAAAATCAAATCAAATTATCAATATCAGTCTCATTCTATATTTGTCTTTGTTGTGCATAATTACCGATATGTGGTCATTCCCCAATTTTCCATCGCTCCAGCACTGAAATCAGGTATAGCCAAAAGATCCATTTTTGGAAGCGAATATGGTATATCCGTATATGCTTCGAGGACACTGAGATGTTTCGGGGCATCGGCACTGACGTAAGCGGTTTGATAAGAGTATTCTGGTTGCGTATAAACTGTTATTGAAGATTGGTTTACGTTCGGCACGAATTCGCCTACATAAAGAGCTGCTAAGTACGTAGGCATCAATGGTGTATCTTCGAAATAAACCACATCTGTTTTTGTACTAAAGTTTGAAAAAAAATACACGATATTATTTTTAGAATTATTAAAAAATATTTAAATTTATATTATCACAGATTAAATCAAAATTCATTTGGTCACGATATTACAGTAGATAATAATATTATTTCATTATAGTTTTAATAAAAACAATATATAGTTTCTATTATTTATTTTTAATTAACTTTCAATCGTTATTGTAAAACCGTAACAATTATACAAGCTGCAGCCATTTTTCATCAAAATCGTCATTTAATTTTCCACTACTTTTAATTTTTTACCGTTTTTAACTAGAAAGTAATTTTGATTTTTAGAATTCCTAATTTATTAATATGCTTATTATTAGTATTCAATTTCAATTTTTAAGTTAAATAAAAAATAATAATTAGTCTTTTACTCGTAAAAAACGCAAAATAAATATAGGTAGGTAACCATATTATTAAGTGGTAATAATTTTGATAAAAGTCAGAATACTGTATATTCTCTAAAGCAGGGATTGAAACTGTAAAATGTTTTTTCGATTTTATTTTGGTTTATATTTTATACCGGTATTTGAATTTTAACGATTTCGATTTCGCATTCATATATCGGTATTACATTTTTTCCGATTTCGATTACGATTTTGGGCTAATTTTTATTGATATTTTGTAATGTCACACAGTATTAATTCTGTACACTATAAACTTTGAATATCTATTAATACAAATTGTACTATTTATAGTTTATATAAAATAATATCTTATTTGTTTTTCAATTATACATTATAACAGCCCGTATGACAATTTTGTTATTGCCACATGATAATAATAATTATTAAAATCACAAATAAAATATTAAATCTATAAGACAGATAGGTATAATAATAATAATAATAATACTTGTAAAATTTATAAATATACATATTGAAACACTACATATTATTTTCTAATATTCTTGGGAATGTAAATTGGTAAATTATATGAGATAAACATTCGTTTATTATGATTTATATTTATGCGGGTTGACACGAGTTAACTTAAATACACAAGGACAAAACATTAACAAAATGTATTATATTAAGTAATTAATAGATTTTAAAATTAAATTTTAAATTAAATCAATAATATTCAAACTTTATATTACAATCATTAATTCTATAAAATTAAAAAGTTACTGTTTTATATTTTTCCATTTTGGTATCCGTAATTTTATTTCGATTTTGATTTTGGATACCAATGTTCAATTTTTATCCAATATCGATTTAATTTTGGCTTACCGTTATCCAATTTTTTTCCGATTTTAACCGGTATACAATAGCGATTTTGAAATCGGTTTCAAGCCCTGCTTTAAAGTAATATCTTGTCAATCGCCTACCTGATATAATTGCAAAACTAATAATAATATTAATAATACTAATAATACTAATCAACATTGAATACATTTTTATTATTAGATAATGAATAAAAGTTAAATTTAAAAACACTTAGGCCCACTTTCTCAACTCCTAGTTAAGGAAATTTAACTCCCAGATAGTAGTATCTGATAGTTAAAATTCATTTTGAATTTCTCAACTTCTAGTTAGCGCTAATTTAATGTTTGTTAACGAAACACGTATGTAAATAACAAACTATATTATATAATATTTGTATTATAAATAGTCTTATACCGACTTATTACTAATATTTATTATATATACATAGTTTTGTACGTAATATCATATCGTATTCATGTGTGCTTTTTTATATTTGTATATTGTATGACAGTGTAATTTAAGTTAAATAAACAATATAATATTATAAATGATTTGTCTGTACACTTATAAGTACTATGTGGATTTATAATTTAGATAATAAGAAAACACTAACAATCAAATCAATGAAATTTATGGCGAATTCATAAAACTCATAAAACGAATTCATGAACGTTTGTAAAATTTATAAAATTAAAAATAAATACCTTCATATGTATAATATAATATAATATAATATATGTAGGTATTATTCGAATATTATGTTTTCTTAGTTCAAACTTAATCGAGAATAACGTCATATTCTTTTATAGTTTTGAAATCATTATTTCTGTTTCTTAATTTTAAAAGTAAATGGTTATATTATTTTGATATAAGTATTATAAACATGCCGCGTTGTTATACGTTACTAAAATATATATAAGCCATTTTTTCGGTAATTTAAGTGTTAGGTTAAGCAAAAGTTCAACCATTTGGTAACCGAACTTTTTTATTTTTCAAATATAAAAATCACAGTATTAAGTTTTTTATATATTTCAAACTCCAATAATAACTACAAATTATAAAATTATTAATATTAGAACTAATTATCTAAACAAAATTATCGTATATGCGTACATAGTGTATAATTATTATTTATTAAATATTTTATCTTCAAACATTATTTAAGTTATTTGTTGTTAAAGTACCGATTTTAAAACAAAAATTATAAGTACTACTTATTTATGACTCTATACAATTGTTATCTTTCTCAAAAATAAAGTCAAGAGACCTAAACTGTTTTTAACATCGTCTAATATTTGAAATCTGAAGTACCTATATATTAAGTATTTTATTGGAATTTGAAATTATTAAAGAAAATAAAAAAATATTTATTTAAAAGGAATACAATTTTGAATTAATAACATTTCTTTTTAAATGTAAATAAATAATAGGTAGGTATTAAATACTATATGTTTTGGTTAATTTTTAGATTTTAATTTTTATAGTATAGAAACTTCATGGAAACGTCAAAAATCAGATACTATGTCATTGAATTTATAGAGATTATTGTACAAAGACTTAAAAATATGAACTTTATTAAGTATAAACTAGTTATTTTCTAATTACGACGAAACTATCTCGATGACGACGCGTGATCATTTTGTGATCATTGGATGATAAAACTTACCCTTTTTGAACAGTACTGATCGGCATGTTGGACAGTGCGATTTGATTCTTTTGTTTAACTACCGATATTTTGAACGTGGCCTTGTACGATGGTTCATCGTAACACGGGAACGCCTTTCTTGCGCTTGTAGGCTCGAACTGCGTTACAGCCATCCACCTGGATGATCAAATTATTTGTTTGATTTAGATTCGTATTTGGTTAGAATAAAAATTAAATTTCTATTTAAAACGTTTCCGCATGAGTAGAGTTTTATTTATTCATAATATCCGTCACTTACTTGGTCGTATTGCCTTCCTGATACGAACTCAGGTATAAACCGCTCATATCATTTCTGATTTTTCCTCCGTACGAAATCGACACTTGTACCTTCCGATTACTAATAATGGATTTACCGAGATAGATTTTGAATTGTTCATTTTTCAACGTGTTAACTAAATCCTTTACGGGCACATTTTTCCATTTCGCGTTGGTAACGTCCGCTACGGTCACGTTGGTGACATTGAGATCTTTGAGGTTCAGAGTTATGACATCGGTGGTCATAACGACTGAAATATTTATTTTCGTTTCGCCGCTGAACGTCGAGTTGATGCCGTTGAAGTTTGGAATAAATTTCAACTCGTACGATATCGGTTTCGTCTCGGTCGGTAACCTGTAGACGTCCATAGTTTGGTCGTCGTCTAATTGACCGCACGAGCCTGGGCGGAACAGGGCGCACAAAAATATCGCGACCGTCAATTTCAACATGACTGTGGTGCAGTCGATTCGACTCGGCCAAAACGTATAGACTGGTTATAGTATAATGATGTTATAATGACTGGTTTAACTGTAATAATAGTTAATCGCGTCTGTGCCGAAGACAAAATTACAAAATGTTATCGTAAAACAGTGAGCGTAGCTCTTATCTTATCTCGTGCCGCAGAAACTTAAGTGCGATAAATTTAGACGCGCAAATTCAAACAATAACGGGATATGGAAAATTGGAACACAACGTCGGTGTAATTTACTAAGCTAATGGCACACAACCTTGTGTTACATACTCATCTTAAAGACGAAAATAATTACTAACACTATCTCGTCCAAATACTTAGGTTTGTCAAATAAAACAAGAACCAAATAAATGATATACGAAATGGGTCCAAAGTATCGTGATGTAATTCCGAAAAGTTTCGAAATTTATTTTACTACATTTTTTAAAATGCTCGCTTTTATCAGAAAAATTGAACATTCCGCAGATGACAGATATTTGTAAAAATTTACACGCATAACTTCAAAATGTAATATTTTAATCTCATTTTTTTAGGTTACACCAAAGTCACTATAATAATATATGTATTTCACTAGGTATTTATTAAAAAATATATAATCATAATTTTAAAATGTAAACGAAATAAACCATAAAATTCGGTAACGTGCGATAATAATATTCGCTTTATTCGCTAATTAACTTAAACATCGTGGATCATAATAATGTTAAAAACATTATATTTATCATGTATAATATGGTTATTAATTTATTCATTCAAACCAAATAACTATGACGAAAACAAACTATTCAAACAACGAATAATGATAAATTAGTGATACTTATGTAATATAATTTTCCGGAGATCATGAAATTAATATACTTTAGGTACAAACATTTATGTATATGGAAATAGTTTTGAATAATGTGTTATTTTAGTACCATAAGCTACATAACAAATACTTGAGTATTAGATAATACCTATCTTTAAGTATTCGAATTAGTTAAAAATTATTGACTATATTTCTTTGGTATTATTTTTATTATTCTTATGTTATAATGTGTTATAATTCTTTTATAAACATTATATCCATTTTATTAAATGAGTATTAACTATTCTTTTAAATTTACAATTTTTACATTTGACATTAATTCTTAAATTTATAAGTTATAAATTCCTGATATAAATAATATAGCTTTATAATCACTATCATTTATTATTCAAATTTAATATTTTTATAAGTGTTATTAACTTTTTTCGATCAGAACATGTAAGCAGTATTATATTATAATGTGTTACATTTTTGTATTGGTTTAATTCCTATAGTAATTCATTTTAAAGTTAATTTCAAATATTATTTTTAAGTTAAAAAAAGCGGGAAGGTCGATTTGGACGTTCCTCCTCGGCTCTTTTGTCCCTTCGGTCCTTAGAGAAGTTTGAGGTTTATTATAATTGATATTTGAATGCAATGTTATTGCACTCAAAAGTACAATTCTGAGTAAAACTCAATAATTATATTACAATACATTATACAATCCGTTCCACCACATGTGTGGTGTGTAAACTACCTATGAAAATACTCAAAAAAATGTATAAGTTCCTACGTTCAAAATTCAATTAGATATCACGAAATATATCAAATTAAAATTAAAATTACGAAAATCGTAATTTTGCCAATTTTCCGTCATTTTTTGGAGTTTGTTGATCAATGTTACTTTAATGATCTGTTATATATAGTCTTTAATGTAAATATTTAAATCCTGTTTTATGTATATTAGTGATTAATTAAAAATGTTTTATTTTTTAATAAATATATTGAAAAGTGTTTAACATTCCTATGTACCCATTAGATATTGCGTAATTTTAATAAAATGTCCATTTAATTATTATATCTCAATTGATAAATATTCTGATGTATGATCCAATGATTAAATTAAAATCTTATATATTATTTGATATCATTGAAAGATGGGCAATAAATATAACTAATAGAGTAATAGACGTTATTGAGTTATTTCAAGTATCAATAAAAAATCTTTTTGTCACATAATAATATTAATGTAGATAATAATTTACGCTCAACTCAAACGTTTTTAACTTTAATAACGTTTATAACTTAAACGTATTTGTTTTTCAGATCACATATAACATTAAAAATTCCTTATGGTATTTCACTCGTTTTCAAATGATTTAACAATCATGGATGTTTCATATTATAATATTTCATAAATACGAATAAAGCTAAAAGTATCGATTATTATTTTGTTTTATTAATCTCTTGGCAATATATTTTCAGAAATTTTACTCCATGTTTAAATATTTGCAAAATTTAGCATTCAACAACATTAAATAATAATTTAATAACAATATTATATTGTTTATGGTAGTAGGATTTTTGGATAACATCTGGCATTAAATTCGATCTAGTATTAATATTACCTTCAATTATTACTGATCGATAGTGTAAATATAGTGTTGATTAAATTTTAGTATAGATCCACAAAGAATTAGATCAATTTATTGTTTGCTGTTTTATTTTAAATCATTGACAAAAGATTTATTAAAAAAAAAATAATAATGTAAAATACACTATTCTATCCTACATTAAACTTACTAATATTGTGTTTTCGCGGTTTTCCTTTTTTTTTTATATCACAGTTTGATGAAAACCAATAAGGCAATAACCCCATATAAATATTATACGTTTGTTACTTTTTAAAAATCTATTGTCAAAGCAATATTTATTATAATATTAAATATTATTTTTAGTAGGCATAAATATTAATATATTATGACTCTTCGCATTTTTAAAACCTTTCAATTAGCAACACACTAATGTGAATTAATCATATAAATATCGTAAATTAAATTATATTCTATAGAAGGTTGACTTTTCATGTTTTATACTCTGAATATTATTTATTCACAGTTAAATTTTGAAACATTTTTTAAAATATTTTATAATTCTATAAGTATAATATCTACTTTACACTATCCGGTGCAATAGCCCCAATAGTTCTCGTCTAAGGCCGACATTAGCGTCTACTATTATATTATAATACATACCATGAGAGTCGATAAATTAACAATTTTAAACAGGTTATTAATATAATAATGATCTGTAAAAAAGATCATAAATAATAAATAGGATTTTATTAGTAACTTTACTACTAATTAATAAATAATTATATTTGTTTTCGAAAATTAAAATAAATATATTAATGTTTAACCTATACGATTTATTATATTTAGTAAGTTATTTATAATTAAGAAATATATGTTTTATACACATCTTATAAGTAATATAAAATTGTTGTATAGTTCAATAAATTATTATTTATTTTACTTTTACATTAGACAACAATTATTGTTACTAATTATTGAAAAATAATACTCATTTTTTGATTATAAACAAAATATTATTATTATTATGAGTATACATACTTAAAAGTCTATAAATAATTATTATAACACACTATACCAAACAACACAGCCACACAGCTATACCATTATTGGTATAAGAACTATAAAGAGTGATCAGTATTAAATAACTCCAATAATACAATAACAGTGGAGAATTGCATAAATATTTTTAATGCAATTTGAAGTATTTTTAAAATAATAATCACTTTGTATATATATAATAAATTATATAACTAAACTTGAACAATTTTAGAAATAATACAAATCATTAATTTTCAATACATTTTATTAGTTATGTTGTACATTTCCTATGAGTGATATTTTCATTGTAAAAATAATATGTATAGGTTATTAATAAGTAGTCTGTACCAAACATCTTGAAATGAAAAGATTAGCGATTTGAATAATATATTATACTAGCTATAGATAATACTCTAGTTTAAAATGTACAATATAATAATATTAATATGATTTTAACATATTTCAGGTTTTAATTCTAAGTATAGATAATCTCTCTGTTCTTAAAATTCATTGCTACCATAATCAATATAAGTAGAGTAGCCAAATAATTGGTAACTAACCATGTACCAAAAAATTATTAGAAATAAATACAAATTTTAAATTAGTTTGTTATCGTGGTTTCCAATATAGTATTTGATTTAAAGATATTTTTGAATGTTTATTTAATTATAATGTTATACTAAAATGTATATTGTTTTAGGTAATGTGTATTTTATAATACAATTTATATTGGATAAGTAGATTAACTGACATTGAATAGAACCCAATAATTTAAAACGGTCGAAAAATGTGTTTTCTATTAAATATACAATAAGTATTGTACTTTATATTTATATAAAATATGAATATGATAACCATTTTATTATAAAATGTTATTAAAACTTATGTCCATTGTATCGAACTTAAAAAAAAATGTACAATATGTATATATTTTTTGTTATATTTCAAGTATTAAGTAATATATTAACTACTAAAGTTGATAAAACGAACACAAACGCGTGGTCGTTTAATGAAGCACTCGAAGAACTTCTCGGGGAATCTGTAAAATTCCCAACTGGTAGAATTAAATCCAAATCTATACCTAGTTCGTGTACAGTGTTATTGGCCCATTCACCTATTTGAGAATGGTACCTTTGGAACCAATCTAAGTGTTCTTCTAATATCTTAAAAGAAGAGTTAAAGTGATTTTGGATATGTGCTGGTACAGAGGAAGATTTTCTCAAGTCGTCAATCTAAAAAATGGTAAAAAAAGAATGTAACGTTAGTTTAAAGGAAATTAATTTGGGAACTTCAAGCAAACGTAATTATGGTTTACGTACAATAAATATTTCTTCGGTGCGAGACACTCTCGAAGACACTAACGAATATATGGAAGTGGCGACTTGCTCCCCGTTAATTACTTCGTTAAGGATTCGGTCTAGTTTGTTGGTCAAAAACTCGATCAATACCGAAATACCCTCTGGTGACGAAGCTAACGTTCGATAAATGACTCTGAAGTCTTGTGGACGAATTGGACTATTGTATCCTTCAAACATAAAATCTAAATATCTGCAATTATATAAGACGATAATATATTCGACATTTTTAAATTAATTTTCTAAAAATGACGTATTAAATTTGAAGTTGTATTTATGTAGATACAATTCTTTCGGTAATAAAAATCAAAAAAATTAGGTATTCATGAAGCACACGGAACCACGAGACTTTTTTTTCATTATGGGACTTTATGTTAATAATTATTAATTTCCCAATAATTTGATAGGTCCGAACATAATATTGTCTTATAAATTTAATTTAATTTTTCTTAACAATAATTTTTAGTACACATTGTCATTAAAAATAATTATAAAAACAAACAAATACAATCAGAATCAAATGAATTCCGTTAAAAATAGTGGTATAATATTTACTTGGATAATTGAACCGGATCCTTAGAACAAGCTAATGCCATTAAGGCCGATTGACGATCAGATGCAGACTCGGAATTGACATAAACGTTTAGAATTCTATTCCACACATTGGAATTTCCATATTTTACTCCGACACAAAACGCCGCGTCCTTAATATCAGCCGGTATACTAAAACGGGAAAAAAGCAATAAATAAATACATCATTATTTATTAGTTAAAATATTACTTATTTCCTTGTTGCCAACTATTAAAGTAAGATAATGCAGATCTTGTGCAAGATACATCATCCAAATTACATGCCCAACGCGAAAATGAATTCCAAGCTGTTTTAATTGAATGTTCGGTATTATTATGATGCACAACAAGATGATCTATTTTCGAATATATCAAACCAGATAAATATCTAACATAGGCCTAAATAGAAGAATGTAATTTTTTATTTATTTTTACAAGTTGATTGTATAATATAAATTATTAATTCCGGGATAACTTAACCTAGTTATTACCTTTAAATACTTGTAACCGCTTGGGCAACGTCTCATTCTATTCATTACGTTCGCGAATCCATTTTTAGCCGAATACCAAGGCATCACATCGTTTTCTTTTTTCAGATATTTAGATACCCTCAAAACTAAAGTGTAATCTACTCGATCGGCCATAGCCAAATTAAATAAATCATCTATTATCTGAGCCCTATTTAATACGTGTATGAAAGTACAATTATTATAAAGCTGATTCATCAGAGCATTCCAGTTTCCTTCTTCGTAATTTACTCTGTAAAATCCTATAATAAATCGATTTCTATTGAATACAATCATTATATTTTATTGACTATTACAACAGAACAAATTTAACAATATTATTTGCAAATATACTAGGAGACATATACTGACATAAACTAGTATCTATTCTCATATCTAATAAGCTAATTTTCAGTAGAAATATATATAGTACTATAAATATAACTTTAATGTAACTGCTTAATTTTATAAGTGATATTTATTTTTTTTTATAAATTATCAATAAATTGAAATGATTAAAAATAATAGAATAAATGATTTAAAAATGCATAAAAAAATTATTACTTTATTAGTATTCAATAAATGTTATTTTATATATAATATGTCAAATACAGACCTATTAGTTGTAAATTAAAAATATGCCATTCTGTTTATTTTGAATAGTTTAAACAGTTATATTTCAGTATTATCTTAACTGCCTTATACTGTTTAATTTTTAATATTTAATAATTGGAAACTCACCAATTGATTGTAAGTTGAAAATGTACCATCCATTTTCCTTATGATTTGGTAAAGCCATTTCTTTTTCTTTTAACCAGGTTTCAGGCAAAACCTTGTTGAAGTTTTTTTCATTTTCTGTCGTGTACGTTAAACCGATAATCCATTTGGTTAAATTGGTTTCGTTTAAAGATTGCACCAAAAATCGTTCCTAAATATTTGTAAATGATTTATCTTAATTTTCAGCTCGTTAAAAAAATATCATTGTTATAAACATTCATTTACCTGGGTTATCACAAACGTGTTATTCGCTCTCGAGATTGTCACCAACGGATAACCGGACTGTTCTGTCCAAGATTTCATATACTCTGTAATAGAAATATTATCTTCTTCTAATTCAAAATCGCTATCTAAAAGGATATTTTCGAACGCTATCCATAAATCCTCGGGAGTAGCTGCTTTATATCTAAACATTTAATATTACGCTATATTATTATTATTCGTCATGTGAAATTAACGTGTGCTTAATATACTTATTTTTTTTCAAATAGAAATTTAAGGCTTTCTTGAAATTGTTTTCTGTCACTGTATACTGTAACATTCTAAGGACCGCACCCGCTTTGCTGTACGATATGTCATCAAACATGCTTTTGATTTGAGCTGGAGTGTTGACAGATCCAGAAATAGGATGCATAGGAGTTTGATCAGATTCCAATGCCGATTGGTGTACTTCGATTACAAACACTTCCTCTAACCGCCAATCTGGTTCCACCTGTAAAGTAAATTATTTAAAGTAATCTGAAAGCTCTAATATTTTTTTTAAAAAAATTTTTATTTGATATTTATACCATTTTTGTGGCAAAATATTCGAAAAATGTTGCAAATCCTTCGTTTAACCATAAATAGTCCCACCAAGCACACGTCACCAAATCACCAAACCATTGATGCGAGAGTTCATGTTGTACAACTGTTATCACAAACTCTTTGATTTTCGTTTTGGAATTTTCTGATAATAATAACAGTCTTTCTCTATGGGACACTATACGGTTAATTAACTACTAATTGGAAAATAATTTTTGTTTGTGATACCTATATGTATTTAATCCCCAATTCTCCATGGCACCAGCAGCGAAATCTGGAATTGCCAGCAAATCTAGTTTAGGCAACATGTAATCAATTCCAGTGTAATTCTCCATTGATGCTAGCAATTTCGATGACTTATTTGCTATGTACTGTGCCTGGTTTATATAACTCTTGTGCGTGTATATGCCTATCGTGCGGGTTTTCATAGCATAAAATTCACCAACGAAAAATGCTACTAAATATGTGGATATAGGAGGAGTTTCTTGAAAATGATCCCAATACATGTTTGTTTGCCGACTAAATTATTACACAAAAAATTTTAAGTTAAAATAATTTGATATAAATATTTTAATCACGTTCAATTTCGTAATTTATAAAATTCATGATAGAAAAAAAAATTTAAATACGAAATTTAATTGTGAATAGAGCAATTTATAAACTAATAATATTTATTTTATTTTAAAGAGAATGCAATTTTATTTTATTCGTTTTGAAATTTAGTAATTTACAAATAAATAATACTAACATTTTGGTTGAATTCAATAGTCGCATATTGGACAACGAAATTTGATCAAACCGTCTTTTGATGGAGATTTTAAAAGGAGCTTTTAACGCTGGTTCGTCAAAACAAGGAAATGCTTTTCTAGCATGCGTAGGTTCAAATTTAGTTACAGCTAACCATCTAGAAAAAATAATATAATTTTAATTAATGAAATTAAATAACACAATACTTTTCATATACATTTCATACTAGAATTAATAGTTTTAATATTTATTATTAATAAAAAATAATTTGTTAACTATGATATATTAGAAAGAAATATTTTGTTTTCAATTAAGTGAACTATATTTATAAATTTGAAATGGGATTTTTGCTTATAGATAGTAAATAGATTATAATTTTATATAATACATTTTGTGAAAATAAATAGGTTAGTAGGTACTATAATATTTACTTAAAAACATTTTTTTTCACTATTGAAATTACTATTGAAATATTTCATGAAAATTACAATATAATATTTTTTATGAAATTTGTATACAAGTCATCAACAACATAATATTAATATAATATTTAAGAGTATCTTACTTTGTAACGTCGTTGTCTATGTACGAGCTTTTATAGTAACCAGACATGTCATTCCTGAGCGGCGCTTCAAATTCGACTTTCACCACAAACAATCTATCGGGAATTAAACATCTGGCGGTTTCGTTAAACACGACTACAAACTGTTCATTATTTTCCACCAGATAGTATTTTAGCAGACTTAGTGGTTTGTTTAACTTCTGGTCAACTACCTGGACACTGGTAATTCTGAGGTCTTTGGAGTTTAATGTCACATTGCAAGCCGGTGTTGTAGCTCGAACGACGATATCTACTCGACCGGAATATGTAAAGTTTTTGAAATTCGTGGCTATCTCCAACGCATACGACTTTGGCAAAACGTTGGTCGGTAATCGGAAAACGTCCATAACGGGTTTTGCGGAATCAGTTCCATTATCCTGGACCGCCGATACGTTCACGATCGTGAATTCGTTTCCGTTGTCTAAATGACGTTTGAAAGACGACGACGACGACCACAAAAAAGGTAAATCGTTGGACTGGCCCGCCGACGGTGGTACAGCAAAACCCAAGCAGAACAACGCAAAAGCTAACGAAATCATTGTTATATACGTACTAAATTAGCTCGTTTTGATAATTAATATCACGAACGTCAATGTCACATAAATACTTATTATTTACATTACACGACAACTTTATCGCGTGTTTAATAATTACGTAAGCACCTTATCTTTCATAGACTATAAACTGCGGTAATATTCGTATTTTTCAATAATCCTATGCCAACAAAACGCCACCAATCTCGTAAGTTTACAAGTCTTACTCGAGGTAACACAAAAACTCGAAAGTAGAAGATATAAATAACAGCATATGCGATTAAAAGTGGCAATTTATATTTTTTTGTATTTTATAAAAAAAAAAAGTAATTGCTATACATTCGTTAAAAATGATATCACATTTATTATCATTCGAAATAAATCGAAACTGAATATTATGAAAATACGTCATAAAGTATAAATTTTACATCACTTAATTTAATGAAGTACAATTTATGACATTCAAATTCTATCTAATTTGTAAATTTGTTTATCCTTTAACATAGATACAAATTACTATATAAATTCATTTATATAGTTTTTCTCAAACAACCTCATAATATTTTTTAACGAGTATATTCTGTTCATAATAATTTATAAAATGTACAGATTCAATAAATCAATATCATATAATATTTTAGCATTATTCCTCACGTATAAATAATAATATTAGGAATAATATTTGGATGATTATAAAAGTACCAAGTATCAATAAAACAATAATTATTTTTTATAATATATTAAATTAAGTATAAAGTTACATTTTTATGAACCTGTGTGGGTATTTTTACTTTTTAGTCACTTAGTATATATGTTAAGTATGATTATATTAAATTCATACTTCTCGCTGCAGCGAAAAATATATTTGTATAATGATAAATATTATTTATTATTCAAATACTTTTTAGGATCAAAGGAGTGGTCCAATAATTTATAGATAATAATATACAGCAAAACTTTACTTAAGAATAATACCCAAAAATTACAAAAAATCGGATTTAACTTATTTAATGTTTTAAATAGTTAAATAATATGCTATTTATTTTCCAACATGACAACACTAAATATAAAATGATAAATACCATTTTTCAATCACTCCATAACAATTTCATTATTTGTAAAAAATGTAATGCATAATATATAATATTCTAAATAATGAAAACAAATTTATCATTAATAAAATATAATTTATTCTGTGCTAGTATCCTTTAAGTAGACTATTGTATAATTGTAAAACTTGACTTTGTTCAATACATGGTTATATTTTATAAAATTATTTTCAAATATATAATTATATAGGTCAAATAATTTTGATAATTAAAACATGTTAAGGTTATGTAAATAAAAAAAATACAACTACCTCATAGTTTAAATTGAATAACGTAAAACATAAAACAATTATTATATTATTTATAGCAGATAAACAATTAAATTTATTTCTAATATGTGTTAAAACATATTATTATATAAATTACATAAATTTTAATTCGTAAATCAAATAATGAAAAATATAACAAATAAATTATATTCAATACTAGAAACTATAAAAACTATGCGTTGTACTTATATAATATATCTTTTTCAATAAACAAATAAAATGAATAATCATTTAAAATAAATAAAATATTTTTTGTAAAAAAGTTGATAAAACTATAGGTAAAATACACATAAATGCTGGAACGCTTAATGTTGTACTCGATGATTGAGAAGCGGGAGAATCAATAACGGATTGATCCTTATCCAAATCAATTCCTAATTCATGAAGAGTACTGTTTGAAATTTGGGTGATTTTATTATTATAAGTATTGAACCAATCCAAATTTGCTTTTGTTGCCTGATAACAAAAGTCAAATCTTTTTCGGAGATATGCTGGCAACGTTGATTTTTTCCTTAAATTGTCAATCTATAATCAATATTAAAATATTTTTTTATCACACATTATAAAAATTATATTCGTGATTTAATTGCCTTTAATATGTCTTCATCAGATGCTACCCTTGAGGACACTAATGAATATATGTACATAGCGACTTGTTCCCCGTCGATTATTTCATTTAGGATCCTATCCAAATTATTAGACAAAAGATCTACTAATGCCGAAACACCCTCCTGTGAGGATGCTAATGGCTGGTATATATCTTGAAAATCTTGAGGCCGAATTGGACCTTCGAATTTTCTAAACATAAAATTCAAGTATCTGAAAAAAAAACATGTTAAAAATTAAATTAAATTAAATTATAAATCCAATTCCCGAGATACATATTAATATGTAAATATTCAATTAAAAATAAAAAAAAATTAAATATATATTGAAAGAAAATATAATAAATACAAATATCATTATAAAATAATTATTTTACAATTTGATTCAAAACTGAAAAAATTTAAATTCAAATAAATAATAATGTTTCATAGTATGATTTATCTAAGATAGTAGATATTCTATATTACACATAATTGTTACTATATTTACTTAGACAATTGAATAGAATCTCTAGAACATGCTAATCCCATTTGGGCCGAATGTCGATCGGAAGCTGATTCCGAGGTGACATACACATTTAGAATACTATTCCAAACTTCTGAATTGCCGTATTTTACTCCAACACAAAACGCTGCGTCTTTAATGTCGGCGGGTATTCTATAGAAAGAACAATAACAATAGGACTATTATTAAACTTATAATATAACAAATAATTCGTATCAATTACATTTTTCCTTGTTGCCAACTCTTAAAATATGATAACGAATTTTTCGTGCAAGATTCATCGTCTAACATACAAGCCCAATACGAAAATGCATTCCATCCTGTTCTGATTGAATGTTCGGTGTTATTTTGTTTGATGACTAAATGGTCTATTTTATCATATATCAATCCGGATAAATATCTTACATAAGCCTAAAATAAATCTTGCTTTTTAACATAAATTACTAGATGATTTTTATTGTGTTTTGTTATAATATCACCTTTAAATATTTGAAACCTTGTTGGGAACGCCACATTCGATTCAATAAATATTCAAAGCCATTTTTAACTGAATACCATGGCACAACATCATCTTCCTTTATAATATAATGAATAGCTTTAAAAACTAAAGTGTAATCTACTTCATTTACTTTAGCTAAATTAAACAGGTCGTCAATAATCTGCGCTCTATTGAGTACATGTATTAAAGAACAATCATTATGTAGTTGATCGATTAGAGCGTTCCAATTATCTTCTTCATAATTCACTCTGTAAAAACCTAAAATTTTTGTTTATATATATATATGTTAAATTATTCTAATTGTTAATTAAACAATTGTTGAATTCTTTTTTTGTTTTCTTAATAATTTTACATTTGTTTTGTATTTCGAGGATGAAATAATAGAAACTCACCAATGGACTGCAAATTGAAAATGTACCATCCATTTTCCGTAGGATTTGGTAAAACAGTTTTTTGTCCTTTTAACCATGTTTTTGGTATAACTCGGTTAAAATCTTTTTCATTTTCCGTAGTATATGTTAAACCAATAATCCATTGTGTCGAATCAGTATCATTTATACCATAAACTAAAAACCTTTCCTAAAATTTGTTTTTCGTATATTACCAACTAATATTATTCTAACATACATTTTACATAATATACATATATAAATATATATAATATGCATAGTAAACATTTTCATTTAAATAAATTACCTGTGTTATAACAAACAAATTATTTTCTCTTCTCACTTTCACCAAAGGATAGCCAGATTGTTCAGTCCAGGATTTCATATATTTAGTAACAGAAATGTCTTCATCTAATTTAAATTCAGCGGCCTTTAGAACATATTCAAATGCGATCCACAAATCTTCGGGAGTAACTGCTTTATATCTTAAAATAAAATGCCATTAAACGTTTCATCATTAGTAACGAGATCTTACACATTCGTATACTTACTTGTTTTTTTCCAAATAAAAATGTAACGCCTTTTTGAAATTGTCTTTTGTTACAGTGTACTGCAACATACGAAGGATTGTTCCTGCTTTACTATAAGATATGTCATCGAAAATAGCTCTGATTTCAAGAATGGTTTTGACAGATCCTGAAATAGGGTGTTTAGGCGTTTGGTCAACCTGCAAAGCTAACTGATGTACCTCGTAAACAAATACGTCCTCTAATCTCCAATCTGGTTTAACCTAAAATAATTTTTTGAATATTTTCGTAGTTGATATTACTTAATTTAAATCTGAAATACTTCGTTGGTGGCTAAATATTGAAAGTACGTTGCAAATCCTTCATTTAACCATATATAATCCCACCATGCACACGTCACTAGGTCTCCAAACCATTGATGTGATATTTCATGTTGTACAATCGTAGTCAAATACTCTTTAATTTTTGTTTTTGAATTTTCGGACAACAATGACAGAATTTCTCTATAAGAAATCAATATACGTAAAACAAATTATCTTTTAATTGGATATCAAATATTATATACCCCAATATATAACATAAGATACTTTCTTTTTATCTAGGTATTAGTTTAATTAAATATTCATATTATGTTATTATTATACAATAATTTAAATATTTAACTTTAGTATTATTGAATATCAAATGTTGTGATTATAAAATTGTTATTTTTCGTATTATTATTTTGGAGTTTTATTTTACCATTAAAATGCATCCTATCTTAAAAAATCATTAATTATATGATCAAAATTAATTGTTACTCATTACATTACCTATATGCATTTAATCCCCAGTTTTCCATAGCACCAGCGGAAAAGTCAGGAATTGCCAATAAATCTAGTTTTGGTAGCATATAGTCGACTCCAGTGAAGTTTTCCATTTCTTGAAGTAATTTCGGTGACTCATAGGCCAAATATTCGGTTTGTCTTAAATAACTTTTATGCGTGTAAATCCCTATATTGTTTGTTTTGATACCAGAGTATTCACCTACGAAATATCCAACTAAATATGTAGATAATGGTGGCGTCTCTTGATAATGATCCCAGTACATATTTGTTTTTCCACTAAAATACATTATAATAACAAAAATGTTTAGAAAAGTATGAATTAAAATGATAATAATAGAATAATAAATATTATTAATTTTAAAAAATGAATAACTATAATAATAGATTTTATTTCAAAAGTATTATTGCTATCGAAAAGTAGGCTTTAAAAAAATACATAGGTACATTTTTGTAGAATTCAAAAGTGGCATATTTGACAACGATATTTGATTCGAACGTCTTTTTATTGATATTTTGAATGGAGCTTTCAGCGCAGGTTCGTCAAAACAAGGAAATGCTTTTTTAGTATGAAATGGATCGAATTTTGTTATTGTCAACCATCTGAAAGTAAAACAATAATCTTCTTTATTATAATATACTGTCTAATATTAAGTATATTATACTTATTATAAAAGTGTAAAAATAATTTTATAATTCCTACTTTTAAAAAAAAAAATCATACATATTATTTTTATAAATTAGTTACAAATATTTATAAAATACTTTGGAAATCTAATATTAATATTAGTTAACTTTTTTTTAAAATTATAATGTTCTATAATTGAAGTATCCAATAAAATCAATGATTTGGTAAATATCCAGTAAGGTTAAAATTAAATGACAAATATTATAATTATTATACAAGATAAAATAATAGTACTACTTTGTAACGCCGTTTTCCTTGTAGGAGCTTCTATAGTAACCAGACATATCATCTCTGAGCGGGGCTTGGAAGGCAATTTTTATCAAATACAACTTTTCGGGTATTAAACAATTACTGCTCTGATTTAACACAATAATATATTGTTCGTTCTTCTCTACCGGGTAATGTTCAACAATAGGAACTGTGTTTAACATTTGGTCGATCACCTCAACATTGGATATCACAAGGTCTTTGGAATTCAGAACCACTTGGCAAGTCGACACATTAGACTTAATTTCGATTTCTACCCGACCTGAGAAGGTAAAGTCGTCGAAATTTGTATCTATTTCTAGAGTGTATGAAACGGGTAAAACGTCGGTTGGTAACCGAAACACATCCATGGAAGGTTCGGATGTCGGTGACATTTCTGTAGTTATTTCCGAGACAACTGTAGAATTATAATCGGAATAACCCGTATCTAAATGTATTCCTAATTCATTTACAGTTGTATTTGCCAATTGAGTAATTTTTAAATAATTGGTATTGAACCACGCTAAATTAGCTTCCACTGCCTGATAAAAAAAGTTGAATCGTTTTCGGAGATCAGCCGGTACCGATGAATCTTTTCTCAATTTGTCGATCTATAATCGTTACCAAAATATTATTCATCGTACATCATATAACTATCATATATCTATGATTTACTTGCCTTTAATATGTCTTCGTCAAATGTAATCTTTGAGGACACTAATGAATATATGTACATAGCAACTTGTTCCCCATCAATTATTTCATTCACAATCCTATCTAATTTGTTTGACAAAAGATCGACCAATGCCGAAACACCCTCTGGTGAAGATGCTAAAGGCTGGTAAATATCTTGAAAATCTTGTGGCCGAATCGGACTATCATATTTTTCAAACATGAAATTTAAGTAACTGAAAAAACAAATTTATTTGTTAAAAAATATGTTTCATCATAATACGTCACATATAAGAAAGCAAACATTTAAAAATTATTATAACTATTTACTTAGCCAATTGGATTGAATCTCTGGAACAAGCCAAGCCCATTTGGGCTGAATGTCGATCAGAAGCTGATTCTGAGGTGACATAAATGTTCAGAATGCTATTCCATACTTCAGAATTGCCGTATTTTACTCCAACACAAAACGCTGCGTCTTTAATGTCGGCGGGTATTCTATAGAAAGAGCAATAACAATAGGACTGTTATTAAACTTATAATATAACAAATAATTCGTATTGATTACATTTTTCCTTGTTGCCAACTCTTAAAATATGATAACGAATTTTTCGTGCAAGATTCATCGTCTAACATACATGCCCAATACGAAAATGCATTCCATCCTGTTCTGATTGAATGTTCGGTATTATTTTGTTTGATGACTAAATGGTCAATTTTATCATATATCAATCCAGCCAAATATCTTACATATGCCTAAAATAAATCGTGTTTTTTTTATCATTATTTTAAATTAACGGATAAATTAATTATTTATTTTGTTTAGATATATTATCACCTTTAAGTACCTAAAACCTTCTGGGAAACGATACATTCGTTCCAACAAATATTCAAATCCTTTTTTTACCGAATACCATGGAACTACATCGACTTCATTTTTTAGGTACTGTATAGCATTCATGACTAAATTATAATCAACTTCATTGATTTTTGCCAAATTAAACAGATCGTCAATTATCTGTGCTCTATTGAGTACATGTATTTCAGTGCAGTTATTGTGTAGTTGTTCGATTAATGCGTTCCAATTTTCAATCTCATAATTAACTCTATAAAATCCTATAATTTTCGAGTCAATATTAACACTTTTAATTACTAATAAATTTATAAAGTTTCATATTGGAAAATACTGAGTGTTCTAAATATTACAAACATTTATATTATAATATTTACGAAAATAGTAAAATTATATAATATATAATTTAATTATATTTAATATATTTTGTGTCCATTACTATTTGATTATATTTCCTATTTAATTTTAGTTACTTATATGGAATATCTAAAAATGTTTTACTTTTAAATGACATAACTAATGGTATATAAAGATTTCAAAATTATATTGTAGATTACCTTATGCTAAGCCAAGTATTAGATAAAAATGTTATTTATTATAGCATTTGTACTTCACTATAATCTTAATTGTCTTAAATCGTAATGTCTTATAATATAATTGATTTTTTTAATATTAAATTATAGGAAACTTACCAATTGACTGTAAATTGAAAATGTACCACCCACTTTCATTATTAGATGGTAAGACAATTTTTTTTTCTTCTAACCAGGTCTTTGGTAAAACATTATTGAAATCTTTTTCATTTTCCGTTGTATATGTCAAACCAATAATCCATTCTGTCGAATCAGATTTATTTGCACCATAAACTAAAAACCGCTCCTAAAAATTGTTTTTCAAATTCACATTACCATTCTCACTATGATATACATTTGTATTAATATTTATAAAAATGAATTACTTGTGATATAACAAACGAATTATTTACTCTATTGATTTTCACCAAAGGATAACCAGACTGTTCGGTCCAAGATTTCATATATTGAGTAACGGAAATGTTGTCATTTAATTCGAAATCATTATCTATAAGGATATTGTCAAATGCGCTCCATAAATTTTCAGGAGTAACTGCTTTATATCTTAAAATAAAATATCATTAAACGTTTTATCATGCATAACGGGATCTCAAACATAGTTACTTATTTGTTTCTAAATAAAAATGTAATGCTTTTTTGAAATTATCTTTTGTAACAGTGTATTGCAACATCCGAAGTACTGTTCCAGCTTTACTATAAGATATATCATCGAAAATTGCTCTGATTTCAAGAATAGTTTTAACAGATCCCGAAATTGGGTGCATTGGCATTTGATCGACCTGTAGAGCTAACTGGTGTACTTCGTAAACGAAAACATCTTCTAATCTCCAGTCCGGTTCCACCTACAAAATAATTTATTGAAATTTATATATATTCGTAAGTATTGAAAATTGCCATATAAACGTCTAAAATACTTCGTTGGTAGCTAAATATTGGAAGTACGTTGCAAATCCTTCATTTAACCATATATAATCCCACCACGCGCACGTCACTAGGTCTCCAAACCACTGATGTGATATTTCGTGTTGTACAATCGTCGTCAAATATTCTTTTATTTTTGTTTTTGAGTTCTCAGATAGCAATGATAATATTTCCCTGTAGTTTAAAAACCACAATAAAATAAAATGAATTATAAGGTAAAAAGTGATGAATGGAACATGTCTTCTTGGTAGAATAAAAATAAACAAAATGTATTTACAAGAAACATTCCTTGAAAATTTATTATTATTATTTTGGTGTTTCGCATTAGTCAATAAAATATAGTTAAGTTAGGTATGATAGTTATCATTTATTTTTATTGCACCCAAAAAATAAACATTGTCTACATAGACGACTACAAAAATTATCTATTTATGTATTTTTTTCCAAGTACAATTTGTTAGTCAAATTGAATATTGTAATAAAACTACCTATAAAAAAGACTCTTTAGATTATTTTTATAATTTTAGATATAATACAGACAATGGATGACTAATAAATACCTATAATATTAAAATTTATTTATTTCATACTGCCAATTTATTATATTTTGAAGTATGTATTTTATTATAAACGATATCATTGCACAATACCGCATATTTCAGACATTTTATTATTTATTTTATCATTATAACTTTATTTTTAAGACATTTGTCAATTATGTGTTCCGTCCTTATATATAATATAAAAAATATTTATAACCTGTATGCGTTTAGTCCCCAATTCTCCATTGCACCTGCAGAAAAGTCTGGAATTGCTAGTATATCCAATTTAGGTAACATGAAATCGATTGCAGTGAAATTTTCCATTTCTTGTAGTAATTTTGGCGCTTCATCCAATAGGTACTGAACCTGTTTCAAGTAACTTTTATGTGTGTAAATTCCTATATTACGTGTTAAAGTACCATAATATTCGCCCACAAAAAAGCCAACTAAATACGTAGATATTGGCGGAGTCTCTTGATAATGATCCCAATACATGTTTGTTTTTCCGCTAAAATAATATGTTACAATAATTTCAACCAACAAATTATATTACATGCCTATATAATATTAAACCCTGCGTTATGACCCAGGATCTATTAGATCAAGTTGTAATTAAAATTTTTAATTTTCTTGTGTTGTGTGCAATATAAAATGATATCTTTCTGAATATCTTCGCCGTGAAGAATATTAAAAAAGATTAAAGCATTTACCAGTAAACACGTGTTATTTGTTGATAAATCAAACTTATAAACAATATTGGATCCATTAACCACATAGTTATAAAAAAGTTATATAATAAATAAAAAAAAAATTGTTTATTTTATGATAAATAAATTGTATAGAAGTATAATAACGTATTTGGGAGTTTGAGTAGAATTGTTGTCATATTTAAGTTATCTTGAGAAATGAGATACAAGATACCTAGGATAGCAATATAATACTGGTCTAAGGTAGTAATGCAAGGTTAAGAAGATGATTTATTACCATAAAATTCGTTTAAATATGATAATATATAAATATTATTTATATATTTAGATAATATACCATCTAAACATGTACTTACATTCTAGTTGAATTTAATAGTGGCATATTGGACAACGAAATTTGATCGTATCGCCTTTTGAGAGAAATTTTGAAGGGAGCTTTCAACGCAGGTTCGTCAAAACAAGGAAATGCTTTTTTGGTATGAAAAGGATCGAATTTAGTTATTGCCAACCATCTGAAAATAAAACAATAAATGAATAATTTTAATCCCAGGAGATTTTATTACTTTGATATTTGCTAACTTTTAAATAAAAAAAAAATACATTAATAAATGTTTCAAAATTAATTATGTTGACTTATCATAGAAAATATACGATTAAAATATCTTGAAAAACTATAAAAGGCTATTTATTGTATCAAAATTTAATTTATAATTTTAGTATCGTATAGACTTGTATGAATCTCTATAATTAATAAAGAATTTGTTAGGTATGATTAAAATGAACTCGTTCTGTTGCGATAAATAAACCAACATCATAGTAAGTACTTAGTCACGTTGTTTTCCTTGTACGAACTCTTATAGTATCCGGACATATCATCTCTGAGCGACCCTTCGAAGTCGACCTTGACGACATACGACCTTTCGGGTATCAGACATTTATAAGTATCGTTGAGCACGATGATATACTGCTCGTTCTTTTCCATCGGGTAATGATCCTTCAAGGACAGCGGTGTGCCCAGCTTCTGGTCCAACACCTCGATCTCATTTATCCGTAAGTCTTTGGCATTCAAGACTACCCGGCAAGCAGAGGCGCTCGATTTGATCTCGATTTCCACTCGACCGGAAAACGTGAAATCTTCGAAATCCGTGGCTACTTCGAGCACATACGACACTGGAAAGACTTCGACGGGTAACCGGAACACGTCCATGGCGGACGTGCAAGGAACGGCGCTGCTAATGGACGACAGTGACGATGCATCTGCACCGGCGAGTGCATTTTTGGTGTTCGATTGATTTTGAAACGATGATGAATAATAATAATTATTGTTCGGTTGCGGTCCAGCCGTCGACGGGTCGGCCAGACACATACAGATCACCGCGAGAACTCGCCAAATCATTTTCGCACGTCCGTGTTCAGTGAACGTGCGTAGAAAATTGATACCTCGTCCGACATAATAAAGTTGTTTTATACAACAACAATATAACTATGTTATATAAACCCGACATTTTATCTTATATTTAATTAACATTTTAAGTAGTTACACGCTATTTATTTTATTATTTTATTGGCCGCATTAACTGTAAAAAAATATTCGTATTTGTTTAATAATCCCATATTATTATGATCGTAATGAGGCCTAAATTGACTAGCACGTTGTATAGCATTTACGATTTCTAATATACAAGATTAATATTATAAATTATTATTACTTTAACATCAATACTGTGTTAGTTTCTTTGACATTATCAATGAATAATTCCAACGAATTCCAATATTTAAGTTTCTTAAATTTTTAGCACGTATCCTAAAAATAAGTTTTTTATATATAATATATATATATATGTATCACGTACGAGCACACATATTGTTTAAAATATTTTTCAAAATACCTATTAAATTTGATATGATTTCGTTCTATTATTATGTAATAGGTAATAGGTATGTTATATTAGTTATATTATTATAATATAATAATATTTAACTATATCTAATTAATATTATTATTTTTAACTTTCGATAATCATCAAATTATAATATATTCGTCTTTTAACATGTTACAATATTAAAGAAATATTAAGTATCTATATTGTAATGATTGTAATATTTCATTAAAATTTTTTTTTTACATTTCATTTAAGCAAACAACGTATTTTTATGGATGTTTGTATTTTGGATGAGCAATAAACTATAAAAGGTATATGATAAAAATTTAAAACAAACTTTAATCTCTAAACGTTAAGTATCAGTAAACCAATAATATTGCTTTCTTCCGTAAATGTCGCATACGTCACCTAACTTTAACCACAAAAAATATGTGATTAAAAACGCATATTTTTGTTTAAGTTATATGGTCTTTTAAGACCATATTACTTAAATAAGCCATTATAATATATCATTAATTTAATTACTATGGATGTTTCATAATAATATTATGTCTCGTAAGTGTACAAAACTCGAATTATAGAATATAATCTTTGAATTAAAATTATAATCAAAGTGTAAAACATTATATTGAAAAAAGCTAACTGAATGATGATGGATACTGTTAGTTGAAGTTCCTTCTTCGTCCCTCTGGGTTCGTATATAACTAACTAAATAAGCCTATATTGAAAAAGTTTTATTGTTAAATAATACAACGATTTAAGTTCAAAAATTAATAAAAATTAATAATTTCTAGCTAAATTTTACATGTAAAACTATACGTATTTTTAGTCTGTATGTTTTTTTATCGTTTATACGATAACAGTATTATAGTATAAATAATTGAATGTCAATGATTATTTCTGAAAAATCAAATTTACATTAATAATTTTATCATTTTTTTTAGTGTACAGTGAGTTATGAACTTTATAGTTTTCATGCTATCCTATTAATTAATAAATTTATGTTAATCCGACTTGCATAAATAAACGACTGACATTACACAATCCTTGACAATAATAATGTATTCTGAAATTAAAATAAAACAATGATTTATTTTTGAATTACAATATTGAATAATGTAAGTACTCGTAAAACATTATTGTTTAAATACGATTCTTTAGACAGTAGTTTATTCATTATTTTGTATTTGTTTCGTTATATTAATTATACCTAAAATGGTTTGTGTATAGTATCTTGTGCGTAATTTTTTTTTTACTTCCAAAACGTATGATTCTTTTATAGATAGGTAATATTATAAATAATACAACATCAACAACCAAACTAATATTTTATCTGACCGTGTAAACAGAAACTTAATCTCCAACCCTAATAGTATAATATATATATAGTCAAATATATATACATGTATATATTAAGTGCCATTTTAACAAGTTTTGCTAAAAATTATTTTTATCTCGCAAAAAATTCAAATAAAATTTTATATCTATTCATTGGTTTTTGAACATCATCGTGTGCGTATCGACAATAATTTTTACGGACTATTTTTATCGCAGCATTTAATTTTTTACCCTCAAAACGTTCGTCAACGTTTAAAATGACGGTTCGTTTTTTAGAACTAAGAAAACGTGTAGGCCATTTCACTTAGCACTTAAAAACGCCCAGGTGTTTCGTTTCGTAAACCATCGGGGAAAACGACCGTAAAAGTACGACGGTTCTGACGAGCAGGAGAGGAATGTAAAAAATACTCTTCGTCGAATATGACGTTCTTGACAGTTCGCCCTCGCTAAAATGATATTTCCAACATAAACAAGGCGCTGTGAACATATTTTTGGACGCCCAACTCTTTCGTTCTTATTGTGTAAAGCACTTCCTGGTTTGGGCGTGACCTTAAAAAGCATACATATAACTTTTTTTTATTTTGTTGTTTCGTCAAATGTTATTTCCAATATTATTTTTTACATAAACAACACGTTTCCGCCACGGCGTCTTCCGGGAAAGAGTGTTATTGTAATCATTTACAGAAAAAAAAAAAAACAAATGAAATTCGATATACCTATAAATCGGACGTCTACAGTACTTCGAGTGGATTCTCTCCGTTGAATTTCTAAAGTGATTTTTTTTGTTGAAACAAAAATAAATAAGTTACATAATTATTAGTATGAAAACGATAAGGCTTACATATTAATATATTATTGAGTACATTTTTTAAATTGTATCAATCGATTGGTTAAAAAATATATATATATATATCAAATAGAATGTATAATGATTTACTAGCTTTAATAATGATATTTAAAATATCATAAATTCATAAGTTATCGTTTATCCGTGATGTGCCGTCGGTGAACTCGTAATATCATATATAACACGTGACTGGGTACATAATATTATAAGTAGTAAGATACGAATATAAATCATATTTTTGAAATGAAACATAAAAGTAAAAACGTGATAGTAAAAGTTGTACAGACGAACTACATTTCATTTTGATACGGTTTAAGAATTGTTTCGTTTTTCACGTGTTGTGTTGGCCACTGTTCTTGGTGGAACGAATAAAATGTATAGGTATTAATTAATACCTATATATATATAAATAATTATGATCTAATAAATATATTACTAGAATATTATATCGTAAGGATTGTTGCACGTAAATGTTTTATAAAATAAAAATAAAAATTGTAGAAAGGTACAAAATAATTCAAAAATTGCTTATGGCATAAGAAAAACCAAATAAATTATAAACTATATATATATTATGAACAAATCTGTTAAGTAAAATTAATTAATTTTATCATAATTCAATGTTTAAAGTACTTTAAAGGATCGGGGTAAAAAATTATAAAGTTTTGGAATTTATTGAATACCTACTCAGTTCGAATAGCCGATGTAATATATTATATTTTATATTTGTTTAATAAAAACTGAATAATCGAATTACACTATGTTCGAAACGGTTTAGTCATAAATCTCATTATTTTTTCGTAGTTTTCTAAATTTTCTTGGAAACTATATATTATGGTGAACTCAAGCTTATTGAAGTAGGTGTTTACTATCTGTGTCCAATCTTTGATCGATAGGGCTGCTAATATTAAACTTTCAAAGGCTGAAAAAAGTGTTTAGACAAACAAAATGTATAGAAATAATAATATAATATACACAAAAGTTATCTATAATATTACTTTTGTTCGAAATTTAAACTATACAAATAAATATAGTATAAGTACAGTTGAACTATTAGATTCATTAGTTGTACAAAAAATAACAATCCATAATGTGTTGAATTCAATTACTCTCTCTAAAAAGCATAATTATTCAGTTCCTCAGTTTTATACAAAGTTTGCTTATTTTAAAAATGTTAGTGTTTTAATTTTATCATCAGAATGTTCATTTAAAATTATTATCGTTGCTGAACATTACTATATGTGTATTACTAATAAATTAAAAAATATATGATCAAATTTAGGAAAACATTTTTTATCTTATATAAATACCAACTTTATTTTGGACAACAATATTTTTACTATATTAAATTGTGAAAATATAGATTTATTAGACTGACCACATAAAATTATTTAAATTAATATTTCAATTAAAACATACTTAAATGTTAGATTATAATATTAAATTTATATTGAAATCTAATTTCCAGCGATATTTTAAAACCAGGAAGTACAAGGCAGATGCTTACAGAAACTATTTTATTTTATAAGCAATAAAATGTAAAAGTTATACCATTAATGATAAATTATTTTTATACTTATAATAAAAAATAAATAAAAGAAAACACTAGTAATAATAATATGTTATATAGTTTTATTATTTAAAATTTAGATATTTAATAGAAAATATATACCAATTTGAAATTTGTTATTTACTATTGTCTTAAATGATTTAATGAGAAATTTTGTTGTGAAAAACAATAATATGAATAATATTTAGAAAAAAAAATGTTGAAGAATACTTAACTACATATTGATTATAAAAAATCTCGTCAAATTATTAACGAAGAATGAACTTATCAATATTATTGATAATTTCTTTTGTATACATTGACTGCCAGACATCAAACAATAATGCTTGTTAGCTATCAAGTGTTTTTGTTTTTATGTCCGTGGTCGTATGGACATAATAATAATATGTGACATCATATGTGACAAGTGTAAAGGTACGGAAAAAGCACCTCCGATAATCATAATTTCACATGCTAATATCTCGGAAAATAATAAACAGAAATTTAATATTTAAACGCTAAAATTATTTTAAAAATTATAATATTATAATTTTGATATCAAAAATTAATGTAGCCATTTAAAAATCAAAATTAGATACCTATAGTTAGGGTAGAACAAAAATGGTTAATGAGTGTTCTGCGTTAAATTGATAACCCGTTATATAATGAAATTATATTTATTTTACATAAACCATAAAATAATTTGTTCGTTTGCAAATGCCTCGTTATAAAAACAGATAACCTTCAAATCATTATTTCGTATGTCGCGTCTCGTAAAATAAATATGTTTTAAATCAGTCATTCAATTGGGAATTTTGAAGCCACCGGCACAAAAAGTAACTATTCCGAAAAGTTATGTAAACAGGTAAAACGTGCAGATAAAGGATTTGAATTTTAGTGTTTTTTAATTTAAATGTTATGTTAGGTTCTTTTTTAAGATTTGTCATATAATTTTATTTTATTAGGAATTAGTTTTTCCAATATCATTAATAACCTTAATCGTGAATAAATATATTAACAAATGAAATTAAATGTCATTCATTAATTTACTACTTGTTAGTCATTTCACGATATCCCTGTATACATAATTTTATAGTACCTAGTGTTAGATTTTATAATTATTTTGATTTCTTATTTTTATGATCACTATTCACTCGGACATAGCATTCTTAGTAAATAAATCCAATTCAAACGTCAGCCCTTATATATCTGTAAATTTTATTTTATATTTGTTTGCATTGTTCTTATTTTTTAGTTTTAATGGATTTTCAGCATTTTCAAGAATCGTTTTAAATCTGTAAAACAATTTAACAGTATTATTAAATCTAAGTATATTTTTTATTTACATAATATAAAAACGTATACTTTTAAAATATCTGATGGTTACTTACTTTATGGATTCATAAACCTGTGTAAAAATAGTCCGATATTTAATGGAAACAAATATTATAAAATACTATATACTGTTTGTCTAATTACCGATTTACTTTAAAAATATTCGATATGATTATCTTAACATTTCTAGTTTTTATTTAAGTACATTGAAACAATAAACTATGAATTAAACGTTTTTGAAATGTTTTTAACGATTTTTTTTAGGTAATTTTTATAGTTTTTAAGTAGGTACCTAATTAAAATTCTAACCATAACAATAATACTCCTATACCTACATAAACTATAATTTTTAAGTTCATCATCAGCAATACTGGTTATATGAGGTTATCACACGCGAACTCATTGTTTGCAGACAATTTGTCTATTTGACCGGTACCTAAATAATAAAGTTAATACCAAACAATGTCCAACTTTTTTCGTTTATTATTTCTGCCCGGCGATCAATATTATATCACATTAAGTAACTTATATTATTATACAATTGCATGCCACTGCTGTCACCGTTTGGGACCGGAGTATACAACTATATAATTTAAGATGACGACCTAAATAATTGCAATATAATAATATCGTTTACTATTATTGTAATTTATTGTATACAGAGTGTTCAGAATTTCGTGTAATAAAATTGTGAAAACGATATTAAAGTGTACATTATGCAAAAACACTATTTCTGTAACACGGAATCCTGATCACACTGTATATAAAACAACATTTCTTGTGGAATTAATGTTAATCGCGTCATTTCAATCAGCGCAGATCAAAAATAGTTAGCTGGGGAGCCCACCTTTGAGATATCCGAGTGTATTATGCAACTCGCGATACGTATAATGTGCATTAAAATAATGCACTGCGAGGGTCACGCTATACATACAGCAGTGTTAACGCAGAACTATGAAAAAAAAAAAAAAAAAATGAAAAACAATTCTTTTTTTTAATTAATTAATTAAATTTTTCTGTTATTCGGTCATTTTCAAGTTTTCAACATTATTTATAATATCACGAATAGAATCTTTAATCTGAAATACAAAATCTGATCACTGTGGGTATACAGAGTGTAACACGAGAACCGGTAATTTTTTAACATAATATCTGTATAAAAATATTAAATTATCGTGGCATTGATTTATTCGCTATGTTATTTTCAAACGAACAGTATCGTGATATTTATTTTCGAGTGTTTTCATTATTCGTTTCATATTTTTATTGAAATAAAATAATAATAATAATAATAATTAACTTCGTATATTATGCCAATAACATCAAATTAGATAATACTTATTATATTTTATCAGCAATGTAATGAATTACAGTATTTTTATATAATATATTGTCGAAGAATTTAATGAATATCCGAACAATACTAATAATGATATGATAATAATCTATATCATAAAATGTATTTATCAATTTTCTTCACATATTATTGACACGGGTACTATATAAAGAACAACGCGAAATCACTATTCACTAAATGTGTATAATAGTTTTTTTTTATTATATTTTATAAAATGCACAATACATATTTTATCTAATAAATGAATAACACTTCCAATATGTGCCGCTGTTAATAATGTAATAAATTTCAATCATTATATTTCATATAATATTCAATCTGTAAAAATTGGTATCGATAACTTTAGATGAAACTAACTTAAAAATACAAAAAAATTAAATTAATATTTAAATTGTTATTCATTATTCACTATAATACCTATATTGTCATTTATCATAGAGAATAATAACATATTGGTATAGTTATACATTATACAGTAGTATTCAATATAATTTTTTTCTTTAAATATTAAACTTTTTGGATGCACTTTTCCACCTCTAAATCCACAATCTCAAGAATAATATTTTTGTATAACTATAATAACATATCCATTAATTATTTAATAATACTACTATCTTTTATGTGATTTCATTATCAATTATATCAAAGATTTTTAATAATTTTATCATATTTTAAGACATTTATTGGATCCAGAATAATTTCAAATGAATTGTTAATAAATTTTGAGTACCATTCAATTATAACACGAAAACAATTCTTACGTAAATTGAATAAAACCCTAAGCCACAAAGAAATAAGTAAATTTATTGAGAGACATTCGCGTTATATAATAATTGTCGAGAAACTTTAGTAAAACTATACATATATATAAGTAATACTATCTTAGTATTTCCTAATCAAATTAAATTTTTGTATATAAAGTAATTTAATAAATGAGAGAATAAGGATAAATATTTATTCCATTTTATATTTGTCTGCTTATAATAATGTTTCAGATTCATTCACCAATATCTATTACAATTAAATATAATAAACTATTAGTACAAAGCGGGGATTTTTATTTCCAAAATATCAATTACCACTTTGTGAATATTAATATTATAAAATTATAATAATTGATATTATTAATATTATACATAGTAGTCTAAAATCAGTTAAGTCTTCGCCACGTTATTGTGCTTATTTTTCTTTTTTTTTTTTAACAAAGTCTGTGTCGGATTCAGTAGTAACATTAATAACAACCACTGAGTAAATGCGATAGTTTGTAATATATGCATTTTCTAGTGTTTTTTTTTTTTTTTAGTTGTCATTTTAACAAATGCCTAAAATTAGATATAATTTAAACATATAAACGCGTAATACAAAATATTATTCACAGAGCGTAAAAAATATAATAAACTCACATTTCGCGTCGAAAATGAATAAACATCAAACACGTAGGTATTAAAATACGCAATATAAAATATAAGTGTTATTTAAATAATAATATTTCATGTAAAAAATGAACGACTGCTCGCCGTATACTCCGCATAGTACCTATGTCGTAGTATTTTCAGTATTTAATAATTTAATATTACAATATAATTATTACGATATTAAAACCGTTAATAATATATAATTGCACATGCCGACAAATATTTTGTACTACGAATTTTTTTATTTTATACAATTCGACGTGATTTATAAATAAAACACACAATTTCAAATACATTTTATCCAAACGTATTCTGCGTGACTTTTCGATGGAATCACATTTTTTGTTACAACGTATAATAATATATTATAATATTTATTTATATATAGTTGCTGCGGAACTATAAATAACAATAATGATGATAATACAATAATGATACGTCTTCTTTAGAACGATTTTTCAAAATAGACGTTTTCCCGTAGATTATAATAATATTGTTACGTACCGAAATCGCATCACGATATATTTCCGTCTTATCCAACTTCCGATTAATACAGCACGTTTTACGTAATAAAATTATACGCGTACATAAATAATATGTATATACCTAAACTGAGACGCGTGTAACAATATGATTGTGAGTTATTTAGCGTCGTTCTTCAAAATCACGCGAACAATAATTTTAATAACAATCCCATTATGCAAGTTTAACGGTTTTCTAGAGATTATTTTAACGACTTTAGTTTCGAAATCATAAGTGAAATATGTAAGATATTATTTGAAAGACTAAACGTGAAGAATATCATTATGCATAATATTCGTAGTCCGTTTGTTCCGTGAGAAAATACATAATATTATATTACGTACGGTGGATATATTATAATATATGGAAATGCAACGTGTGTAACAGTTATAAATAATAATTTTAATTTACACTTTACTTGAAAGTAAAACAAATTCACTACAACAATACTTTCTTTGATTGTCTACTTGGCATAAATATTAGAAATATAAAAGTACAAATTGCAAAATGTCGGCGATATTAATAGTTTATCACATATAAACCTGCAACAATATAATAATATAAATATGTGCGATCACAGCAATACGCAAGATTTTGATTGGTTTTGCAGTTTTATATTATAAAATATATATATCATATATTATAAACCAAGGGCTAAAATTGTGTGTACTATGACACACTTTATGTAGTACGAAATTTTAAACTGTAGAAGGTATATTATTTTTCTAGTTTTCTGTAATTTTAACAATATTTGTTAATATTATTTTAAATCTATAATAATATACTGAATTTTCAAAATTCTAATTTTCAAATTCGATTTTAAATTTTAATAGACTATTATTAATTTTTAGCTAATAAATAAGACACTTTTATATGTATAGGATATTTTCACTTTTCATGCAGCTTCATTTTTTTGTGAACTCCGACACAAATTGTGTAGTAATAGTGTACAATACGGGTTTAAGAAATGCGTTCATGCAAATAAGCATAGTATACAAACATTTAAATTCAGTTATTAATGTTCAACAAAAAAATACATAAATAGTTTGTTAGTTAGATAGTCTTTTTTAATAAAAAAAATATCAATAATCTATGATTGGATGATTGTAGTGGAGATAAGAATGCTCAGATAGATGTGTGGAGTGATTGGAGAGGATTGAATAAGAAATAATAATAGGGGAAGTGTAAAAGTTGTATCGATTATAGAAAAAATGAGATTGAATAGATTGAGATAGTTTAGGTATAACGATAAGAAATGATTCAGATACAGTGAAAGTTGTTATGGATAGAAGATATTAAGAGTAATATAAATTTAGATAATGAAAGGTCGAGATTTAGGTGATGAAAGTTTAGACTACTGGTAGTCTACCCTAGCATATATTTGGGAAGTAAGGCAAAGATGAAGATCTATAATCTATGATAACGATAAAAAAAAATGTTATCACTTGATTATATTTTACAAAACATTCTAGATAATTAATAACCCCAGGCAATTTTTGTATAATTTTTTTTGCATAATAAAAATATGTAGTACAAATTATTATAAAAAATAGGGGCTGGTTTCACGTTTATTATAATTATTAATATAATTTATATTTTATTCGTTTGTTTATTCCTCCTGATTTATAAGTCACCTAACTGCGAATGTCTGTATTTCATTTTCTCAGTAATTAAATTAAATTTTCATTTTGCCGATAAGTTTATATAATATAATATAATAATAATAATAATAATAATAAAATATTGTTTTAAATGAAAATTATTTAATATTAATATTGTAATGTTTATTTAATAAATAATATGTAATAAAATATCGTAAACGTCCGAGTGGTCTTTGCGGCTCTAATGAACGGCACGCGGCCCACACGCAAACGCCGCCATGACTACTTACGCAATAATTAAAATCTCGCGAAATGATTTATTCGGATCGGCACATACGACTACCACGACGACGATATATATCGGACCACCCCCGTAGCGCTGCTGCAATGTTCACGACGTGCTCTAACTGGCCGTCGTCGTGTTTGCGATCGTATATTGTAATATTATATTGTTTTTCCACTCCTTAATAATGATTATTATTACGTATTATATTTTATTAATAAACGATACCCAAACGATTAATCGATTTGAGAATTTATCATTTTGTATGATCCCAATTTGCTAAATCGTTGGAGAACTGGCGGTAAAATTACAGCCATCCATATAATATTATACTTACCGCGGTTAACGTGCGACCATTATAGCCATTAGGGTTAGGATTTCAATGCATCTTTTGTTCGGAATTTTCGACACGATACTTTTCGAGCTATAAATGTAGTGTTACGGTTGTGAGATTTTTTGTGAGCGTTTTTCAAACGTTTTCGACAATTTTCAACCTACTTTTCTTATGTTATTACGACAAAGGCAAAAGAAATTCCTACAATAATAATAAAATTGTTTTTTTAATTAAATTGTAGTAAAAATTTCTTGGCACATTTTTCGGAATTTTGAGATCATAATTACACTTATTTTTTATTATTGGTAATATTTAATATGTTTATAGAATTCTATACCCTATTATATAAAATTAGTATTCGAACCCTATATTAATTATTACATTATTATTTATCTTATTGTTAATAAAATCAATTTTTTTTTCTCATTAGAATCGCGTCCTAAATTATTATTGTGTTATATGGGAACGTTTGTATTTAGTAATCCAATTTGATGGGATCAACTGCACCGCGCAGTTAGGTCACTATTGAAATTTTAATCTGAAATCAGAGAAACGTGTTAAATTTTTTAGTAGATGCGTTAAAAGTGCGTTTTATACTCAGTAAACGCATATTAAAAAAACAAAAATCACGCGTCTTTCTAATAAAAAGTATAAAGAATAAATAGTCATCGTATTATGCGGTACCGAATTTTTTTTTATTATTCCGTTGTTAACGTTGAAATATTTGTATTTTTTTTTACATACGTTTTCGACGAGAATGATTGGTTTCGAAAACGAGCGTGTTATTATATTATTATATATGTGAGAAACGATAACGGAATTACGAGAAACCTTTATATAATATTATATTATTATACTTAAAGTATAATATAATCGAACGAGATCATAAGGTTCTCTGAAATTGTTTTAAATTATAATAATATATGATATATTCCGATAATATTACCGAGTGTGCGTATTATACTTGAATTTTTTATATTTTTTTTATAACAATCCGTTTAATTGTTTACAGATTTCGAAATACCATAACGGGCAGTGTTTATGTTTTATAATAATATAATATATACATATTATTATATTATAATACGATGCGCGAGAATAAAATAAATGGTGACAGAAAAAAAATTATAACGTTTTAATGTTCCGTTCTCGGAAATTTTATTATATTATTATGTTCACGATTTGTTTAGTACGAAATGATATTATTATTATTATTATTTTTTTTTTTTTTTTTACTGATTAACTGCCAATAAAAGTTATGTGGAATAATAACGGATCGCTGCGACTACTGTACATCGCTGCGACTACTGTACAACGCGGAGACGGAGAATATAATAGAATAAAACATAACGCTATTATAATATAATATTATTATATACATTATACTGTGATAACGTCATTTATAATATACATTTTTAGTATTTGCGTCAGAACCGAGAATATTTAAATATCATAATGATGAACGTTTGAATTTTTTTCAGCATGAGAAAATTAATTTGATACGATAAGTCATAAAAATAATTCATAAAACAATAATGGGAATTATTATTATTTGTTATTAAAAAAATAATAATAATAATAAAATTAAAATAATTACCTAAGTATGTATAATATCGATTCAGTTTGTTTGGTCGATTATTATTTATATTTTTTTCTTCTAATTTTTATATAAATCACAATATACTATTTAATAATTATTATTACAAAACAATACTTTTATCATACCTCCTATATATTTTTTAATTTTTTTTTTTTTTTTTTTTTTTTAAAGGAATATTTAATTATTATTTCGATTATTTTTTATTTTTCTTTAGAAATATAATATTATTATTATTATTATATTTTAATTTCGATAATAATATAATATAAATTGTGAAAATGCTGTGGTAAAAAGTTTATAAGAAAATTTAATTAAAATTTCATAAATTACTATAATTTTATGTAAATATGTTTTTTTTATCAAATTATAATATTTTATATACAAATTGTATTTTCATGACAAACATATTATTATATCTATGATTACCTCTCGAAAACCTATCTATATTTACTAAAAACCAGATTAAATCATTAAACCAAATTCAATTTGCGAAAATATTGTTAACTTGTTTTCGTTGTTTTAATTGCAAAACTTAACGGCCTGTAATTAAGTCGATAATAAATACATTAAAACTCAACTAGACTTTAGATATCTAAAAATGTCCGCTCAAGTGGATTCTCCGTCATCCGTATAAAACGTGACCGAATATTTTAGACGTTGTTTTTAAGTTCCAAACTAACCGAAACAAATTAAGTGTTCGGTATAAAATATATCGGGTATTGTTTTACACCAAAGGCCAAATGATCATCACGAATTACCTTAAAATAATAACGTCAGTTGCTTAGAATTGTGTATGAATGAACAAATTTAAAAAATAATAATATTAATACGGTTTATCTGATCTGCATTTCTGTAACTATAATAGTTTTGAGATTTTTCTAATAAATTTTCTCTACTTTCTGACCATTTCGATACACTGAAAAATTGAACATACGACAAACTATAATGGAAATACTATATATCCACCAATATGAAAATAATTTTGTTAACGAGATAAATAAAATGTTTAGTTAATTTTTTGTATTTGGAGTTGTATCATTGAACTTTCCATCATGTACAAATAAAAATATTACAAAGAATTCATAGTATCATTTATAATTAATTAGTTTTTATTGTTATAAATAATTTTTTTTTCTCGGTATACAGATTGTGGAGTTTATATTATGTTTTTTATTATATAGTTTAAAAGTCATTTTTATATTAGCTTTTTTAATCATATTCTTTAAATACAAACAAAAAATTATACATTTAAAATTTTTCTAAAAAACAATCTACGGATTTCCCATGAAAAAAATGTATATTTTTTTACGGCCAAGTTACATTGGCATTTCCATATTTATAACTACATAATAGTTTAAACGAAAACTGGTGATAAACTTCATTATTTTTTTTACTATTAACAACTGTTTTATTGTTTGTCTCCTACGATAATTCGTAATAATATGATGTAGGTACATTTGATTAAATATCTGAACGTTTTATTTGTATATTGTATCCGCACATAAGGTATTATTGTCTCGCGGTACCTATTGGTTTTTGTTTTAAATAAACTGCAAACGCATAGTAATTACAATAACAATAAACAGTAATATTATAATTATTATAACCGATAACAGATGTCTGCATTATCGTTTTCCTGTCGTAAACCATCTTCATCTACAACCCCTAAAAACAGACATTGCAGTATTTCTTACAGATGACGACTATCCCGAAAACAAGTACGATCTGCAAACAGACGACGATATTAAGTCGAAAAATTTAATTATCGTATACATAACAGAGGGCATAGAATAATATTATACTTTACAAAACTAATATGAAGATACAATAATAAATAATATATAATTTCCATTATCTACGGTAAATGAAATTATGTTCTCTCTGTATATTCATAAAACTTGCCTACTATTAAACACCCCAACCGAGACTTTTTAAAGTAAAAATGAAACGATGGATTTTTTTTTATATCATAACATATAATTGTTAACAGATTTTTAGGTTTTTGACAATATTACATTGAAGATATATGGTGTAATTTTTTAGTGTTTCTTACAAACCAAGGAGTATACAATATATTATTATGTCTACATTGACGTTTAATAATAATTATAATATAATATTATTGTAAATCACACATTACACTACTGTCAGCGATTTCTTTCAATTTAACTCTAGTACAGGAAAAAAATTAATACAATTAATATATAAGGTCACGCCGGCGGGCGTGATATATACGATTGGTTCCATAAAAAGCGATAAAGAAATATTTTTTAAAAAAAATCATAAAAAAAGCTTAATATACCTGTTGCAAGGCGTGATTGACTGACGCGCGTATAGTATATATATTATAATATATAGGTACACGCGGTCTGAGATTAATTTAATACCGTGACTATTCGAAATACGCATAATATATTATTATATTTATTGTGTGAGTTTTCGTATAATGTTTGGACGGTACCGAACCGTCATGCGATGTTTTATGTAATATTTTATAGGTAATATAATAATATGTGCCCGCCAGAATAAACCGTTATATCGATTATTCCCATCGAAAATCTTAGGACCTTTTATTGTGTGCCTGTCGACGGACTCGCGAGTGTATAGGGTGCTGCGGCTCACTCTAATGACATATAGTTGCGTACGTGTTTATTCAACGCGCGGCCCGAAACTAATGTTGTTCGCTAAAAAAAAAATTAAAAAAAAAAAATAATACTAATAATCAGCTGTTTCCAAAAGATTTACATTACTCGTGAAGGGGTTGAAAATCGATTATTGAATCGACGTTGTACAGAGCGATCAGAATTTCACAATATAAAAACGGTGGGAATTGCACACGTGTCAAATAATAAGTCGTCTCTATTATTATTATTTTTTAATACAAAAACCACGATGATATTGCTGTACCTATATAATATTATACAGGTCGCTGGTCCGTTAAACGATCGACGCGCATAAAATATTCTGTATTATATTTCGTTGGTATATGTACACGTATATGCGACAAGAAACTATATAACTCTCTATCATTCACACTAGCCATCTTTATATCACTCTTTATTCTATCTATCCACCTATTCTTCGATATTACTTTCCCCCTCTTATCTACTACATTCATTTTCATACAACATTCACTAATTCTGAATTATCATTCCTCGTAATATGTCTAACCCGACTGAGATGGTTTAGTCCAGGATCTCAGACCATTCTTTCTCATTTTTCTCCCAGTTAATGCAACTCCTACCACTCCAGATATCTATCTTAGAATTCTTATCTATTAGTTACATTTATCCCTGTTCTATTTTTCCATACAACATTTTTGACCGCACTACTGTCTATTGTATTTTGTAATATTTAGCTTTCAACTTCTCCTTTTACTTCATCCAACCGCGCTTAATTCTTATTTTAAACCTCCTCAGAACTGGCATTCCTTAGAACTTGATCAATGTAATATTGCTTTATAATAATATAATTTAATAACTATATTTTGTTTCATCGTGAAACGCAAACTAGCAATATCTAGCAAATTCCTAGCAATTTTTTGATATGTTTTTGATTGTTCTAGCATAATGTGCCGGTGCCAACTTGACGGACATAATAATAGATTAATTTTCCCCACAATTCCGTTGCTGCGTGTACCCAGTGATTCGCTAAACATCGCAGTTGCTCCACATAATATTACATTTTTTAGAGAAAAAAATTATTGAAAGCCCGAACATTTTCTTTGTGTCATTTAACATAGGAATAACTTAAATTTGTAAATGCTATAACATGCTGAATGAATATTATGCTAATAAATTAATCACCTCGAATTTCGTCTAAATGCAAAATGGATATACTATAATATGACGCATTACCGACGACATACAAATGCTGAAACATTTTTCTTCCGACTGAGCATATAAATATTTAAGATAGAAATATGGTAATGATGATATAGATCTACGATTTTAACGCAATGATATAAAATTAATTCATACCCAAGTAATGCTTTTAAAAATATCAAAATTATTTTATGATTTATCAAAATATTATGGATAATGTTGTTTATATACAAAGTCTATTAAAAATTCCGTATAACGTATATAAAATAATAGTGTTATAACGAAACGAAAAAACAAAAAAAATATCGTTTACATTCTATTGTTCTAATATTCAGAATTAAATCATATTTATTTTCCATAAAATCAATGTGTTATTTGTAAAACGGTATAAGTACAGCGTTACTCTAAATATAAATATATTATATTAAGAAACAATTCCTCTTACACTCATCGTAATGTGACTGTGAACATAATATTATGAATTATTCTTTTTGCCAAATCATCTGTTTATTTGTTTGTTTCTCGTTTTTTTGCCCGTCGATTAATGTAATTTGTTATAATATACGTTAGGTGTAATGGTACACTGCGTGTGCTATAAATTATAGCCCGGATTTTATATTGTTTAGAAAATGTCTATCATTTTTAAAATTTTTACGTTATTATAACTAGATGGTATACGTACTCGCATATATCATAACAAAAACCATGTAAAAAAGAACAAAAAACTATATATAAGAATAAAGAAACTATAAACAAACAAATCATAAACATAAACGCGTATCATTAAAGTAATTTATGCAAATGTACCACGGTATAAGCAACGACAACTATTATACGGTTCTATTGTTTTAACGTCGCGCGTTCGTCAGTCAGTCAGTCAGTGAAATCGTAAATATAGGTGTATTGTGTTATACATATTTTATTATGATATATACCTATTATGTATAGCGGGGTACAGGTATTTTGTATTATTATTTTTAATTTAATCGAAATAGTAAAATGATATTTGTAAATCAAACACACGACTCGAACGAAAATCGGTGTCGCGTTGTTTGTGTTTATAAAAAAAACAAAACAACGTGTAATATTGTATCCGACAGACGTGACCTCTTTGGGTGAACATTGTACAATACACACACGTATGCGGTACACCCCACCAAGAACGCGACGGCTTAAATAATACCGATAATTATTGAAATGATAAATTATCGTCATCATCGGGGCACCGTGTCCGTATTTTGCAAGTATGTTTATGAGAGGATGGCAACAAGACACGATTAAGGATCATAGCGATCAGTACAAAAAATGTGGCGTTTAGGCTGAAATCAGAGCTCTAAACCGTATTATCGAACTACACTAGAGTAGAACATTTACGAGAGATTGACATGTTCGTTTTGATAATGTTATTGTCTGACCGAGAAGATAATATTATAATATGTACAGCTGTAAAAAAAAAAACAACCAAAAAGTTACATCTTCTTCTGTCAATGTTTTATAAAACGGACAAATCGATCTTTCCAAAACAGTTGCTGTTTTTAATTTTGGCTATGTGTATTTAAACGCTAAATTTAACCTAAACTTTACGATTTTCGTTCTGCGTAATACGGTTATTTCGCTATACGTAGGTAAATACTGTACGTCACACGTCAGACAAACACATTGCAGCAAATCGTGCGCTGACATTCTCTTAATCGGATAATAATCGAAAACATCGACATATACATGCTATAGTATAATTATAAATAATATATAAACACAAAGCCACGCAAACATAATGTAATATATCGTTTAGGACGTTTAGGTAAACAAATTAATAAACTAACACATTACCATAAATTATATTAATAAAATAGATAAATATGATAGAGAAGTCGTTGCTTGTCAACTGATATCTAATTATTAGAGTTTAACATTTTTAAAATAATATTGCACTTTTTCAATGAAATATTATACCTATAATTGACTATAGATACATTTTACAATATTTAAAATTGTTTCAACTTTATAAAACACGTATTGATGTATTGATGTATATGATGTAGTAGAATTCAGCTGATGGATTTATTTAATGGAATTAAATGTTATTTTCACTTTGTTTGATTTTTTTAATCTAAGTATTAAAACATTCAGTGATCGCCTAAATTATAACTTATAAGTTATATGCATAAAATAATAAATAATGAATTATACGACTTTTGATTAAAAGTAAATTTCTATATTTCATATTATCAGATTTAATTTCTCTAAACTATACTTAACTGAGCAATATTATTATTCGAGTAAAAATTAATTTAATGACATTTCGCAGTCACGGTATAAATAGAAATACGGATTGTACAATAATTTATATACTTATACTATAATAATATTATGCACATCAACTTTGAACTTTGCATATAGTTTTCGTAAGTAATTATAAATATACGAGTACATACAGTTTTGCTTAATTATAAATCAGATAACACTGCGGTTCACAACTTAAATTCGAGTAAAGTAATCGTAATTAATATTTAAAATTTCTTAAGATCTAAAGTTTATACAAATCAAGAATCACACTATACGTAGATTAGATAACATTATTTAAAATGTAAATTGGCAGTAGTCATTACCTGATAGTAATAGTAAAAAAAAAATTGATTAAGTATTATTTGTTTTTGAGTTTTAATGTGTTTTATCGAAATCAAATACATTATTAGTAGGTAACTAATTTGCTACACGTATGCTTATAAAATTCATATTTTTTTCATATCATATAATAATACGTACAGTATTTATTTACTTGCAAAAAATACATTACCATATTAATAATTAATTAAAAAATTATATTATAATCATATAATGTACAAATCATGGTTTTTAATAAAACTATAAAAACATATACAGTCTGATTAGGAATTCATGTTAAAAAAATGACAGAGATTGCATAAGATTCGTATGCGTTCCACACCGTTTTTTAAACACGAATTTCTGTACATAACTCATTATAATATTTTGTGTTTTGATCGTATAGTATAATAACATCATTTAATATTATATCTACTTTTTTTCACATAAATATATTTAAATATTTAACTAATGCGTTGGTATTTTTAATGCATTTTCTGTAAAATAAAAAAAAATTAACCAGGTAATAAAATGTATGGTACTAAATTTGTGCAATTATGCATAAAATATTACACATTTTTACGGTAACTAAATCTTAGTCATACAGACACATTAGTTGTTTTTTGTCTATTCAGATATTTGAGCACTATTTTTTTACTTCAAATATAAACATATACATATATAATTATTGTAGTGCCAAAAGGAAAATTGCATATGCAAATTAAAAAAATATATATATTATAACCAACAAAATAATATATATATATATTGTCTATAGATAATTTTTATATTTAAGACTTTAGTTCAAACCAGGTATTTATAATTTATTCTACTTATATAATATAATTTTAAAGGTAAAAATAGCAATATTGCAACAACATAACATGTAAAACACAAATGTTATAGATAGCATAATAACATTTTTACTCCGGGCTATATCTAAGGATTGTTCCAACACGTTTAATTTTGCCAGTGTAATTTTTATATTTATTTTATTTTTTATTTTTACCTAATTATTTTAAAAGATACCCATAATATTTTCAACACCATAATAAATCAATCCCAATAATACGCGTATCTTTTGGAATGCTCCATATGAAATAATTATAATTTCAAATTTCTATAAATGCGTATAATATATCTATTATTTAGTGATTAGTGACATGAATTAAAATTATCTGAAAAATGTTTAAAAATAATAATAATTAGTGTGAAATAATTAGACTGTAATATTTTAATCACAGAGACATTTTTACCGTATAATTGTTTGACACAAATCACCTCGACCCCTGACCGGACGATTAGAGCTAAAAATTCACAGTAAAAATGTTCGAGATACGATATCCCGACATTTATGACACTCGCTTTTGAAACTCCGATTTAATCTTAAAATGAATTTTTTTTTTTATGGTTTGACATGATAATAATATAGCGCACGATTTTACATTAAATTATGTGTATTTAAAACGAACCCAACAACGTATTATTGTATAACGATTTCTAACAATAACAACTCGGATAAAACGTTGTAAAACACTAAATCACAAAAATCACCTCACAAATATAAGTATTTTATTAATCCTAAATCAAAATGAACGTTATTATTTTATTTATGAAAAAATAAAATGTACAAAAGTTGCAATTTTTGATATTAAGTATAATATTATTATATAGGTATAACCTATGTAATATGTTCCTTGTAAAAACAATAAAAACCGGTTGACAATAAAAATATATACTTTATGGACAGTTATTGATTTATAACTACAGTTATTATTTTTTGGTTAACATTTTTGTTACAATAACAAATGTTCATAGACGTGGAGAATAATAAAAAATAAAATAAATGTGTTATTGAAAAATAATGAATACAATATATGATTTACAAATTTTACGATCCTCCGATTAGCTATTAGATAATTAATTTTCTTATACATATTAACAACATATTTTTTAATAAATTTGTTGCTCAATGCTCATAGAATCGAGTAAATAAATAATTTAATGTACCTGTATACATTTTGAAAACCAACAATAAATCGTAGTAATACGTCAATATTTTTTTTGTCATAGTACCTAGATGATATTATATTAAATTATACGATATGTTTATTACATATAATTTTTATTAAAAATTAATCGTTGAAAATCATATAAATAGAGACTATTTTGTATATTTCTGTCGAATTATACGTTATTGTTATGCTGCACACTGTATAATTTAAATAAATATTATTCAACAAATACGCGTTTCACATAATCTTTATACTTTTCTAACTAAGTGGACATTAACCTACTAGAAAATAATTTAATTTGTTTTAAACTTTTGTACATGACAAGTATAATGTTTTTTCAGAAATATTATAAATTTACTGATCTGTACAATAATAGGTAAATTATTATCGATAGATTCATATTACCAGTTGCGTGGCTTGTTTTTGAGGCCTGTGCCTCAATGAAAATGTTGGGTGGGTGGGTCGTGGATGGCCTATAAAAATATAATTTAATCTAAAATAATGCGTTTTGATCTTATAAACTGTAGTAAACGGTAGGTGGGTAGGTGGTAAAAAGAGTAAAAAAAATATTTGGGACTCGCTCAAAAATAATGTTCTACACGCCACTGTTCATAACTATCGGTTGATATTTGAAAGTCAAAGTTACGAAGGTGATATAATAATTATTATTTGTGTCGGTGCATAAAAAAATAATTCGGATTTTTACGACGACGTCGCCGTTGTCGCAGAACAGAATCCAGTCAATTAAACGAGTACAAATACAAATCATTTGGTGGCGGTGGCAGGGCATCTCACCGAAACAATATTATATTTAATATAATGTCGTCTATACATATATATATATATATATATACTACTCTGGGAATACGCGAAATTTTCGGTCGTTTTCGGCAATGTCGTTCCAAAGGCCTTGAATGTCTACCGCGGGAATTCGTTTTTTATAGGAATTCGGTAAATTTATTTATATAATATTTTCAAACATGGTGCAGAAGCAGCAACTATAAAGTCGTCGTCGGCGGCGGTGTACATATATAATTCAAACCGATTAACGATCGTCGTAAATTTTCACAGAGGCGGCAGGAACACAGACAGAATTTTGATAGTGGCATCAGAGTATAGTGGTAGGACTGTAGGAGGTACACCTTAACCGATATACTATTATTATTTTTATAAAATATATTCTGTACGACCGCATACAATATAATTTTATAACAATATTGTAGACAATTGTTTTGTCTTCTCGTCTTTTGTCTAAACACATTAGGTATTTCTCAAATTAGAAATTGACGAATGACTGCAGATGACTCGCTGTGACGTCATATTATAATATGTTAATCAAACTATATATTAGGAATAAGTATTATTTTTAATTCAAACGATTATTTAGAAAATAATACATAATATACCTACGATATACGAGCTATATTAAAATATACTAAAAGTCTTGACATTTTATAACATTTTTCCATGCGCTCTTATGGCAACAAAATCAGGGTAAAACTATAGTGCGGTTGACTGGATACTCTAACATTTCAAAATAATATGATCTCACATTCAAGTCACGCTACATAAAATTATAATTTACCTTGGAACCTGAAAACGTCGACCCGAAAAACGGTTACCGGTTACAAGGCACATGCGATTAGGCTATTGTTCTCGCGTTGTTCGTTAAATTATACATAATAATATTAGTTTGTTTTTAAAGGGTTTTTATTATTATTATTATCTTGTCGACCGAGCTAAGTGATCAGATTATCAAATAGTAGAATTATTAATTCGAAATGTTTTTTGTTTTTATTTTTATTATTTTCCCTCTCGTCATTTATTAATCACTATATAAACGGGTAACACGGTTAGTCGGATATTAGACCGCATACAGGTTTGTCAGGCTTGAAAATTGACTTTTGAAGGGAAAAAACACTTGTAGATATATATATATATAAGCGTGGGCCCGGTGTACATCGTGATATTTAATGTGGGATATTTATACGCGTATAAGTAATCCGGTTTTTCGGACAATAAATACACCGAAAAGTCGGACAGACAAAAAAGACCCCAAAAATATAAGACCAGTTTTGTTTGGTTTTAGTTTTTTTTATTATTATTATTATTATTCCTAAAAAAATATTTCCAGTCTTTTGTTCCGTTCGTATTTTTCTTACGCGGTTTTGTGTGGTTTTTTTCGTATCTTTACGTTCACCCCCCACCCACCCCCCTCATGGACAGTTCGCGTCTCGGATGTCGGTAATCCGACAAAAAATTTGCCTCTGTACTGCAAAAATATTCAACAAAAAAAACCTTGTTACTGTTTTAACGCTACATCCAACGAACGAAAATTCTTATGTTTATTATATTTATTGTATTTTTTAATATATTTTTTTATTATTATTATTATTGCCTGCGTCTGGTCTCGATACGTTTCGAAGCACATACACGAGTAAGATGGTCGTAATTTTTTTTTTCTTCAACAAATTATTATTACGATCAAATAATGGTTGGTATTCCGTCATTTGTTTTGGAAAGAAAAAACCACAACAATTTGAAACGTGGAATGCCCATTAAATGCACATGTCCGCTGTTCGACAAAACAAACTGCAGTGTCTAAAACTCAAGAAAAAACAAAATGTGCATCATTTACTTGACGCAACAAACTCTAATACGCGTATATTTGTTGGTATAATGTACACACCGAAATCAAAAATCGTGTCTTTTTATAGTTACGCAGTAAGTATAAATAATAATACCAATCTAGGGAAAACCAATCTAGGGAAAATCGAATGAATATTAACAGAATTATATTAAAGAAAAAATATAATATGGTATAATGTCCACCACCTATATGTGGCTATGAAAATGAACTTAGTTTGAAAAAATAATCTAAGAGAGACTACTTATTATAATAGAGAATTCTGTAATGGAGACATAAAACGTATAATAGATTAATAGAAATTAGCCGGTTACAATTTCAGGTGAGCTTAGTTTTCCTCTTAACAAATTCCGCCCGTGACTATGTACTAAATGATTTTTGTAAAACATCGTTGATGCGGTTTAAGAAAAATATTACATTTGGCTAATATTGAGTATGAGCAAAAAATTTGGCACGCGAGAGCGCGAACTATAAAATATAACCATCACTTAAGTACAGCGACGCATTTCGGTATTTGAACATTTTAAGTATAAAATAAATATTTACAGACATATACAAAGTTATCGAATCTCATTTCCTTAGATGGCGCTTAAAGCGTCTGGTTCGGAGCAATAATAAACTAAATAACATTGAAATGAAAAAAGCGAAAAACCAATTTGTAAAACACATTTATAAGATGAATAGGTACAGAAAAAAAAATTACGGATATCCAATCAAATATAAAAATAGACTACAATTTAATTTGACATTGAAATAAATCATATAATATTATACTTTAAGCGTAAACCCCATTCGATATTATAGTTTTGGTAACGACCAAAGATAATATATGAAATAAAAATCGTTAAGTAGGTACTAAATTATTTACGAAACACATAATTAAATGTGTTTCTAAATATTCAGAATTTATAGCCGCTCGCTATAATATATATTATATGCTGTATTTTATCATAAGTGGATGTATACATTTTATTAATGTTCATCCGTACTTAAGAATTGGTTTACCTCTTTGTGCGATAATAATATGTTTGAATAAAATTTGATAATTAACTAATTTCACGTGTAAGAAAAATGTTAAAATACTATTCCAACAAAAGTAGGTACCTACCCAATTATTATAGATTATGTTTTCTACATTCTACTCCTTTTTTCTGTCAATTACATAGAGAAAACGCTTTTATAGTGTCGAATTAGAACGGTGATAATAAAATGATTAATATGTGTCTTTTGTCTGTATAGTCTATTATTATTTAATAGTTTAATTATTCTCGTGAATTATAACAATTTTTACATTAAAAAAATATTTCTAAGAATTTATTTAGTACATGTAATAATTATAATTGTTGTGTTCATAATAATATAATACGTTTTATTTATAATAATTAGATTAAAGATTACTGCAGCGTTTGACATTTCATTAAAATAATAATAACAAGAAATAGAAAGAAAGAAGTAACATATACTATACATATATAATATAATACATTTCAATTGAAATAATAGTTTGGAAAATTATAAATTCCGAAAATGTAAATAAATTCAAATTATACGAACAATTATTATTCCGTATTCCTAATTCTTATGCATAGTGATAAGCATTAAAAAAAAAAAAAAAAAAAAAAATGATAAATACAGTCCTTATCGTATTAATATTAACTGTAATCGACACATACTAATTTTGACTGAACATCCGAGACGTATTTGTCAAAATTCAAATAATATAACTATATAATAACATGTTATAATGTTATTAAGATGTATCTATATTATTATTACCTACTATAAACTATTCAAGGAGTGAAACGACTCGATATTTTCAATGTCACACACTCGCACTTAAATACACATAATACAATATAATATAATTATTATGATAACGTATATAAGATTTTTCTAATTAATATGTTTTTTATCCATTTTCTGTTATATTTTAAACACCAAAAACCTAATAATACTTTAGACTCTTTATTTTCAATTGTTGTGCATAACAATATTATGATCGTTGACTTTTTTCTAAATATTGAAACTGGAATTCGTTACGATAATCACGTCGTTGTGATTATTATCATAATAACTGTACGTCAATATATAATATTATTTTATTCGCGCAAAAAATTACAGTTATATTTATATCGAATAGTCAAACTGATAATTACAATATAATATTATGAAGAGTATTTGAAGAAAAAAACACATACGTACGTCTTTTCAACAATATTACGTGACTGACATTGATTTGCTTTACCGATCGTAAGTAGTTTTTTTTTTCCAATTTAACATAAATTGCCAACATGTTCGATTATCGCATATGACATGAGGTCAGACAATAAATGTGTGCTTGTCAAAAAGCCCTTGGCCCAAAAAATTTCCTCGAGTATTTTTACAATAGAAATACAATTTCGATAGTGTAATTTTTAAAAATTAATTTCGCATAACAAAATAACTACATTATATTTTACATTATCATTTCCAGTCGACCCCATTCTCGAAAATACATCGTTATATAATATATAAATAGACAAAAATGGCGTTTGTTAAAAACGTACAATTTCAATTTATCTGCGTAAAATGTATATTAATTTGTTTTTTCAGCCGATATTATTCTCGTTATTTAAAAATATTATATATTATAGTCAATACGTACGTATGGCTATTATATGCACGATTTGAATAGAAAGAAAAACTACTATAATAAACGAGTAAAAATATAAATATAAATGCGTATAATATATACGATGAAACGACAACTAAACCACATAAATCAAATATTACGGAATAATGTATTGTATAAGGTAACACAGTAATAATATTATAATTAATCAGTTTACGACGACGTATTGGGAACACGCGGAATTTTGGTTTAATTCATGTATAATTTAAAAATATTGGGCCACTGAAAGTAGAAAAAATATAATATTATATAGCGTGCATATTGCTATACGATAAAATGGTATTTAAATTGATATTTATTTTTGTTTTCAGACACGAATTTTAGGTTAAAAACGATTTTTTTTCAACTCGACTAATAAAGACAATATTTATAAATTAAAATAACTTATTTTGAGCGCGTTGTAAAAAGTCCAAGATTACTTTGAAACTAATTTTTATAATTTAATTATTACCAATTTCGTGATTTATTTTATAGGTACTATATAATATATAAATATCATGATCGCGAGTCGTATAGAAAATGCCTACAAAATAGTAATAATAATACGAAACGAGTCGTCGTGCGTCTCGTCTAACACTTAATAATATATTAATATCGTGTAAAAAATGTCTAGATTAAACGAACACTAATATTTTTATTGTTGTAAAATATATTCTTCTCTTTCAGTTCTCGCCAACAGACGAACAATAATATTGATAGTAATAACAACTGCCGGCTGTAGCGTATAAACACACGAGAGTTATGTACGACGACGCGTTGTTTTATAATATTTCTCTGTTTTACCATTTTATTGTTTTTGATTTTTTTTGGTTTTTTTTTTTTTTTTTTTTGTTCCATTTCGGTGGGATAATTTTATTCTTTCCACGCTCCACTAGTAAATCGTGTCGGTTCAAGAGGTTTCACGGGACAGAGAGACCCGCGCGAGAGAGATGACATTTACCGTGTATACCTAATATAGTGTATTGTGCACGCGACCAGATAGACCTTGCAGAGATGAAATAGTAAGAGAGAGAGACGCGATAACTATAAATAAACACAAAACACACGTTTAAAACGAGACAAATACGAGTTATATTAATATTATTATTGTGTGTGTTTGTAACGATGTATATTAAAAAAGTGAATAAAAGAAAGAAAAAAATCGGAATGTTCCGAACACTCGAACCCATTCCACTCAAAAACCCATTGATCGCAGCGAGAATCGAACCTGTCCGTCAATATGACTTATATATAATATATTATATTTTATACGACGCCGAGTCCGTGGGAATACGCCACATTATTATATTTTACACGGAACTCATTATAATAATAATAATAATAATTCGCCATCGTTTTGCAGTGCACTCTAGAAATGCATTATTTCAATAACGATCCCGATTTACGTATTATATATGTTATCAATTATTATAATATCAATCGGATTCGGATCACAATTTTATATAATAATAATAATATGTAACATCAATATTCTACTTTGGACTAAAACACAAAAAAAATTGAAAAGACTCCCGTACGTTTTTCAAGTAATCTAGAAAGACTGATAAAACAAAACCTCCAAATAGTTTCAGGTTATTTTGGATGATAATAATAATTTCATATTAAGTAAATACATTTTCTCTATTTTGCATATTGGAACGAGAAAATGTTTCATAAGATTTTAACAACGATGATTGAACGTTTTCGTTTTTATTCCTTATATCAAAGATCAAATAATATTGCTTTGCTTCTTAATACTGGATTTAATAATATTCAAATTTCAAAATTAAAAATGCGAAGGCCGTTCCATATATTATAATGTTATTATTAGTCCCATAAAGAGTTTGGAATTTCAATTGATAAAGGTTTAAACTAATCCAAGGAAATGTAAATATATTCTATATTATTAGGTATTTTAATATAATAATATATTAATTTATTATTTTACAATGAACTAAAAATTGTGTTTTAAGTACCTAATTATAATTTTTGTTCCAATCAAAATTTTACATCTAACTATACGCTACTTTTTGAATTATGTTAATAATGATTTTTTTTTTATTAAATACGAGAATTTCTATTTCAATCATTTATGACAAAAATATCTCCTAAGTTTTATTGGCTATAATGTCGTTAATTAAATATTTCTATAAACATTTAGGTATTTACATATTAAAGCATATTATAGTCCATAAAATACATAGTAAACGTCAAATATATATGTCTATATATATATAGAATGACATAAATCGTAGTTTTTTCCACATTTCTTAAAATAAAAATCGTGTGAATCGTTATATGCGATAAGCCTACCTATTAGCATAAAAGTTACTTTGAAACAAATATTGTATTAATGTCTCATAGTTGTTTCACACGAAAAGAAAATATCGCTTGACAAATTGTTATAGGTACAATTATTATTAGTGTAGGGAACAGGCATTAATTAAAATAATAATAATAATAATAATATAATAACACTACCCAATACAAAAAAAAAAAAAAACGTTTTTCACAAAACCGACAGTCGAACTATATAAGTACAATTTACTCAGATAGTTTATAGGTACAGACGGGTTAGGACGGGTTAGAAGGCATTTTTTATTTTTATTTTTTATCGAAGGTTATAGTGTTAAACACACAATAATGTTGTATATATAATACGATTCAATATCACAAAGTAATATAACTACATAATATATGTGCCATTACGAAAACTATGATATAGTAAAATGTTAACTATATTATACACTAATCAATCGATAGTTTTTGAATTTTTTTGTCTATTTAAAAATATACCGTATAGAAATGATAAATGTAAAAAGAAGGTCATTTTGATAAAAAAAAAAAAAAAAATGTAATGAACGAATACGATAATATACTCGTAAATAAATTACAAAATAAACGGAACTGTATTTATGAATTTTTGGCGTCTTTTCAGTCTTCATAAAGAATGTCCATTGTTGTCGTTGTTTGTACGTTTTGTGTTAATAACATTTTAATTAACTGTATATCATTTTTTTTTTTTTTTTTAATAAGCAGTTTATTAATTAAAAGTGGAGATATATATATATTATGATGATGAATTTGCACTTCCGGTCAATACACATCACATATTTGTTTTATTATTATTATATTTTGAATTGATAATACGACGTGTCCACTAAATTTAGCATTTAAAAACACAATTATTTGTTTATGTTTTAATATTAATGTATCGAAATGATCAAACTACCTGTGTCAATATATACGTAGTATATTCCTAACTAGAAAATATTGTATTTTTTATATAATATTACCTACCAAGATTCGCGACTTTTATAATTTTTGTGTATTTTTGCTTACTCATATTTAATGTAGTAAAATATAATTAAACTATGTAAAAATATAATAGTTTTTGAGTGAAATTAGAGAAATGGGAAATTTTTTTTAGAAATTTCAATATTATTTTAGTTCAATATTATTATTTTATTTAATACATTTTCGTTAAATTTTACTATAATATAAAGCATAATACTATAATCCAAGTCTTATTGATTTAATCTATAAAATAAATTCTATATAAAACTAATACCAATACGATTTGTAAAGATATCAAATAATTTAAAATATGTATGTATAAATTAGGGACATATTACACAAAAAAAAATTCAATTAAATAATTTGTTTTCATTATATAAATCAACTTTTCTTATAATAATACTAAAATATTATATATAATATGTTATAAATGTCCAAACGTATCTATAAACAGGATTTTTATTTTTATATCATATATGGAACCATTATTAAATATATTAATTTATATTATTATAGTTTGGGAAAAAAATATAATTATTAATGACCATTATTATATAATATGATATTTAATTTTTTAGTAGGTATAGTTAATATTATATCCTCCATATTTTTAAAGTGGAAAATACTTCAATTATTATTAACTCAATACGAATTACCTACATACCTGATATAGATATTTTTTTATCTGCTAAAAAATCTGTAAAAAAAAGTTATTAATTCGTTACACCACTATATTACGCTGTATAATTTTTCTAAGAAATTTTCGAAACAAATTTTTTGCTATACTTATACATATAAGTAACTAATAATATGTTATAAAAATTAATTGCGCTTGTTTTACGTTATACCTATAGTTTATTATTTATTACTTGCGTTTAAATTAACATTTTTTAGAAAATATTACAAAATTTAAAAAGCATACTTAGATATTATTATGTATAGGTCTCCTACGGTCGGGCCCGACGTGCAAATTGAAAACGCCGCCGGCAATGGAATGTAGACATTTTAAATTTTAATATAAATTATACGTAATAACGGGTGTATATATATATAGGTAGCTATTTTATTTTGTTCTAGACATGTACGAAAATGAGTTCTGGTTTTAGCCATTTTTCCAGAATTATTTTCTCTTCGTCTTTATAATATTCAATATTGTCCTAACCTAACCTAACCTAAATAATATATTATACCGCGATACCCCGAAGGCGATTAAAACAATCGGGTAAAGACTTTGAAAATCGCAACCACCGAAACGTGTAAATACGAAGAATCGATTTTATTTCGTCGACCTCACTGTTTATCATTATATCATGATATATGGTAAAATGACGATGATACTATTATTATATTATGTACGACTTTCGAACGGCAGATATTAGGTCCTAATTTTTTATTATTATTATTATTATCCGGTTGTTATAACACAGAAAACGCGAATGAGCGTAAACTGTGCGGTTTAACAATATAATATTATAATAATATACATGTTTTAGTTATACAACTATAATACCGCGGTAACACGAACACGGTATACGAAATAATGTGTTATTATTATTGTTATTATGATCAGGACGTGAATTTGGCATCTTATTTATTAATATTATTCTATTATACGTGACTGCAAATATCTACCGCGGCCGTAGAAGAGGAAATTTTTAAATAATGATAATAATTTTCGTTGATAATTTATACATATTTCGCATGAAATGTGAGTAAAGTTATTAATTAACTCGTCTCATCGTCGCTCGTTATAGGTATAGATAAGTTTTTATACTCTTCGTGCGGTGCATGATAAATAATAATAATAATAAACTAAACAATCTTCAAATTACAATCGATAATATTTTCCTACGATTCATTTTCATAGCATCATCGTTGTACGTTATTAACGCACTTTTTGTATCGTTATTACTAGAATTTTGCGAATAGATAAGTATTTACTGACTGCACAGTTAACGACCTTTAGAAAATCGATTTTGTGTGTTTATTTTTTTTTTCCTACCGACGTGTCATATACTATACAATATAATATGTTATCCGGCCACCGTGGATGTCCTTCTGAGATAAGCCTGCCCTAGGAGTAAAAAACTAACCTAAAACTAAAAAAATAACACTGCGCTGACGGCTTTGAAACCCAATGATTTATTGACGTTGTCGAACTTGCGAATTGACGATCGCGACGGGACGCCCGGCCGTCGTGTTCCGGATTGCAATCTCCGCCGCGATCGCGTTATATTTCTCCTCAACGTATAATAATTATTATAATGTGATATACGCGAGCGTTTATTCTAATCGATCGGACATTTCATTACGAAAAAAAATTAATATACGTCTCCTGCTGCGCGTTATTCGTTTTTAAAAAAAAAAATTCCCAAAAGCTTTGTCGTTCAGATGACTGATTAGAATTTCGGTGTAAAATAATGATTTTCATTACCTTTCGAATACAATTTTCTGACCACACCCTACACCTGAAATAACAAAAATCAATCCGAAAATCAACAATGAAACTTTATTATCTTTCGATGAATATTAAAATTATATATTTTTAAAACACTTTTGTATCAAAGTATTGTTATATGATGCGCGAAAACGAGGTTTTACTCAGGTATTATTACATTATTATAAGTGAATGTTTAAGTATTAAGTATAACTGTTCAGTACAATATTATTCTACTATTTTCACTATAGATTAAGATTACTCGTATATTAATATATATATTCTTTAATAAACGATTTTTTTTTTCCGTGAACTATAATTAATTAGGTAAGTATACCAAGGATCCCATTATCTAAAAACTCGAGTCTGATTTCTTCTTTTCGGAGATTATGAGTTTTACGATAATTATTGATCTTTCGTTTACTTACTTAAACGGTACTCTACACAAAATGTTTTTTATAAATTTAAAATACGTTTAAACATAGCAGATAACATTAATAACCTGTGTAACACGATGATTCATATCATTAGTTCTATATCATACGTGTATAAACTATATATTATAATTTAATATATTATTAATATTTGTGATTTATAACAGTGAATCCAATGATTCAGTGATTTAGACATTTATTCAATTCTATCGTATACTAACATTTCCCAATAATTGAAAAATTAAAAATCTGTCTAACAAAAACCTCTAATAAAAAGTTTAAAAAAGAGAATATATTGCTGAAATGTCCGCAATATAAGCAATTGAACAAACTATATTATAATTTGCTCTAAGACGATAATTTTCCATTTAAACATTATTGCATTAGTCAATTTCATGTTTAAAACCGGATGAAATATTTTAACCGAAAAATTACATTATTGCAAGTTCGCAATCATAACAACGTAGATTGGTAGTCGTATTTTAAATAAATATTTTTTGTAAATGATATCTAAATAATAATTATATGTTAAATATTATAATATGGACAAGTCGCTCGAGTAAAATATAATAACATGATATAAATAATAATATCTATACAGACGGTGAGCGATAAATGTTTAATCTGTTTCCGTGTTGCGGGAAAAAAAAAATTGTTAAATAAAAATCCAGACTAAAGAGTAAAGATTGCTAGAAGACGGTAGGAAAAAATAATGGACAATACGTAAAACTTTTCACTAAATTGCTAAAGTTAATTTTATACGATAATATTTGTATTGAATAATAATTTCTTGTGTAATATGAGCCTATAAACCAAACGAAACCACGTTAATCTGCAGTATATGCAAAACTGGGTATTTTTAAATAGATAATAATAATAATAATAATAATAATAGGTAGTGATAATCGCACACGACTAGCAGCGCGATACAGAGAATTATAAAATAAAATTATATAAAAATCGTTAACATCTTCATATTATTATATTATGCATCGTTTTAGATCTCTGGTGAATGGGGATGGGTAATAATGTTTCTCGTTTCTATTCAAAACACTCGAATACCTGTTTTTCTCTTTATAATATTGTTATTATTATTGAGTAATTTTTTTACGCGTGAAACGACTAACGATTGGATTTTATAAAATAATATAATATTGTTCCCAGAACATTTCAATAAATACGCGTAAGTATTTGTTTTTTCTTCCGCAACAGAAAACAAAATATGATTTTAATATTGATCGTATTATATTATCCAATATTATATCAAATTGTTATGTAGGCCAAACGTTATATTATATTTTATTATAATATGCACAATAGTGTTCGTTTATTAAATTTAAATGAAATACGTGTAAATAGTAGGGACTATACACGCGATCGACGAGTGGAAAATGGTCGCGCGGAATGAATTATAGGACAGGCGTGTGGTTCCGTGATAAAATATATTATTATTAATTATATTATTATATTTTTGTGATAGGATTCTGCCACTGAATATTGCGTGATGTCGGAAACGAATTCGATAAAAAAAATTTATAATAATAATAATGTTTATTAAATGACAATACCATCGTATTAAAATTTTATATTTTTATAATATACCTAACTAGGTATTACAAATAAAATATATGTATTTTAGTTAATTTAAACAATATCAGATGCAATGATCTACTTAACGGGTTTTACTAAAATTTTAACGATATAATATATTGTAAATTATGATGTAAATAATCCTAAATACTTTTAATTTTTTTTTTTTTTTTAATAATTCAACAAGATTAAGATGATATTTTTTAAAAGAGTTAATGGCATTGATAATTAATAATTTATCAGAGTTTCGTGGTTATGATGAAACTGTATAATTTTAATCTATTATTATTTAATACATATATAGTGTAGTTATTATACTTAAGTGTAATTTTGTACATATATATATATATGTTTTTTTAGCTAAATGTTTAGATAATATTATTATTACACAATTTCATATCTATAAGCATTTAACATTAACTATTTTATTTGTGTGATTTTAGAACTAAAACTATTTGAACAGAATATTATATTGATTTGTTTTTATTCATCTCATTCAATGTTATTAAGTATAAAAAAAAAAATCGCTACATATTACAAATGTTTGCATATTGTTTTAATATCCATCAAGAGCGTATCTTAGGGGAGGGCGACATGGCGATAGCCCCCTTTAGATTGTTTTTAATTCATTATACAATAATAAATAAAATAATATTATTTTTCAATAATTATACGAATACACATACATTAATTGTACAGTACATCAGCTAAAATACCAAATTATTTATACATTATAACTAATTGTATGTGTATATAATGTATATAATATGTATCTAAGAACTATAACTTATTAATAAAAATAAACAAGACTTTTTTTTTATCAAATAATTGATATTTTATACTGATAATCAATTTTTTTTTAAAAATAGCTCCGCTTTAAAATAAATACCATCTTGATGGGACCCTCCTGATATCTATATGCTCAACATATTATTATAAGAATCTGCGTAAACTGCACAACAAAATATAGAATAGGTTCACATGATACTCATTTTAGTAACTGACGTTTTATACCAGTGATGAATTTCAACGGACCTCACATATCCAAAATACGAATCTGGCAACCAGTTCGATGGATATTATATTTCTCTATATATTTTTTATTATAATATTATGTGTAATGAAGTTATGACACTTTAATTACCGTCCGCCGACGAAGACGATGAGATACCGAGAGAGGAAACCTTCATCGCGGTATATGTACCACACGCGGTTCAAGGGCGGTGTGCACTAGCGGTATAATATAATACACCTAGATGTATGTTCACGGGAACCGTATATTATTATTACCTATTGAAGATTTGTCGATAATTGCTGTTCGTGTTTACCATATGTATTTACCCAGCTGTTAAAGGTACATAATATACACGATTATTATTATTAATTTTTTTCATTTTGCGGTACTTATATGATTTGTCAATGTCCCCGTTTGATTCACTATTATTATATTCGATATTATTGATGTAAAATATCATTTCCAAACTGTTGTTTTGACACGTATCGATAGTTGTGCACAAAATATATCGAAATATAAAACGTTGAACCCGATATACTTAAGTATTATATTGGAGGTATAACCAACGCGAATATGTGATCGTGATCGCATGTGCACACCTATATAATACGCGTCAATCATTCGATGTATCGAATTAATGCCGTCCAATCTTATTATTAGATATATTATTATTATTATTATTATTATCTTATAAATTAAATTTCATATACAATATTGAATATACCCTATCAAACGTAATTTCGTAGGTATACGTATAGTATGTATCTATATATTGTACTTTCTTATTGCGTATAGATTATAGAACCTTATAGTTATCAATCATTATTTGATGTAAACGGATTTAAAAAAAGTCTAGGATCTAACCTAAGATACATAACATCATTGATTATAAATATCATTATACTCTTTATAATACTCCATTGAGATAAAATTTATATAACGTCATAATATTTAGACGACTGTTCGATATATTTACTTTCATTCTGGTCTAAAATTTCTATACAAATACAGGTTATGTATAACATTTAGGTTTACTCGTTAATAAAATTTTTAACATATATTAATGTTTAACGTAACTAAAACGGTCCCCATTTATGCGTATACCACATTATATATAGTGAAAATATAGAAGTGATTTAAATATTCCTATACATTTTCCATCGTGTAAACGTAATTTTTTTCTGATAAAGATTTTAGAAAATGAGTTCTCAAGAAATTGTTTACATATTCACTCGAGTATCATATATACTATATTAAATAAAATACATTTTGACGAATACCACATTTCGAATTTACGGGTCACCAATAATCCAATTTAATGCGTCTCGGCGTCAATTTAATATATAATATATCGTTTTCATTCTTAATTATTCGATTGACAAGCGCGTAGTTTATCCGATATAATAGCTTGATCTGACGATAAAATATTATAACAATTATTAAAATACATATTAAAAAATTAACACGCATTATAGTAGCAATTAATTACTAACCATAATAATTTCAGTATACGTTGCGAAACGAATTATATAAACAAAACTGATGGTAAACATTGAACATTAAACGCGAATAAATCACATTTTATAATAATTATTATTAATGAATATTTTTTTCTCCTTTCTTTTACTCTATTTCGGGTGTTTTCTGCAGAGGGGAAAAGAAACATTTATATATTTTGATAGAATATTATATGAAACGCTTACCCGAAAAAACAATTGCACATCGCGATTTAATTTAATATTCCGCAAACGTATAACAATTCGTGTTATACCATGGTATCAACTATACTGCCTAACCTAAATAGGTACAGAGTTACACCTCGTTTACGTCGTTTTTTTTTTTTTTTTTTTTTTTTTTCATACACACGTGTACTTGCGTAACATAAAAAAACTAATTTCCCATTGGGTCGTAATAATAATATTATTATATTATGTTGTTATTATTTAAACACGCGCGGAAGACTTGCTCTCCGGTGGCGGTCCGTGACGCCCTGTTTGAAATTAAATCGAAGCGATGACAGCGGCACAAATCACGAGCGGCACCGTAAGAATAACAAGCCGAAAGATTACAATATTATATAGATTCATATTTTTTCTAAGCGGAATAATATGTAATTATATAATATTATACATCCGACCGATTTGTATGCAAATCGCAAACCGGTAGTCGCTGTTACTCTCTACAGAGAATTTGTTACTTGTATTTTATCGTGCAAATTGATTTACTCCAATATTCGTATTCTTTATGTATATTTTAATTTTATAACTTTGTATTAATATCCATTAACGGTCTATATTCTATTTTATACGATTCAAATCATTGAAACATCACCTAACCTAATCTAATCCAATTTGACTCGTGAAATTAACCCATGTAAAAATGTTAACACGGTAATACACGGTAAATATATACGATCAGTATATTCTAAGCAATAAAATCAACGCGTGTGACATCGTTTGGAAACATTTCTGGAACGATAACAATTATCAGACAATAACAATATATATTTATTTGTAAAGAATCTAAATATAATAATGATAATTTAAAGAAATATATTTTAAAAGATACGTTACACCGTCTTGAGGTATTTTATGTATAAATTAATTTGTTTATCGTTTTATACCTATTGAACGACCGCTCATTTGTGGTAGGTACGCGGTCCGCGTCGTGGTTGACCACGTCGTGTAGAAGATATATATATGCCTATTACCATGGTATACGCGTATACCGTATACATATTACACCAAGAATGTGTCCCCAAGTCCGGTAGCCTAACCGGCTGTCACCCGCGTGCTCGTGTACGAGACGTTTATAATATTTATTATCTTGTTCCAAGTTTGACTGTATACGCACACACTCACGTGTTTACACTTTACCGCCCACCTGTTCACCTGTACAAGCATGGCCGGCCGTCGTATATACGCATTTTCGTGTTAGCCCGACAACGTGAAGGGGACACTTTTCGGATGAATGAAATTTCCATATTACGTTCGCATGAATGAGAAAAAATCACAATACACGGCTTTGCATTACATTATATTTTTATGTACACGCCGCATATAATATTAGGTAGAGGTATATAATATTATAGTATCGGAATATTGACCGTAAAAAATGTAATAATAAAATGCAAGGTACATGTGTCCATGCGGTAATGTTGTCACATTTGTTCTTATATCAATATAATTAAATCGTTCACAGAAAAAATAAAAATAAAAATCTTGTAATTATAGATAATATAATAATAAAAATAATACAAAAAAATATAAATTATATTTCGATATATACAACGTTAAGTTGAATATTATTCAAATTATATTTGAGTGTAAAAAAAAAAAAAATGTAAATAAAAATAGATATTATAATAGTAGGTAAAATAATCTTTTGTCTCCTAAAACGATGCGTATGTTATTTTCAAATCTTTTCTTAGCTAAAAACGTAAAAATCAGACCGCGTACCTCATAATATTATGTGTGTGTGCGCAATTTGACGCGACCTGTTGCATCGTGTTATCACTCATCGTCGTTTAATGATATGATATACTTGCTGCCGCACACGACGACGTGTGCGGTGATGACACGCGCGACCGTTTACATATTGTACGTTTAAATCCGTCACGCGACGCGGTTTTCAGTTTGGTTTGGTATTTTTCTCCTCTTCTTCTTCTTCTTCTTACCAATCGCCTTCTCTAATGCGATCGTCGTGTATCGGATACCCCTGGGGATTTACTCAGACTTAGACTTATAAATATTCGCCGATCGACGCACGACGACCCATAACCAATATAATGTTCCCAACGCATATATTATATACGAATATATATACTTACTTGAGATTTTATACGACGACGACGATAGTGTCTTTTGTCTGAAAGTTTCGCCAGCTAATTATATATCTTATAAATAAATACGCACACGACAGCGTTTAGTATTATTATTATTATTATTGCGGTGGTTCGAGTGATAACGTAATGAGGTCCGGCGCGCACGAGCAAAATCGGCGGTGGTCGTGGTGGTTCGTATTTTTTTTCTTCTCTCTCTTCTACTTACGCGAAAAATCTCCGAGAATGTATAATATAATAATATGTAGGTAATGAACGTTATAAACGTTATATATAAGTATAATATATAAGATACGTTTTCAATTCCGTATAATGTAAACGGTGATTTTCTTAATTAAACTCAATAATATTATAATGAAACGTGCGTTTGGGTCGTTGATCCGAAACTATTTATAATGTGTAATAATGTGTTTGTCGTTTTCGATCCGATCTTCTAAACATGCCTATATAACATATCGCGCGTGTAACGTAATAAAATAATAATTTATCAACGCCACAGAGTCCGTGAAAACGAATATTTGAGAATGTGAATTCGACGGCACGGGATACAGGGTGAAAAGTATTTCGCGTTGCACAACGGTTCGCTACGTGATTGTCGTAAAACAATCGTTATTCCGATCACCCTGTGTACGGCGCGCGTGTGGTGTGTGTGTGTGTGTCTGTGTGTTTGGACCATAATAGTAATATCGGATGCTTAACCGTTTGAGAAACACCGATTAATATAAATCTAATATAATATTATTATCATTATCGCTACGGCAGCGCGCGACCCACCCAAAAAGTGACGCCTGAAATAAGAACAGACAATTTGTTTAAATACCGTGTATGTGTACATATTATAATGTAACGTATATTATACACACGAGCAATTAATCAAAATACGAAACTTGATTAATTCGAATCCAGAGTGTATGTGGATAGAATGGATGAAAAAAAATTTTATTTAGCGTAGTAATGATCGTCTAAAGAAATAAATATTATAAAATACGCGACAGAGATCCGATTATGAAATAAAAACATATCGTATTACATATTATGTTAGTTGAGCATATAAAAACGTTATAATATTACTATTAGGGACTTCATGCCCTAAAAAACCTTAAAATATGCATTAAAAGAAAAAAAACGTAATATTTTATTTTAATAGCTAGAAAACATTATTTCTTAATTATTATTTATTTTTTATAAAAAAGAAACTTGTAGTAATTAATATTTATATTCTCTACCTTGTTTTCTTATTTTTTTCAAACAATGCGAGTGATCGATGAGGAAAACACAAACAGCACTAATTTGATAAATTAATTTCGTATAAATAAAACCATTAAACTAATATCTCAGGCCCAGAAAATCTATCTATAATTATGTTTTTTTCTATAAATTATTCATAAAATTTACACTTTTATATTGAAAATACTCAAATAAGCACTTTTCTACAAAAAAAAAAGGTGAAATATGCACTTATAAATGAAAAAATGATAAAATATGCAAAACATGCAACAATTTTTTTTAAATATAGACTCGTATCGCTATAAAATAAATTTCAATATTACTTAACTATGTTTTGGATGATTAGTGAAAAACATGCAAACTCCTAGTCCTAATTATTATTTTATCATGATACTATAGCGGACCGCGTTGAAACAAATTTTATGTTGCTATACTCGTAGAAATGAAATGGTGTGCCACTGTATGTGTACAGATTGTCGTTCTGCCGAACATAATAATATTATTAATATTGTTGGGAATGCGTTTGAAATTTTGAAACGATGTCAAGGAATGGCCGATATAATAACGCGTGTGCACACGATTTTAATGCACTTAATTATAATATTAATATTATTACTAAATCGAGTGTATTTAAGAATTGAAATTAGTAAGTTCTAATGCTCAATGTTTATTAAATCTTAAGAGATCCCATCTCGTAAATGACGTTAAACTATACGCGATCGTTATTACATAATACGTAGTATAATTTCATCGCGCGAACGCCGTAGATGTAGCTAAATCACTAAATCGCATCATTATAATATTATGTGCATTAAACGTGTTTACGTATTATAGTTTATCGATTACGCGGTTGTGCGTGTTTTAGTGAAACTAATTATTGGCCATTATAATAATATTATAACTATATAACACTAACTAATAATGTTACGCGCAGAAAACAAAACGATAATGTTTCAATCGAAATATAATATGTTTATCAATGAAAACAATTAACTATTGAGTTTAGACAATTAAAACACGGCCTATTATTATATTATAATATTGTAAAATTAAACGTGTCATTGTCAACAACAAAATTAATTCAACCAGTTTTATTGAAAAAAGAGGATACGATACTATCTGTCTATAAACAGTATAAAACGCATGGTCAAAAATTAACATTAAATATTTAATTTGACTACATGATTTTGCATTGATATTAAAAAATTTACAGAAAATAAAAAATCGGAGTCAATATAAACAAGTTTCGACTGGCAGGAATTCATAATCCTAAAAATTAGCATTCATTATAATAGGACACTAGTTAATAAGTTCATAAGTTGAAACAAATACATATTAACTGTTATGACGTGTTTTATGTTATATGACTTAAAGAATAGATAATATATTATAAATATGTATCACGTTTTATTCCCCGAAAGATTGTATGGAAATAAAATTATAGTGTTTACACACATACGAAAATGAAACAATCGATTGTAAATATCTTTGAAGATACTATTTTAGGTATTATGCCATGAATATTAATATTAATACGTCGAGAATATCCGTGACTGATTTAATATACAGTTGAAATATTTGTCCTAAATAGTGTTGGGCTTGTGTACACATACATTGTTTTCACGTCGTAATTATATTTTCTAAACGTTTATATTATGTACTTTGTCCAAGACAAAATGTGACGTGACACCTATATTGTAATATAGGTACCAAAATATAAAATTTAGTGCATCTTTAACTTTATCACCAATATTGATTATAAACCTGTTATACTAAAGTAAATTGTGAATGAAAACCTATCGATGAGATATATTTGACTAGGGTCCAGATATCAATGCAAAGTACGGGTTTTTTTTAATTGTTTTAAGACAATGCTATATTTTGTAATTTAATAATTAATGTAACAGATAGATACAGCAATAGCAAACATTTGATTTTGCATTTTTTATCATCATTAGATCATTTTATAAATTTTTAGTGTATGTTTTATGTTTAAAAAAAGTTATGTCTATTTGTATAAATAAATGTAATGTAAATATAATGTAATGAGATATATTTGACTAAGGTCCAGATATCAATGTAAAGTACAGTTTTTTTAATTGTTTTAAGACAATGCTTTATTTCATAATTTAATAGTTAATGTAACAGATAGATACTACAATAGCGAATATTTAATTTTACATATTTTATCATCATTAGGTCATTTTATTAATTTTTAGTGCATGTTTTATGTTTAAAAAAAGTTATGTTTATTTGTATAAAAAATTTTTAGTATAAAAATATTACATTAAAAATTGATTAATTTTATATTTTAGTATGTTAAGATTGAATTTATTATGCAGCCCCAAAAGATGTGTTGAAAACCATTGACGAAACCTCATATAAAATTGTTGAAACAAGTTGATAATTATTAATAGTCGTGTTACTATAATGTATTATAGACAAAATCAATTATAAAACAAAAATAATTTTTTTAACTACGTAATTTTTACAAAATTACATTGTCTATAAACAAGAGAATATCTATAAATTACATTTAGTAATAGACAGTGACATAACTTCAAAATTGGGTATAGGAGTGAAATTTTTAATTTCATCCAAGCAATAATTAAGTTCTGTAGGGGTGCAATTGAAATTATTTGGAACATTTATAAAGACTATTGGAGATTTTATCGTAGAATAATTATTAAGCACATGTTTTATCATTAAATAATCATAATTATTTAATTAATTGATTTATAATTAATTAATTAACTGATTTATAATTATTATAAATTTACCTATATTTAATATTATATGTGTACAAAATAATTAAAGTTTTCTTCTCCTTTTGTATCACGTTCGCATCACATTCGGACGCTCTAGTCCTATACCTTCATAGATCCCAATCTCCCAACATTCAACTATTTACACTAGCTATCTCCATATCATTCATTATAATCTATTTGTTATCTCTTATTCGATTTTCCTTTCCACATTGTATCTTCTATACATTAATTTCCATAACTACTCTCACTACCTCTGATTTTCCTATTTTCTCTTTTTTTTCCTTGACACTTGATTCAACTTCTATACTTCCCCTTATATACATTCTATATTCTAACCACTCTAAACCACACATCCGTCTTAGCATTCCCATCTCATTTACACTCTTTATCTTTGTTCACTGCCCAACACGCCGATCCATAAATAGTTTCTGGCCACCTTTCCTTTATACATGTGTTATACCTCTCAATCTTATCGGCATCCTCTTATCACACAAGACACAAAACTCTCAAAAAGTACTAAGTGTATCCTATTTTTCATATATTGTCCTCCTGAGAACTACTAACTACCTTTTGTAATACCAATTATCCTAAGTCTCACTCGCTACATCAGCTTCAGTATAAAAGATGCTCGTTGAAGTAGCTATACCTACGTATACCGCAGTGTTGCGAAAATATATTATAAAC
>CM023358.1:4885548-4927572 GCA_013282895.1 Eriosoma lanigerum | reverse complement strand
TAGTTGCGGCGTGTATAAGGCCACAGACCTTTCGGTTAGACGCGTAAGTTCACGACCGGGTGTGTAAGTATAATAAATAATAATAATATATATAATAAAAAGCTATTTCATTGAATCGATATTATTTGTGTGTGTGTGTGTGTGTGTGTGTAATATGGTTCTCTCTCGCACACGCTATAATAATAATAGTATATAATTAGATTCCCCGAGTATACAGGATGATCGAAATTTCATCACGTTACGGCGATTTTATCGTTAATCGATACATACATAACTAAATATATTGGCACGTCAGCTAAAATTTCATATTTATTGTTATCACTGTGCATGTTCCCCAAACATGGATAAGAAGATCATATGATAATATCTCTTTAGTCCATGCTTTTTATCAAAAACTTGTACATAATCAATACATTATGCACAAAATGTGTCATATCGTAGTAAGCGTTTTCATTTTTCTATGACCTTAATTGTTTGTTCCAAGTCTGGGGAACATGTTATCTAGCTGACATGTCTATATAATTTAGCCATGGATACATATTTGCGAAATGTTTATATACCTATACTATGATAAGGGTTCTGATCTAACATAATCTATACAAAAATAAATACATAGGTAAGTATAACACACAATTAATATAATTGTATTTAAAACGTTAAGGAAAACCGTACTTTGATCGCCCTGTATACATATATATATATATATATATATAGGAATTAAAAAGAGCGCAGGGAATAATATGGAAAGAAAGGAAAAAAAAAATTTGAAACGAGACGAAAACTTATACATCATTAATCACACGAGTAAATATTCACATGGTGCAGCAATTGGAACCGTCGGAACCTACGTATTTTTTTTTTTTTTTTTTTACGACTGAGGTGTATTAAGTATAATATTATAATAACGACCGGGCGATACAGGGCGAATCGGAGATCGTAATATAATAACATTACGCCGAGTTTGCGACCTCGACGTCGATAATGCGATCACCCTGTTGACGCGCGTTACCTGTGATTATTATATTTATATACCAGAGTTATCCGCCGCCGCGCGTATTGTGAGTGGCATTCTGACAAGCCTCGGACGATAGATAAGCATCGGATCTCTTCTCCGCGGTGTGCGCGCTCCGTTATCCGAGACCGTTGATTGGTCGACGTCAGGTGTCGGAATGCGGCCGCTGGGTGTGTGACATATTGGCCCCGCACAGATCTTTCCGCGGCGGCGGCTGTGGCGTGGGGGCGCGTTTGCCCCCAGCGGGATGTCCGCGCGCGGAGCTGCTCGGCGGTACCCCCCCTTACGCTCCCCGCAATCGACGTCTGACAAGGGACCCGTACGCGCGACGGCGATTTTCGGGAAAACGCGATTGATGATCCGACTGACGAATTTACATAATCGAATCGTTCTGTTCCTGCGACCATCGATCGATACGTATATCGATCAACATCTACCGCCTTCGCATTATATCATAATATTTTTTTTCTTTCTATAATATCATATTATTATTTTATACGTGCTGTAGGTGGTATCTCCCATAAATATTATTACAATAATAATAATAATAATAATAATAATAATAATAATGTCTATATATTATAAAAAAATTGTATAAATTACCTATATCGGGACTTCAAACCGATTAAAACCAGTTTTATTGGAAAATTTACTTTATCAATATATTTTAAGAAATTATTGTATTAACGGGAGAAAAAAAATCAATAAAATTTATGTTTAATAGTCGATCTAAAGTTAGTATTTTTTTTTATTTATATTATTTATATGTGCTGACATTTTTATAGTTTAAGATAAATAATAATAATATACGATTTTCCTAAAAACAAATGATGAGATTTGAAACCGAATTGATTGGTTCAAATTTTCGTTAAGTTTCGATTATTGTACAATCGATATCTGATAGTATTATAATATAATAGGTATATAGATCTATCATTTTATATCGTTAAGTTACCTATAATATTGTAAAAAAAAATTGTTTTATAGTTTTATATTAATATTTGAAAGTGAATATTCGTGTGTGAATCAGATTGAAGTTTATAAATCATTAAAAAACAAAATTAAAATTATCATTATAATAATATCAGTTAGGAATCGCTTAAATAAATATAATATTATATTATACTATTGCCTAATGTGGCACACCTATTATACCTAAGGCACACTACGTCTCGATGTATTAATTTTACTAATTACTAATTAATATTTATTATAGTAATGACGAATTTGAGAAAGAAAATAAACTGTTATAATGATAATATATATTGATAAATGGTATGAAATTGGTCACGCGTTGACTTTGAATACCAAATATAAAATTACAAAACGATAGATATCGACAAGAGTGCAGCACATGGACTGCAAGCCATATTATTGAACGAGATAAAAATAATTCAATAATGCATGATGGATTTATTGCTTTCATTAAACACACTGATGCAGAGAGGTAAATAATTTAGTTTTAAGTTTTAGATATATATATAAAATTATAATATTTTAATCCATTAAAATTTTATTTAATTCTGTATTGAATATTCGATAAAAGATACTTACATAACAAGTAAAAATTATAATTAGAATAACGGTAATTATTGTTAAAATACAAATATTATACATTAATACATCAATTAATTTAGGCATTAAAAATTAATGTGTGAGTGTTTTATTTTTGTTGTTTTGAACAGGTTATATAATATATAATAATAATAAATATTATAAAAATTGGTTTCACGTGTGTACATATAACTAAAGTCTGATTTATAGCGAATAATTAACAAATAAATTATTATTATTTTATATGTACAAGGATAGTCATACTCGTTCTGACAAATATTTCAGTTGGCTCTATCATCTCATTTAAAAGCGAAGTTCATCAAAACTAGAAATCATTATACATGATGTTATCATTTTAGTATAATAAGTATTTATATTGTATATTTAAGGTTATTATTATTAGTGATATGATGATTATCTGTAGTTTGTATCTATTAATTATTGTTATGTTGCAACTTGTAACGAGTTTCAGATATTTTATAGTGATATATAAATATATAATACTTTTAAGATGTAGACAAATTCGCGAAAAACAAATTATGATGTTGTGTTGTTTAAATTTATTTATTTATTAATGTTCAAAAGTCTGATGAAAATAACTGATATAAGCCTCGCAAAAACAAAATGATACTTGTTATACGGTATACTAACAACAGTCGTTGGATTCAGTTGTGTTTTACTCAAATCTTGAACAGTAATAAAACAATATATTTTACCATAAACAATATTTATGAACGAAAACGGCCATTACGCCATCATAAAACATCACGATTCTTCTGGCGTGACAATATTCTGGCGTTGTAATAATATGTGTGTAATCCGATTGAGGGGTGACCGGAAGTTTCGAAACAAGAACGGATGTTGAAATGTATATACGTATTACATTCATTACAAATATATATATATATGGTGCAAAATCGTTTTATCATCTTTCTCGAGACGTTTTTATCTGATGAAACGATATTCAGTGCGCGTAATATATAATATCGTATATTAAATTCGATAATAATAATATTCGTTACAACATTATAAAATAAAATTATATTAGATAAAGACACGTAATGCTGAATAAAACGATTTATATTTTTTAAATTTCTGTACTTGAAATGTTCAAATTTTACAATGTCGGTTGTATATTTATTATGGTTCTACGACATAATAATAATGTATCCTGTACAAAAATAACTTATACTTGTGTAATAATATACAATGACTTGCAAATATTCTTGGTAATTTTCAATTTAAATCGTTAACCACAAACATTAAAGTTTAAGATTAGCAATAAAAAATAATATTAATATATTGTTGTTATAAATTTTAATTTCGGCTGAAATTGACACTTTTCTGCTTTTATACAAAACTTCAATTAATATTTTATAATTTTTTTTTTTTTCAGTTTTTTACTAGACGTTTAATTATAATAAAATAATAGAGATAATATTGTTATAGTATATTATAGCTAAATAAAAGTTTAAAAAATTGCATTTTTTATTGAGATATTACAATTAGTAAATAGATTTGGGACACTCTGTATATCAAATATCCGTATAATTATTTTTGACATTTTACGGAAATTTGTTTAATTTAGTGCTATAACTAATATTTTTTGTATTATGATATTTTAACATGCGATTTTTTAATTTTTTATTATGGGGATGTATCAATTTAAAAATGCAACATTGACGAAAAAAATGTGAATTTATGCGGTATATAGAATTATTATCATATCGTTTTTAAGTATTAGGAATTTATTTTTTTGTCAAATTGCAAATACGATTTTCTTTATATTGTTATTGTTTTTATTTTTGCTGTGATCAGATATCTCATTAACGTTTAGGCTCCATCATCACTGTCTAACAATGTTTAAAAAAAAAGAATTCTCTTTTTTGGTTGATATACAATAAAGTAATTTTACCGCTGAAAAAAATAAGTATAAACCATTATTCTGGATTTATTTTATATATAAACCGGTTACAATACGTTTAAAATAAACTTTAATTCAACTACATATATACCATCAATACATGTACGCATTCTCGTTTGATTTTAAAAATAATTTCATAGGTACGAGTATATTATATATATTATATTGATAAAAATGTATTATATAATATAATCCTATAATATGATTTTTGTTTAGTAAAATTTTAAAAATCTACAAAGATAAACGCTGGTTTCAATGTCAACCAGTTTTAAGTACATTTTATTGTATTAACGAATATTTTATAAAATATAATACATATAGATACATAATTTCCTAACCTATATGTATTATACAAATCAGTATGTCTCATCGACTATTTTAAAAAGATTAATGATGACGTGGACGTTTTAATTATAAACATTTACGCAGAGAAAATACATAATATTACATCAATCTATATCTAATAATTATGACGTGATAACAATAAAAGATTAGAATCTTTTTGTGAACTTTAATTTATACATATAAAAACGCGCAAAAGGTATGATCTTGACTATATAATAGATATGATATTTGGTTCACGGCAGAAACTATAATTAATTAAAATTAAAAACATTTTTGTTTTAAATTTTTGTTATATTATACGGATGCCTAAATGGAATATAATTTTGTTTCAATGATAATTATAATAATAATAATAATAAATTATTATAATTATTATTATACAAATAATATTCCTTATACGTAAACCTATTATTCGATTCAAAAACCTATATTAAAGTGCATACTATACACATACAATAGCTCTGATCGAAGTACTGATTTGCTCTTAAATACGGCCAATCTACATTTTATTACTTAACAATAAGTCATCCATTGTTCAAGACCTATTTCCTTCGGGCATTCGAATCTATATTATTATTTATTTTTTGGAATTACGTTTCACCGCAGACCAAACGTGAAAGTTCAGATCAAAGTACACTTACATACCTAAATATACAGGTTGTGTCGCGTTTGAAACATTTAAAAATTATACAATATTATTATACCTCGCTAAACTCGTTGCATTATTGATAATTATTAAACTGTACCTACTATTACAATTTCATACTTACATTCATACTTAAGTATAAAGACTACACGTATAAAATCCTACTTATTTCTTTAGTTCTCTAAGTATAAATATATATAAGTCTAAGTATAAATATGGATTTTTGTTTACAACACTATAATAATTGTTTGATTATGTGTAGGTTAGGTGAATCGTATAAATACGATTTGTTTATATTATTTTTTTTAGTAGTAATAATATATAACTTATAACTTGACATCGACGCTCGCTCTTTATCATATTATTCATACTTAATGGAACCATTGACGTACCGTTTCTCCTCACCCAACAATTCTTTTCGCGTTCCATCTTCTCCTAATAGAAGTAATCATCTCTTCCATATTAACTTTTTATGATCATAATAATCCCCATAATAATTGTTCAATAAAAGATATTTCTATATCATCTAATATTTCCTTTTTGGACTAGTTCTTGGGTTCCAATGTAATAATAACTAATATGTTTCATTTTCTAGTTTAACAATATTTTTGTTAATTTTTTTTTATCATTGTTACTATTTATTATATATGATATATTTGTATTAATTGTTATTTGGCGTAAGCTTCATAAATAAATAACTGATTAATCTCTGCTATAACATTATCTTATATTATTATTCGATGTACGAAATAAGCGATAGATAAATTTCGTTTACGCAGAAAACACACGGGTTCATAAACTATAATTTCACTTCAAATCAGTTCGTAGCTTCAAGTAACTTTTGTAATATATGCGTTTTTATACGTATATAGTGTATTAGTATTCAAAGTCTGCAAAATGAAACGAAAGTAATAAATTTTATTTTACACTTTTACCCAGCCGACTACTACTCGGGCAGACACGTCTAAATATATATATATATATATAAATATATATAACCCGTAAAAATAATAAGTTTTGACCACCCACGAGTTTACCGCTTTAAAATTTTGTCGGGTCACGCGTTAATATTTGGCTATTTCCTATTTGCGTTCGTCCTCGTCGTACCTACTCATAAAATTAAAAAATATATACAAATATAATAATAATTATAATATAACAATAACACTAACAATAATAATAATAATAAGATTATATTGATTTCTAAAATCGAATATGATTTAAATAAGAATAGTTTTTTTTTATATCATTAAATAATCATATTTATCATATCACTATTGATAAATTATTTGTTGCCAATTAACTTATTATTTATCATCAATATAATGTACATTGTATTTTATAATTTATAAATTTATAATATATCACGAACACACACACACATACACACAGTATACACACATCTCGTTTAAACTTATTTAAAATTTAATATTAGTTTTATCTAAATTATAACTTTTTATTATACTCATTTGGATTTCAATGCTTGTGTACCTAAATAATAATAATAATAAAAAAAAAAAAAAATGAGTTTTTATTATTGCATATTCTTATTTATAAATTACGTCTAAAATAATAATTATATTTAAAGATAAATAAAACTATATTCGTGCAAATCATATATCATTATTTATAACACATTAAATATGTATTTAAGTAAAATGTATGAAACCGTTTTCGTGATCGAAGAATCATATACCTAATAATGATTTTAAAATGTTAATGATTATAAAAATTGTACATATACAGGTGAAATATCATATTATTTACCTATGCAATAAAATATTAATGTTTATAATTTGAACGTTTATTCCAACAAATAACAATTGATTACATTAATGTTGTAATGACTCTCCAATTGTCATAATGATATCATTAGTACTATAGTTTTAAAATAAAATTCATTTAAAAATACAATCCAAACAAATTTAATTATTAATAAACTAATAACAAAATTAAATTTTCTTCAAATTATCTTTATAACATGTATAATATGTTAAAACAATTGGTATAAAAAAAAAATAATAAATTATATTAAAAATGCGTTAAGTCAAATAATATAATAATATATAGTATAATAAGTACCATAATCGAAAATCTCTGTCAAGGTAATTTATTATATATATAGTATTTACTATCAATGACCATGGATTTTTTTATACAGTATATATACCTACTTATTGCCTATATTATATTTATATGTTTGTATAAAAAGTGTAGAATTAAATTCAAATATTTCAAATTTAAAACGGTAACTATTTTACAATATAATATATAAAAACGTAAAATATTGTAGATGCGTTGGTACATTTAATTTTTTTTTTATGTTAAGTTTTTAACACTAAGATGTAGGTAGTTATTGCATGTTTGCATAAATTGTTAGCATATGTGCAGCCCTTTAAGCATATATATGAACTCAATTTACATAAAGGTGGCACAATATTTATTATTTGTAGAACGCGTTTTTAATTGTACCTATAGTTAAGTTTGTATTTCCAATGTTTCGCCATTAATATAACTAGCGTAAGTTATATGGCTGTAAACAAACTATTTCAATATTAACCCAGATAATTTAAACATATTTAGCTAATAAAAAATGTGTATTTAAACTCTACCTATATTGTTATTTTTTTTACAGGGGAATCTTTTATTTTTATTTTTACAACATAAGCGATTGTAAATCTAAAACACGATATTAATTGGCACGACTTAAGATTATAATGCACATTAAGGATGCATTATTATGTACCCGATTTGGAATATAGCTCATTGTTAAGAACAATATTAATGTTAATTTCGTATCAAAATTACAATATTGGCGGCATAAATATATGATTAAAAATATAAATTATAGAATACTATGCTATAAAAGTATGAAATATAGCTAATGTAGCCTTACATTCATACGATCATACAAATATTATAATAATTTTGTTGAAGTGATAAATCATTTTGTGGTGATTTTTGTTGGAAGCAATCCCGTTCAAATTAAAATCCAAGTCACAGCGCCAAATACAGTAGGTATGTATATCGTATACACGTCACAATGCGATCTATAATTTGAGTTTCATCTAGTTCGAAATACAACAATACTATACCACTATTGCAAAAACAATTACACACGAATACGTTAATGTTATCTAAATATTCTAATCGTTGTTGTATTTACATTTTCGATACAAATACACAATTATAATTTTAATAAATTATAATATGAGCTTTTGAACTATATACAGAGCGATAAAAATGTCACGTTACAATAATGGTGGGAGTTAAGTACGTAATTATGTTATCTCTATTATATCGCATAAAATGAAATTCTGATCGTCCTGTAAAGTGTATAATATTAATATTATTATTTTATTGAGGTTTATTCAAGATAATAAAATGCGTGCATAAATAAATATATATATTTCAAACGTACCTACAAACGGCTCGTGATAATTTCTTAAATACGTATAATTAATTATTATCATGAACGGTTTGATGTAAAGCTATAATAAAATATTGCATTTTAGTTTATGGTGACTCTATAAATGTTCGCGTGATTACAAATAATAAACGAATTATAATCGTATGTGATCAACGATATACATTATAAATCTGTAATAATGACTATATTATATTTGTAAGTCGGTGCTTATCGACGTGCTGTGAACGCCGGACGCCGAGTATACTCAAAGGAGTAGTGTATAGGCAATTTCTCATCAACAGTATATAATTAATTAAACGCAAAAATGTTACTGGAATATCACATAAAAACAATGACTCAGGACAGACATGGCAAATATGATTTGTTTAATGTGCCAATTTATGACACGATTAAAAAAAAAGAAATTTCAGCCGTGCCATTAATTATTTTTATTATAAGATGATATTTACAAATTTTTATAAATTTACAAGTTTTATTGATATAATATATTATATGTTACTTAAAAATCTATAAATATATATAGATACATGAAAATCTTTCGGATGTAATAAAAATATAATATAGATTATTTCTTCCGATATAATATTTATTTACACCTATAATTATTTAGTGTTGCATAATGGTCGACAACCCCAACAAAAATGCGGGTACATGTCATAATTTTTGTAAATATTATGATTTGGATTACACGCGTTATAGTGTAACGAATAGAGGTATTTATGTGACCATATCACAATACTTAATTCGGTCGACGTTGAATATTTTCTATAATATTATTTTACACGAACATCGGTCACTCACGCACGCGTACCAAAACAAGGAAACAATATTGTTGGTGACCGGGTAGATGGTATACGAACACGATAAGAACAAAATTATAATGATATTATTATATAGGTAGAATAATGTGGTACGCACTATTACCGCGGTGTTTACCTGCGTTATATTACAGACTGCAGGTCGACTATCTCCATATTATCATCGTGACAAAAAATAAAAATAAAATATAAATCATACGCGGTAGACCAAAGCGGCACGCGTTTCCCCGCGGGGCTTGTGTGTGTGGTCATATTAGAATAATATAATACACAATATTATAAACTATTATTAGCTATTAAGACGAGATATTTATTTTTAAAAAAGAAAATATATTATATTATACTGAAAAAATTTAATTTACATCGTCGCCGAAAAGGGTGTGGCGTTGATATGAGGGTATAAAAATAGAATGGTCTTAAGACAACGAATAAAATTACTAAATCTATTGTTATATTACCCTTATAAAATATAATATAGGTATGTCACGTGGATCGAAATTTTAATATTGTAAACCCGTAGAGAACACGTCAAAATACATAGAACAAACCTAACCTAACCATTTTTTTTTTTTTTTCGTCGTGTTTATACCGAGAACCGGGAGGAAACCGCTTTCGCATTACTTTCTCCCAACCTAACCTAACCTAACCTAACTCGACCTAACCTACCGATATAGGTACACGTATATATTATCATGATGGCGAAAACGTGATAAAAACGCGAATTAAAAAATTACAATTTCATTGAATATATCATATAGGTAATTTTGATTTCAACGTTATCCCTGATATACGAGTGTTCGCGTTTCGGGGAGGAAAAGCACTCACGCAGGGCGACCCGGAGACCGCCGTCAACGGTGCTGCCGCCGCCGCCGCCACCGCCACCGCCATCACCACCTGTTGCGAACTCGCGCGCGTGTGTTGGGCGCAGACGGTGACGTAATCGTCTGGGCCGTCGCGTGGCCTTGACCCCGTGAGATGAACATACACACACACACACACACACACACGCACACGCACGCATAAATCTGGACCCTACCCCTCAACCCCCCGCGCGACAATATTGCGGGACTCGGCAATGGTAGACGACATGCACGCGTACTCACACACAACCGCGTTGACCGGATGCTGACCGCAAACGGTATACACAATATTATAAGGTTTATACCAATATTATTGTTAATACCGGAATATTATATTATTATAATATATGCAACGTAAATTTGCGCGCTGCAATCACGAACAAAATGAATAGTAATTCCGAATCGAGTCGAATTCCCACTCACAACATAGATTTATTGACAGAAATTAGTTTCATCCACATTTTAGATAGGTATCCAAATTTGTACTCGATACAATACGACAATATAATAGTGTTGTTTGCTATTAAACCATAAAAAAAAAATCAAAGACAATTTCATCAGCAGAAAATTTATATAACTATATTGTACCTACAGGTATGTAAGGAACACAATATACGCTCATGTAAATATCGCCCTAAAATATTATAATACAAAGTTTAAATAAAAAACAATATATTTTTAATTGATAATTAAATTACAATTTTTGGAGTAACCAGATAAGAGAGAATCATTTTAAGATTAACAACATGATAAGTAAATAATTTAGTTTTAACTTGTTTTTCATGGGAATATAATATAACATTATAATGTTTGTATAGTGTAATAAATTATAATAGGTCAAACTCAATAACGCCAAAAAAAAGGAAAAAATAAAATATAAATTAGATTCTTATTTTGACCTACATCAGCTAAAAGAAAAACAAATATCAACAAAATATTATCTGAATCGTAGTAATATTATATTATAATTTAGTGTTTTGAATTTTAAATATTTCATTGAAAATAAATCTATATAATTAATAAAATGTTTAGTATAAGTTTATTATAATAGTATAATATATCATATTTTTAAATATTATTGTTGTATTTTGTACAAAGTGACATTGATTAGTGATTGCAACTCACAAACAATGGTATTTGATAATAAATTATGTAGGAAGATGTTTATAGTTTTGACTTATGTTAAGATTGAAACGTTCAATATTATATTAAATAGTTAAATACATTATACATTTATCATATTAGTCGAAAGTGTAAATTAGGTTTTTTTTAATTGAATTGGTAAATTATTTTATGTTTTTTATATAATTAAAAAAATGTTTATCTTTAGAGATAGAAAAATATAGAATTATTATTATGCAATTTATTTATTAAATTCTATATATATTTTTTTTTTCGCATGAATAATATTTTCATTGAAACTAATAGGTATTATAAAACCATAATATACACTTACATATTTTCGATAAACCTTAATGATATTCACATTAGTCCTTCATAATATAATAATTGTCTTTTATTATTTTAATGTTTCCAATTAACGTTACCGACTTGCCGTATTATTATATTATTACTTAGGCTGCTAATACACAACAGCTGTCACATGTCACATCTAACAAGATTCTTTTACAGTCAGTTTTATTTTTTATATTGACACACACCGATGTATAAGGCAAAAACCACTAATTTTATTAAAATTCTACAAAACTAGTAACGTTATAATTTAGACACAAATTTTATTATTTTCAAATGCGTTTTATTTTTATTTATATTTCTGTATTATACCTACTTAAAAAATTATTATCTTACAGGTTTTTATTTATGACCACGGACCATTATCCGATAATAAATTAAGTAAAAACGAAGTCACCTGCATAATATATTATAGAATTTGGTAATAAAAATTAGATATTTTAATCGCGTTGTACAAATAAGATGTAAAGTAAAGTGTATATTATAGACATTGAATCTAACCGAATTATACATAAAACCAAGATTGATAATATAAATATATTCTAGAAATCGTAAAACAATTTTGTTAAAAAAAATATAAAAAAAAAACATAATATTATTATATTATATTGTATTGTAACCCAAACATTATAAGACTATCAAAAATGTATTACCCACGATTTGTTAAATTGCGATAATAACACTAAGTCGTTTTGAAGTCGTTATCCAGTTTAATTAGGAACACAGGTATACCTAAAACCTTTTTATAAGCCGTGGGAATGCTGTAATAATATAATTATATCGTTATTACTTTATGTATTTTACAAAATATATATTATATATTATTATTATTATTATGATAAGTGCGATGTAGTGTTGTGATTTGTACAATTAATAATAATTCCGTGTGCGCGTAAATGATACGCAATTTTTAAGAATCTTTCCTTAACAGGTGTATAATATGCTTTATTGGCAGTATTATTATGGTATACATTATACAAAAATAAATAAAAAACGATATTATAATTTTCCTTCTATATACACAAGCGCTTGTGAGAAACGTTAGTGACCACTGAACAAAATATTATAAATTTTCCTGTGTCTGATGTTTTTGTTTGTTTTGTTTTGGTTTTTTATTTATTTTTTTTTAACCAATATAAACTTCAGCTGTGTAAAATGTTTGTAGAAAAAAAACGTATTTTTTAGATTTTAACACGGTCGCGGAAGTCGATCAACAATATGATTATAATATATTTTAACACAATCTGTCTACTATGCGTATAGACTTTTATTATCGACTCTAAAATCGATAATTATCTGATCATACAATCTATTCAGCTAAGGATCTATAGCTAGGGTTAGTATACCTCGATCATATTTTCCAGATGTTGGATTTACGTGCAGTGTTCCCGTCGCATACCTAATAAACATTTCACGTCTGACGTTGCCAGAAAAGATTATATGAAAAATGTTTCATATTAATTTAATATCACTTGTTTGCTTTTCCATTATTATTGATATATTATTAACACACGCGTATATAATTGAGTTCGTCTTGAGAATTGAAAAAAAAAACTGTCGTCATAATATTATATTAGGCATATTAATTATTTCGTCGTCTAAACTATGTGGATAACGTTAATTCAGAGTATTATAATTAATAAAGATTGAATATTATACATTATAGTTATATGGTTAACAAATAACTAAAATGGTTAAGTTTAAAAAAATTATACAAGCATAATGATATCGACATAACTTGTGAAAAAAAGTCATTTTTTATAACGTGTAATTCCGTTGTGGATTGGTTTGAAAACTAATTAATTACATTATAAAAAATTATATTTCGTTTGTTTACAACCAATTAAAAGTTTAACTTGACATTTACTTGGCCACCTATGATCATATTATATTTCGTTTTTATAACCACCGCGATGACGATGATGTTATTATAATATACTGAGTAGGTATGTCTAATTCACGAATATACGACAACGACGTCTCTACTGCGGTGTTTAATTTTGTAATTTTCCAACGCTTACTCCACAGCGGAAGAACAGTCGCCTAAATACTTGGAATATATTAACATAATAATAGTGTACTTATTACACGCCATAAAAGCCATATATACCGTTTCCATATATAACAAACGCGCAGTGTATTACCTAGACAACGTACAAAACACATTAATATTGCGACAAAATAGTAGTTTGTTTTATAAATTTTTTTTTTTTATAACTTGCGTTTAAAAAATATATTATTAAAACATAATAATATATACCGTTTAAATTGTATGTATGAAATGTCGATGTTATTAACGTGGTGAATATTTTTATTGGCAATACGATTATATTCTTATCATTATTGCTACTCATTATTGTATATTATGTAATTAAAAACGTGTGTAAATCATAATATTAAACATAAATATAAAACACATTGGTCCGTTTCGAAATGAATATGAAAATTAGATCAACTAAATACCTGTTTTTGTATTTGATTTCGCAGATAAATAAATCACAACGTCGTTAGACAATTTGGAGTAGTGAGATTTAACATAATATACAACAAAATCGGTTAAATAGTTATTTGTTTAGATACTACAAATTACAAAAGCAATAATTAAATGTTATAAATATTTAAAATAGTATCATATAGAATTCGGTGTTTTATTTCATTTGTAAAATTAAATATTTTTAAAGTAATATTGGTTTTCTAAAAGTTGTAATTTATATTCCCTTTGAAATAAAACAATACTGGTTTATATAAAATATTTGTTTTATTTCATTAATACTTTTTAGTAATATTATTTCATTAGGAAATATATTTTTTTACAATATTACTTCAATATATAGAATACTTACTTTTTAACTATGTCTTTATGACCAACTTTATACATTTACCAACAAATACCAAACATAATATAATATATTAAAACAATGCATTTAGTTTTTCCTTCAATGATATAACTCAAATAATTATTTTCGTTTAAATTCACAAGTTTATTTTTAAGTGTTATTATTTATTTTTCACATTCACTCATTATAATTATTATTATTGTTATAAATTATAAATTACTAATTATAGAACATTTTATGATTATAGTTACACGTATAAAAATATAATATCACATAAGTAATATAAATCGTTTATCATAATTCATTATTATTATATAATTATTACCTGTAGTATAATTTTACTGATAATTGTTAATAATTAATAATCCTTTGCCTAGCAAATTATTAATTAAATCTAAAAATTCATTATTAAATAATTATGAAACAAATATTTTGTCTATATTATTAATTTAATAATAAAATTTAAAAAATCACCGTATAGAAATAATACACGATATAAAACTTATTATAATATAACCAGATTTTATGGAGTACCATAGTGTTTTAGACAGAATATTCTCGAAACTAGTAATAATAATAAAAATTGGAGATGTTATTAAGAATAAGAAAAGAGTATAGTGTTAGTATATTATAGAGATCGATATCACACGAACTTTTATTAGATAATAACAATTATTATTGAGATTTATGTAATATTATTATAATTTTTACCATTCAACTTGAATGAAACTATCAATACATATCTATATATAAACGATTATGATGGTTTAAAATTTTGATTTTGTTTAGAAGTAGGAGGTAACTTGTTTGCATTGTATCGGATTGCTGTAGCAGTCTTATATTTTATATACTTAGTAATGCGTCTTCAGTAGAAACGTAATTAAGAATATATAAAAAGCAACCGTTGGATTCTTTTTTTCATAACTCAAATACTATTTGGGTGGCTATTTATTATAGTTTTTTTCTAAATATGCCTATGAGAAAAAATAAATGACCTGAACAAATTTATGATTTCCAAGTTTAAATTAAATTCTTAGTCGGCAGTACGCCCCCGTCTGTCATAATATTATAGTTTGATTAAGGTATGCCATCATTATATTACTTTATTTTCTTTTTTTGTATCTTTGTGTATATTTTTATATCATAACAATCAGTATTTTTTTATAAGTAATTAATTATATGTTTAAAGGTTGGGCTAATGTTGCACAATTAATGTTAGAATAAATATTATAAATATAATTAAAAACGTATTTTAACGTTTTTTTTTTTTTAGAAATTTATTAAATGTTTCTAAGTTTTCTTATTATAACTATAATGCGACATGAATATAATAATTTCATTGCAATATAATATTGTAATATGCGACAATATTTGATATTGCAATTACATAATAAATACGAAGGCTGTATAAAATATAATATTATAAATTTATAAATTATATTATTATGATCATTGATCAATAGTTCGGGGAATAAACAACTTCTTATAATAATAATACTCATATTATTATAATATATGATTACAAATTGAAATTGACACCAACAACAAGACTAGAATATCGTATAATTTTTCACCCGAACTTTTTCTATATAAACACGTCACTTTGGACTAATGTATAAAACGTATAGATATATGCGTATTACCAATACGAGATAGTACCTATATAATAATATACTTTGTTATAAGATGGACGGCTCGGCTGTGAAATTGTGAAAACTTCATCGAAATGAACCGTTCTGATTATTAGCGAATATGCCAATACTCGGTCTATCGCGATTTCTTCAAAATCGTATTTGGGACACGCATCCATCTCTTATCACTCACGATGTATTTTTGATAAACGACCCGTAAATTTATAATATGTATGTCACTGATCAATGATGAATAATATTATAAATTATAATTTATAATGATCATTTTCATATACAGAGGAAGAAAGGAAAGACTAGGTACTTTAATAACTAATAGTTATAACCGTTCATCAACTTATTTTATTTGATATACGAAGAAAGAATAATTTGTATAATATGAAAGAAATATAAAATATTACAAAAAACATACAAATAGTGTTGAAATGAGTACATAAGTAGGTACCTACATATTGTCAAATACATTAAAACGTACTTAATGAACACATATACTATTTTTATAAATACATTGTTTCTTACTTCATATTTTATAGTAAATAATATATTAATATTATTGTAACGTTTTTCGTTTGGAAAAAAAAATTAAGTATTGGCAATAAGTAAGTAATATTATAAGTTTCCCAATGTAGGGTCCAAACGATATACGTATATACCTAGGTTCATATATAAATTATCCGAAACATAAATTGTTTAATTACCTACAGATGTTTTGAATGCTTGTAAAAATTATTATATTTATATTATTATTAAACGACCTCTAATCTTATCAGTAACATTACATTTAACAAATCTATACCTAATTAATAAATGATCAATTAATATATTATTTTAAATAGTGTTATTTGTTTTAAAAAAAACTTCGAGAATCCGTTTTGTAAATTTAATATAATATAATAAAATAGGTAGGTATATTCATATCTACGCATTAAAAACGTTAGCTGTGAATTATAATTACTGTATAGGTAAACATAAAAATTATTGATTATCGACATTTATAACAGGTTAGGTTCATCGAAATTAAATAATAACGTACTATCGTGAAAAAAGCTGTTCTCGTCGTCTTTTATATATTTTTTTTTTATTTCTACTTTACTTTACAAAAGAACGATTGTGTTAAAAAAAATAATATAATATGCACTTGTATAATAGTTAAATAAAATATAGAACCCCGTTGAATACTTTTTATTTGCATTAATTGATGGATAATTGTATACTCCCCATTTTAAAGCCAAGTTCAGTAACTTTGCAAGATTGAAAATGATAGATTTATAAAATGTAATAAACATCAAAGAATACAAAAAATGTTTTGATGAATATATTATGTATTAAAATTTCCAAAAATTATGAGTAGTAGATAATATATTGTAAATAAAACACAAAATACATGAAAACTTTTATAAATTATTTTACAATACAAATTTAAAAATATATATACCTAATGTTTCTAGGTATGAGCATTAAATTCTATAGTTCAATAGAGAAAAAAAAAAAGATTAAATTGAGTAATTATATCTTCTAGTTCTTTTTGCTGAACATTCTCAAATGATATCATCGAATTCCATAATTTTAGCATTTGTATTTTCAATTTATAGCAAATAATGATGAATTAATAAAACATTTTTGAGTGATGGTAGATCTCAAATAATTTTTTATTAATTTTATTTTGAGAAGAATTTCTCTGCTGTTAAAGTTTTTACTGATAAAGTTAATATAATTTTAAATGTTAAATTGTTATAAATATAATTGAGGTAAGTACCTATATTTCTGATAAATTATTTTAAAATCTAAATTTCAGTGCTGTAGATACTGAATAATTTTGAGCAAGTACATGACCAAATTTCATTATCTCTTCATATTATAATTTAATACCATCAAAGTCGCCTTCTATTGTCAATTGTTAATCTTTACGATTTTAAATCAGTTCTTCTTTGTCCATAACTTTTAGATTATTGAGTTCATATTGAAAGTTAATATATTTGTGTACTTAATATAATATTGTTTTTTCATTAAAAAATAATTAACATGAAATATTTCTTAAGGGTCAGTTATACCTACTATTATCAAATCCTTCAAAATCCAATTGTTAATGTAATACTTGGTTTTTTTAAAAATTTTGGTTATATTTCCAAGTCGTTTATAAGTTCCTTTGTAGTTATGCCAATAAACCCTCTTGTTCCTAAACTTTCAATATTTCACACAAATGAGAAGTAGCTAAATAAGCTTCATAACTTCAATTTTAACTTTAGGATATTCAGTTTTTTCACCGAGTTCGTATATAATTATTTATAAAAATCAGTTATTCGATATTTGATAGAAGAGTTCACAAGATATTTATAACAATTGTTTAAAAAAGAATAATTATTTATATGTTTTTTGTATTTTTCTTTATCGTTTTTAATGTTGAGTCTAATTAAAGATAGACTACAATGAATACAAATCGATGATAAATGAAATATTTAGATGCGTTAAAAATAATACCTTCATTCAAGATCGTGATAGAAAAAATGGATTTTATGATTTTTGTACGTAACAAGATTTGTATTATTTCTGATGTCAGAATATTTTTCGAAAACTAATATAAAGTATGCATATTATTTTCTACGTGTTAATGAAAAATAATTGACTAGTAGAAAAAGCATCGCAAGACTTAAAAATGAAGGGCCCCGTGCATTGGCTCAGTTTAAACATTGCCATCAAGTAAACTGCACTGAGTTATTGTTTTTAACGTTTTTAGTACTTTTTCCTAGATTAATTATTGTGTCTTTTTTAAAAAATTATTCACGTTCAAATATCGACATGTGCAATGGATATTCATTAAAAAAAAAAAAAAAAAAATGAAATAAAAAAATAGGGTGAAGATCGGTGTCTACTCATCCACGGTGAACAATTCAGAGCGCAATAATTTGCATAATGAAACCCTACATGTTGATTAATACCGCATGGGACTGAAATGCACTATTTATATAATATTATTACGAGTATAATGCCCCAATGCACAGATACTATGTATATATATTATGTAATGTTTTAAATTCGTTTAAAATACAACTCGAGTGCTTACAATAAAAAGGAAACCATATCTGCGTGTAATAATAAGGTAAAACAATATTATTAAACACAAAACCGAATAAATACTTGTGTTCTTATTAAAAAATAAATATTAATTAAAAAATGGACGATCACATCGATGACTCGTCACCAAGTATTATAAAACTGAATGTACAAATAATCTCAAATATTATTATTATTATTTTTTTTTATATCATTTTTTATTTAATATATTATTGTAGATGCCACAAAACTTACAGGTACAAAATATATTGTGATAATCCTCATACAGATTAAGCAAAATATATATAATTATGCATCGATGACGTTAAGTTATTATTATTATTATTATTATTTGTACAACCTTTGAAACTCAATTATTATTGTTTTCAAAGAAAACAATTAATTTACAATACGAAGTACAATATAATATAATTTCATAGGTAAACTTTATTATATTATTTTATTGAATTAACATAATCAAACAGATAGGCATAGATCAGTCGTATATTATAATTCAGGTATGTATAGATCTGATCTCGTACCTATTGTAATTATTAGTAGATAATGATAACTATATCGATAAGCATTATTTTTTCTATAGAAAAAAAAAAATTTATAATAAACGTTACACATGTGTATAGTTTTGAACAAAGTATGAATAAAATAAAATGTCTAAATCTATAAAATGGAATAGTTTTTTTTCATTAATGGTGCTTAACTTTTTATCTTCTTACATTATTCTAGAAGACTATTTTATCAAACAAATAAAAAACAGATGTTGTTTAATAAACTCGTGATTTATCACTTTTTTTTATTGAGCTTCAACCTAACAGATTATTACAACTCGACAAATTATAATTTAAAAGGTTATTATAAATGATATAAGTGGCAATAAAATAAATACACGCATACTCTTGATATTTAATATTATATATATATATATATATATATATATATATATTTATCTAGGTTATTATAAAATGTCACTGAAGTAAAAACATTTTGTACAATAACCTAAGTACGAGTAAACCATCTTCAATTAAATTTAAAATAAATAATTTGATTTAAAAAATTACCTACATAGAAAAAACATAATTGCCAGTCAAAATAAATAAAATATAATATGTAATAACTATAATTTAAAACTTAATATAACATTTTAGATTATAAACGTTTCGATAAATGTAATACTTATATTCATTTTTTATGAGTGACAATATTATATTATTTTGTGATCAATGAACTCGTGGGTTTCTATTTATCTAACAATTTGTATTTATCAAGTTTACGAGTTAACATAATATGCTAAAATGTCTAAAATAGTAATATAATATATGTTATGCTGTATAAAATAAATATTATAATATTATATATATGCACCTAAGCCCCATATAAAATTGTATAATATTTTAATTTTTTAATTTTAAGTTTTTAGGTACTTAAATTAACTATAATTTGAGATCTAATGAGCTCTATTATATATATATATATATAGGGTTTTCAAATCTTTATTGGTATATCTATTGTTTTTTAACAACAATTTTACTATTTTCATTAATAAACTCGTTTTAAACAAATTTTAACCCAAATTATAATATTTTAGTAAAAACGAAATAGGATTAAATCATAATATACTATCATTGTCATCGATTCTTGACTGTATACTATAATATAATAATATTATATACTCTGTAGTCTGGACACGACAATTGTAATAATTATTATTATCCGCCAGTGTCGAATGGTTCGGAGTTGATGGGTTGAAATAATTATTGTGCGTGCGTGTGTGTGTGTGTGTGTGTGTGTGAGTATATGTCTGTGTGTGCATATAATATAAAAAAATAGAATGATGACGGCGGAGGATAAAAACGAAATTAAAAAACGAGTAAAAAATAAAGAACACGAGATAGATGAGCGCAGTTCTAATTTAAAACATTGTCAGCGGCCATCTGGCGTCCCTAGTGTTTTATTATTATACAATACATAATTTTTATCATCCTTATTTTGTCTGCATTTTTTTTTCTCCCCCGTTCGTTCGATAATAATTATTGCCGGTTTCGATACGGGGCAAAAAAGACGGGCGCGGAACGGAGAAAAGGGATAACAAAATAGAAATACAATATGATGCACACGCGACTCGGCAACGGTGGCGTACATACATATATATGTATATGTACATAATGTGCAATAATTTATGCATTTAAGCAGATAAAACATATAAAAAACGAAAAATTATAATACAAAAAAGAACGGATAGTAATAATAATAATTAATAATTAAAACGGTTAATTATCGTTAAAAGCTTAAAATCGCGAAGGCATTTCCGATTTTTATTTCCGTTTCTGCAGCGTCGATAATATGTTTAGTCCGATAAAAACTGAGAGAGTATAATATTGTAATTTATTATAATTATATCAAAACAATTTTCGTCAGCAATTCTAAGTATATTTGACTCTTTTGGTCGTACGACGATTATTTATTTCATTTTTATTATCGATCTTTGCAGCAGAATTTTCCGTAACGTTTGGCACATAATTTATATTATATATTTAATCCCATTATACAACGTGTCTTTATAATAATATAAACGACCCACTCGATCAACTTGGACCAAAGCGCGTTTTGTTCTCTCGGAAAATATTTGGCACAGACAGCGCGAGATTTTTCTATTTTACAATCGGCGATATAATCGCTATACATTCACATGAACGATATTCAGCGTCCGGAAATCGGAATCAAACGTCCGTATATTTTATACGTATAAAATTTATGTTACACGCGTGTGTTTATATTTCGAAAAAGAAAACATGTCAATACGTTTATTATAAATCCTGGACGAAACATCTGTATTTTTTACTTAATTTATGGTAGAACACTTTATAACACGAGAGACGTTTACATTTTTAACTCGCGCGTTTGGTATCTTTATTATTATTATATTAATACTATTATATCATAAACAGCGATAGTCAATGAAAAATATTTAGCTCGATTTTAGTGAGAAAAATTTAAATTATGCCCAGATTGAAAACGTTAAGTGTAGTCAACAAAAAGTCTAACCCGTCGTAATGGATAACATAAAATAATATTGTAATAAATTTAATTAAAAAAAAAAAAATACTATTTTTTCTCTTTTTTATGCTAGATAATATGTTTTATATATATATATATATAATTACTAAATTAATTACTTTATAGTTTTATACTATTACAATAATATTTAACTGAATGTTTTCAAAAATCAACTGAAAATGCAAATTTTCTAATTATTTTCTAACTTAATACAAACTCTTAATATAACTATAGTAAGCGTATTAAATTTAAAACTATAAAAACAAATAGCGGTACCTATAATAAAGTTTAACTAAAGAAACTAAAACTTAGGTTTAACTTTCTAACTACAGTTTAGGGCCACCATCATTATGTTTTATTTAGTCGTTAAAATTTAAAATTATTTTATTTTTATAATAATTGAGGGCAAGTTAAAACTATATTTTAATGCCATATTGCCGTTACCTAACCATATAATAATAAATATAATTATTTACAATATTGAAACTAACAAAAATGCCGTTAACTATTTGGACAATGTCATCAGAACGATTATTATGCAGTCGTTCGATACAATAATGATAATGTAATATACGTGGGCCGATTGTTTTATGCGTACGACCGTATTTTAAAAAAAATATATAGTTTTCGACGTTCCATCGCATAATAAAATAATATTATATAAATATAATAATTATTGTTATATTGCGCACTTGTACAATTTATTATAATATTTAAACAGCGATGAAAAAATAATAGGTACCAATATTGAACAATATATACATACTTATATATATTTATACTTATACATACTTAGGTCTTAATTAATTTCATCGTTTTGCGTATTATAAAAAAATCAAACAAAATATAAAATAATAAAATTCACGTCACAAACGATATACTATGATATCTTACTGTTGTGACTATATGCTATCATGTATAACGACGTATTAGGATACCATTTTTCTTAAAAAAAAAAATTAATTTCTTATATTTATTCGTAAGAATTATTTACAATGGTAATATAATATAGTCATAAATTTAATCATTATAAAGCTCACAAATTATTTGTATCTCCAACTGGATCAAATACTTAATTCCTTGGACTATCGTTACGATTTAAAATTGAAAACAAAAATTAATCTATATATAATGAAACGTCTCGTGCGCTATACAGACGAGTGATTATAGAAATTAGTTTTACAAAAACTATGGATATGATATTCGATTATTATTAAACAATCCCTACAGCTTTGAAACATGATATCCTAATCACCCTGTATGGAGGTATATTATAGTATATATATATATATAATATTTAATATTATATGGCACTTCAATAACGTGATAAAAATTTATATAAAAATAAAGACATAAATATATTTCATTTTTAAGACATTTTTTTATGGAATAGGTACGTTTACTTTACAATTCAACTATGATCCAATATGGTTAATAAGTCTTATTATTTTAGTCTTATATAGATAGCATGTAATTATTATATAATAATATTAATTATATTGGTCTTTTTTTTCAATTCATTGGTTTTTCCTCGAAATTAATATATTAAATATTTATATGTTATCATTGTTCGAAAAAATTTAATTTTTCATAAAAAATAATATGTTATATACGAGTATAATATAATCATAATATGTTAACCATTTGGACTATATTATAAACCATAATATTCTTATGTAATACTGTGCTATTATTATGTATCAGTTTTACATAATATTTATTAGGGATAAAAACGTTCACTCGTTTGATGTACAATTTATATTATTATTATATGTTAAAAAACACAAAGCGATAATTACGGTATTATTTGATTAGTTTAAACTATTGATGAACTATTTCTGAAATCAGTGAATGTTAAATTTAATGACATTTTGATTTTTAATAATATATTATAATAATTGGAATCCCATTATCGAATTATAGGACATTCTAGATAATAATAATATAATAATTATACGATTTCTAGTCAATTGTAATTTTTGAATTATACACTTAAACAATATGTTATTATATAATAAAATATTTTTATACTCAGTGGTATCTGCAACACATTCATGATTAATCAATTATTATTTATGAAAAAGTATTAATTTAATTTACGAATAAATCCGATACAATATGAGTAGCGTGGTTAGAAAATTTGCTTATATTTTTATTTGAAAAAATTATTGTATCTTTAGTCTTATATAATTCATATCGTAATATATACATTAACTGCAGTTCAAGTATCTGATATTCTATTTTCATCATGAATAATGTCTTTCGTCTATTTTTATCAGAAAATGATTTTATCTCTTATATTGATTTGGTCGCGCGCATATTATTATTTCAAATTTAAATTGAAACGTGTGTTTGTGCGACATAACAAAATATGAAATCACACTGTACAATTAATTTATTTTGAATTATTGTAAACGTTTCGTTGTGGATTTTTTATAATATTATTGCTCTTGGGTCTTTTTACATGAAAATCGCGTTATAAAAAATTATAATACTGTTAGTCGTATAGAATTTGTTTGAGTTCTTTTTATGAATAGTAATAATAATCTATACATTATAATAGAGTATATAAAATATGATTTTTTTTTTTTTTTTTGGTGCGCGCGTCTGTTGCTCACGTCGACTTATATGGGTATAATTATTTTTCTTAGTCCCTGGTCTGACATAAATATTTTTGGAGTTACATAATGCACATATTATTATATTATATACTATTATATATATATACAGTGTGATGGTGAATTTCGTGTTACAGAAACAACATGGATTGTTGACGTTTTTCACGTTATTTCCATTATTTTTCTAACACAGCGTAAAATGATGTTCCGATCGCTCTGTATTATAACATGCGCCGTATATATATACGCGCAACACAATCGGATGACGGTTTAAACAATTTTTTGTTTCTTTAAGTCCATTGTGTCTAGTGTATCTTAACCACCAAGTTAATCGTTCGGATAACAATGTGCTCGGCATAGAGCATAATAATAATAATATAATATAATATACAGCGTAATGTATAAAAGAGAAAAAGGAAAGAATATCATATATACGAGATACCATCGATTACGCCCAATATCAATCAATTATCCTTTCTATATATAAATATATATACATATGTATTTGTTTCTACCTCCCGTTGGCCATAGCCAAGAACACGTTAGACATGTATACTAAAAAAGAAACATAATATATTTTTCCTCCGTTTTTCTTTTAACTCGTTATAAAAAAATATTTTATAATTAATTTTGTTTTCGTACATTTTTAATGTCTTACATTAAAATATTGATCAATATATATATATACAGGTATAGTATATCGGATAGGTTGTTTATTATTATTGCGTTTTTTGTCTAGTATATTATATAAAAAATCTCGCGCGGTGAATACAACCGAATTCAATAATTATTTATACTGACAATAATGTGCGCACAAAAATATTAAAACATGCGGTTATATATGTACATATACTAATAACTCTTGGCCCAGGAATGATTTAAAAACAAATATTTTTAAACAATTTAAAATAAAAAATAACAACCACAAAACGTGCGAATAAAAGTTTATCGTTCTATTGTAATATTATGATAATATTTTTTCACAAAACTAAAAACACCGTATTGAAAAATACATAATACCTATATAAATACATTAAGTATTTTCAAGGCTGGATATTAACGAGTAAAAGAGTTAAAGTTAAGTTAAAAAGTTAAATTAATTATGGGAAATTAAATTGTATAACAAGTTACTATATATTATGTTTATGTATAGTCTATAAATAGATGTTTTCTAAAATGCCATGTTTTTCTGTTAATTATTTTTTCAAAAAGTTAAGTTAAACATTATTTTTTATAGAAAATATATTTAATTTAACTAGCAATAAGAATAGTTTTATAATTTAATAATATTGTACATTTGTCAATATAGTATGGGTAAGTAGTTATAATAGGTACTTAAGTCAAAACTATAATAAAAGTTGGAGGTAAAACAACCATAAGTGTAGGTATATTTTTTTTTAAATTAATATATTTAATTTTTAAACTTCCTAACCAAGTATAAGTTACTTTTATTTTTATTTAAATTTTATCATTTGAAGATTTAATCAAAATTAAAAGTAATTTTTAATTTAACTTTTAACATTTCTAAAAAATAACTTACCTACGACTAATGAGTAAAAAAAATTAGTTGACTTGCCACTAGCTATGCATGTTGTACTCATAGGATTTAATATTTATAACCATACAAATTATTGAACCTATTACAATACAATTTTAATAATTTATACCCATAAAATGACGTGGGTATGTACGAAATACTAGATCCACATAATATACATATAATGGCAGGTATTAATATAATATTGTAATTTCATTGTACTTGTTGATTTTGATTTTGAAAATAATAATGAACCTTCGTTTGATGATCTGTGTGATGCAACTCGACAGTTATTGTTGTTGCTGCAGTGATTTTTATTATTTATTTTTTCTTTCTTAGATACAAAGCATAATATTATATTAAATATTCTAATAATTTCTAGATTATAATATATTTTTATTATTATATTGTTGCCAACCATATATAATAGTCACTCTGAAATTCTGTATAACAATAGAAATATCACATTATAATATTCATGGGCGTACGCAAAAGGAGGGGCTAAGGGGCTTACAGTCCCCGGTACGTAAAATTAGCCACTCCAAATACTAGTTTTTTTTCGCACACATACGAGATTTACGAGAGAAAAAAAAATCGCACATTTTTAACCTAGATTTTATTGCTTATTATTATTTTTTTATTGTCAACCACTTGACCCTCATCGCAGTGTACTTTTTTGTTTTCGCCCCGTTAAAAAACTACTATTACTGATTATATTGTACATAATATTACACATATAGAGACCGTTAAATTTCGTAAACTCCTTTACGATATTCTACATAAGCAAAACGAATGCGACCGGTGATGTCTACCCTTTTCCCACTGATTTTGCAGACAGATAAAATAATATATAATCCGTTGAATCGTTTTAACATAAACCTACAATAATATATTATAATATAATTGTTATGATGAAACGAATAATAATTTTAAATTGAATATATTATTATTATTTGAATGTGTATTATTATTTCTTTTCTTTCGGAAATCACTGCAACGTTATAGCTTATAGGTATTTAAATTTATATTATGCACCCATTGTATACCTATTTGTTACCATCGAGGACACATGTTAAATACGCAATTTTTACTACAAGCTGAATATTTTAAAACATGAATTTTCGATATTTGATTAAAATTATCTATAATCATTGTTTAATCTTTAATATATTGTCAATTATAAGTTTTTATTATATTTTTATCTTGGTCGTATCACAAAATATAGTATATTTTTTTATAGAGATAAATTTGACAATAATTATAATAATTATTATAACGTATATAAATATATACATATTATAATAATATGTTATGTTATACTTAATATCTTTAATATAGATATGCAACTATATGTATGTATATTGTATAAGAATTAATGAATCATTATACTATTATGTACATTTTTTAAATGTCAATGTATAATACCAAAAATCAATATAATATCAATTATCATTATAATATTATCTATATTAATATTATAAACTGAACATAAAATTTCTGTGTTTAGGTCAACTTAAATTATTTATTAATTATTTGATAATAAAAAATTATTTTTTCCAAATCATAACACATATTATATAAATAAAATATAAACGTATATATAGTTAATGTTAATCTATTATGACATTTGTATTATTTAAAATACAATTATTTTAGTTAAATATTTATTTTCATAAAATGAATTTTATTTTTTTATGATAAAAATTCAATTTATACTTAATGTCTTAATAGGTTTATTATAACCATTATCCATCAGAAGTCGTAATATTCACTAAATATTTCATTTCATATCAGTTAATTCAATTATTAATATTTGAACTGTATTACGTTTCACATAATTTGTATATTATGTTTGTATTGACTTTATTATATATAAATTTGTTATTTGTAATAAATATAATAATTTATAATACTCAACTGCATTTGAAATAATTTAAAAGTATGTAGGTATAATACCTGTTATTACAATAAAAACGCAGTATTATACCAGTGCCTATATATAATATAAAATAATACGTATAATTTATAATAAAATAACAATTCCAAGAATAAACCTTGGTATTTAATATAAATTTATATCCAACATATATATTAAATTAACTGTAAAAAAGAAATTGTAATTTTTAATTTTACTCAAAACTAAACCCACATTATTTATTTAAACTATAGGAATATCAACCAAAAACTATCCCATACACCTCACTATATATGTACCTATATTAATTTTTACTAGATATTGATTTACTCATATTTTTAATGTTTAAATAAAAATAACTATTTTAGAATTTAATAATTATACATATTATATTTCCTAGTATGACAATATAAGACACGACGTGGTTGCCGAAAAAATAAATATAGATCAAACGTTTACGACTTCGTAAATCTATCAAGAAATGTTTCTTGCCAACAAAATCATTTGAGATATATTATAAAAAATATATAAATCAAATTACATAAAGTACAATGTCATTATAAACCATAAAATCCAGTTTTCCTGTAAAATAAATAAATAACTAGTTTCATTGGCATATTAAGAAAAAAATCTACTTTTTAATTCATTATATTTCTTTTTTAATAACACAACCTAATTTGTAAATTTATAGACTAAAACCAATTTTATGTATTGAGAATAAAAATAAATTATTCAAAATTGAAGAATTCGCGTGTAGTGAATATTAAACTTTACAGTAAAAATAAATTTAAATTTTACTGCAATATATAATTAATACCTACATATTATTGTACATAAAGATACTATAGGTACCCCGCATATTATAAGTTTAAGAAACACATTATAGCTATATCTTGTTAATGCAATTTAAAAATTGTACCACATCAAATATTAAAATAATATAAAATATACTCACTGAAATAAAATATTAAAATATCTATTATAGATTTAAATAAATAATTGATCAATTTTATATTATACCTACTTTATATCAAATGTTTATAATTTATAGTAAGATTATATTTATTTTATTGGTGAGAACTTAACCTTACCTAACCTAACCTTCAATCAACTACTTATAAAGTCTTAAACTCATATCTTAGTTGACTAAAAAATATGGAAAAAACAATAAGTGTCAAAAAATAAATATAAATATATATATATATATTAAACAATACTGGTTATTAATATGAACAAATTATTTGTTGTCTACCTAAATACAAGAAGAATATGTATACCTACAGGTAATTAATAATAGTGTAATATAGATAATACATATTTATTAGGTATGTTGTATGAAAAAATAAAATATAAAAAAAGAAATGAAATAAATTTTCTATTCATTATTTATGTAATTAGATATAATATTTAACTATTTTAATTTTTAATTACTCATTAGTCATTATAATCTGTGTATTTAAGACTAATGTATATTTTCTAAATTGTATCTTGCTTATACCTATGTGTTATTAGAAAATATAAGAAGACCTAAAATACTTCAATCATTATATAGTACTATAAACTAATTTCAAACAAAATGTATAAATATTATTAATACCTACTAAGGTATATCAACAATAACTAATCATTTTAATCTGAATATTATTAACTTAAAAAAAAAAAACCATTTATATTATATTAATATTATATTAGAACGTATATAACTATTACGTGCTTCTTATATAACAAGAATTTGAAAAAATTAATATCAACTTATATGTTTATTAGTATATATACTTTAAGTTTGATTTTCAATCATGTGCGCGTTGTACTTCAATTAATATTAAAACGTTTGATAAAAATATTATTTAAGGATTGTAAAAAGCCGCGTTCCCGTTTCGCGGGAAAATTAAATATTTGCATTTATTTCGTATGATTTTCAATTTTTTTACAACTCGTATACCGCATTACGATAAATACTCTATGGTAAGTGCGCGTGCATAAATTATTGTATACACATTCTGACACGGTATACTATACCAATATATTTATATATAACACCAATGTACGTATAATATTATTTATAGATACGAGAATTATAATTGGAGAAGAAAACAAAATGATTCCGGACTATCGCGACACCTCGATTTTGTCGATTAAATTTTTTTGTAGATAATAATACAAACTATTACACATACGTATAAGAAATCGGAATATTATCGTCGCGGTCTTATGTTATTATGTTATTATACGATATACGTAGGTGCGCAGCGTATACAATAGAACGAAAATGTTATTATAATATTTTGGTGCGTATTTTTTTTTTTTATTAATTTTTAAAATTTTTTTTTTTTTTAGAGGGAAACGCGCGAGACGTGGCCATTGGACTCGAAAATCCGTTCCCCCCGCCCGCGCGTCGGGCCGCGCCCAGACAGCCGAACGGGTTTAGCGGGGAGCGGACGGGGGAAGTCTGCCGCTCGGGCGCCGTCGTCGGCATCGCCGCCGCCGCCGCGGTGGGGATACGAAGGGTTTCCTGCTTTTCGAATTTTACATTTCAGTGTCACCTGGCCACCGCACTGGCACCGCGGCACCGGCGACACACACGCGCTATAGCGATCGACCGACCGACCGACCGACCGAGACCGAACGGGCCGCGGATATTGATATAAAAAAATTTAATTTTTATTCGTTTTTTGTTTTTGTTTTTTTTTTTTTAAATTTATATTATTGTGAAAAAGTGGAATAAAAAAAAAAACAACGGAATCGTATATGATATTATAATATTGTTATATGTACGTCGTGTCGCCGGGATAGAGAAAAAAAAAAATTAAATAAAAAGTTGTCTCGTGCGGACGCGTTACGACCCCGAAAATCGCTCGCGAGGTCTCGACCGTACGAACGCACACACACGAGTTCGGCGGGGGAGAGATAAAAAAAAAATTCATTTTTTTCTAGTGTTTTTTTTTTTCTATGTTTTTATTATTATTCAATTTTTTTATTATTATTATTTTCTGCTCAAGTATAATACACAAATAATTATATAATTATTGGTTTTTTTTTATTTTTATTTCTATCGTGCCGCCACCGCGAATCATGACATCGCGGTCACGTCGCTGCAACACTAGTAAAAATTATTATAATAATAATAATAGTCGTAGTGGTGTCGACGGGTGCGGTTCGATTTCCGATCGTTTCGTTCGTTTTGCCATTTTTACCGGTTTTCGCGGATTCTAGTAAAAAAAGAAAAAATTATTTTGTTGTTTTTTTATCCCTCGACCAAGTTACGCGCTCGTTATCCATACAATATAATATAATATAACACTGCAACCGTACATTATATTATTATTATAATTTTGACATTAACGAACAGTTTTTTAATTTTTTTTAATTTGTTATTATTTATTTAAATTTTTTTTACGGTAAAACGTATTAAAATATTTTCATTGTTTGTGCAAGTGTCGTGGACGCAGGACGTGTACGTGATTGCAGCACACCATAATCGATCGGCTGTAATTGTAAGTAAATTTTTTTATTATAAATCATCGAAATTTGTTATAAAAAAAATACGAGCGGTTAAAAAATAAGTGCGACGCTCGCGAAAAACGAAAACCGGCGAAATTTTCACCGCGTCAAAAAAATATAGCCTGTCGCTTTTTGTTCGTCTCGCAAATAATTAAACGTTTATGCAACCAAATATAATATAAAAATATAAACAATTAATAATTATAATATCTGTTTTATCGTATCGACGTTTGATCTAAACTATATTATAATATTGTAAACTAATCTTTATGTGTACGATTTACATCATAATATTATCGTTTTTTAAACGCTATAGACTTTCCTCGTCACTAGATAACGCGCAATTTCGAGACGTTTTTAGCGAGGACATCTTTTTTTTTCTTTCATTCTCTCGATCTACGTCATTATCAGCCTAACCGTGTATACAGTATAGCAGTATTTTATAAGCAATACTCCCAAAGTTATAATGTACATTATAATATTATGATTAACGTTTACAAAACTCGCAATCGGTTGTTTCGCAATCATATCGATATTGCCATCAATTACCGCATAAACACACATACATAATATGATATATAAATATACAAACACGCGCTCGCGAATGTGCATATATACCTAATTAATTAGAGGGATAATATAAGCCTATTTTTACTTGCGAAATACAGCAAATTCTCCGATACAGTATACAATATGGCGGTGGCATAATATATTGTTAAACGTGTAAGAAAAAATAATACAAACATTATATTTGCGAGCATAATATAATAGTTTACGGAGCTCGCGAATATAACAATCGAATTGTTCAATACATAAATATATTCAAAGATAATGATGCAAATTGATGCAATTATTTTGGTAAAATAATCGCAATATCCTAGCAATCGCAAACAATTATTTCTCAACTAAAAATCATTATTATATCAAGTGCCACCTAATAATTATATTATTTGCATAATGAGAAAATTCGTTCAATTTCGTAAAATTCATTCTTATCTGGATGTGAAGTGGCATCCATAAAAAAAAATTATGATAAATTCACGCGTAAGCCTGTAAAAAAGTACGATGAAAAAATAATACTAGTTGTCAGTTGACCTAAACCAATTATCACACCTCGTTATCTAACAATTTATTTTTTAACTCTAATTTTTTAATTCTTTCCCCTTCTTTCCCTGTACTGTACAGTTTCCACGTAACCAAGTTAAAAATCGATTAAAACGCCTGTTAGTATTTATTATATTATATTTATTTATTTTATCAATTTTTTTTTCCCTCGTCATATATTTTAATATCTAAACATAATTATATATAATATTATAACACGTGTATTTTTTTACTTTTAACTTTTATTCGTTTCATTTTCCATAATAAAATCATCTAAAAGAAAATATAAATTTAACTGTTGTGTTGTTTTTTCGTATCTTATTTGTGCAATTTTGCCACGATTCTTAAGATCAGCTTATATTATGTCTCGCATGTTCCTTCAGTGCTTTGTAATCAAGTTCAAGTTCAATGTATATTATAATAGATACTACAAATCGGTACTTGTCGAAAAACATTTGTTTAACCTATGTCCATCATATAGGTGAACTTCCGCGTTATAAATATACTTGTATTATAATCAATCATAAGAACGATTCATTAAATTTGTAGAGTTTAAATTTTTTTATGAAAATCGTAGGTATACATATTATTATACATTTTATTATACACATTTTATGCCACAATTTAATTTGCAATATTTTGGCGACAGCGGATATGAAACACGGGTATCTACTCGTATATAAAAAAATGTTAGTCGACAACGGTATTTTTATTTGTTCTGTTTATTTCGTAATAATGCTTACAAATGCAATTATTTCGTGTAGAATTTCATAATTTTTTATTTTTTTTCAATTTCCGGAAAGAAACCAGTCTTACCTGTACACAGGAAACCAATGAAAGTAAACATTTGCATTACCTATGCCAAGTATGTGATTTTTGTTGCGAATCCTCAGAGGTATTCTCGCGTATATATTATTATAATAAAGGCTTAAAAACGCACCATATTATATTATATTGTTTTGATGTACCTATTATATATTATTATATTACATTCGTTTTGCGTTTCGTACCCACTGCGGTTTTATTGCTTTAGAATTTTTATTGAAAAACATTTGCAGAATACGTATATTTTTTTTAAATTAAAAAAATAAAAAACCTCAAGCAGTATCTTTATTATTATTCAAATCTTAATGATAAATAAAAACTGGTAAAAAAATATAAGATATATAGTTGATTTACATTATACGTATTATATATGTGGTCATTAAAAATGACAAATTTTATACTCTCGTTTTTGAGCTGTGTGTATTATCGTCGAGATCCGTCTAATAAAAATCAGTTTTACAACCATTGCATTTCTTTTATGCCGCACGTACACGCATTATATTATTATTGTATTATTATTATTATGTGTTTGACTTTCCGTTGGAAATATAAATACGTATACGCACGGGGACTATATAGTCATCGCCACAATAATAACGACACTATATGCCCGTATAATAAGCCTGACCCGCCACCGAAGATGGGTGTATTTTTTAAAAACAATTTTTATTTATTTTTCCTCGAAAGAGAAACCCGTCAGAATAATAACCATACAGAGTGCATCATGAAGATTTGACATTTTTTTTAAATTAAATATAATATCGATATAATTTTACAGTTGAATCTTTGTGGATCACCCTGTATATATATATATGATATGTATACCAGAAAAAAAGACAATATTTTCGTTGAAATCTAAAACGTATATAAAAATAAAAAGAGGAAAAAAATCGTCAAACAAGCCCGAACATAAATTTATTATACTTATATTATATGGCCAAATATGTTTGATGACTTTTAGCCGGAGGCAGCGTACGTATATGCGTTGTGGGCCGCGCGCGGTCACATGTTTTTTTAAAATATTTTATCTCCTTCGGTCGTCGTCATCGTGTCGTCGAAAAGGTGCAGCAGCGCTGAAAAAAAATAAATATATATATAATAATAATAATAAAAGTGGAGCGTGTACCTATCTAATATTTATTTATATATTCGTCACTTGAAATTATTATTATTTTGTTTAGTTTTTTTTACTTAAAAAACGTTTGAAAAATCGTTCCGTCTCTTTCTCCTCGGCGATGTTCTATACGACGAGTACCTATATATACAGTAGGTGCCTATATAATATATTATTATAATAATATTATTATAGATGCGCGCGTGTTTACCGAAATATTTTTTTATTTTTTTACGTTCACACACACAATCGTTTTTATGTACACTTACACGTGAAAGGGTTTATGTGTCTTTTCGTATAATATGTATAGAAGTATATTGGGTAAAGGATACGCCGGATATAGGAGTGTCCCGCTACTGTTTGTTTTCTACTGTGTGCGCGCGACGTGTATATACTTAACGTTATTTCAAGGTTTCTTATAACGTTAAAGGCGCGAACCGTCCATGCTCGTCTCTCATAAAAAAATTTAAAAAATAAAAAATTTCAGCAAATTACGTTTTTTTTTCTCTCCGCGTAAATAACCACAAGCATACGTATATTATTAATATATTATGTATATATTACAAAAAAAAAACAGACTTACTATAATATTTTTTAACACATATTTTTACGATATTTTTAATGTTTTCACATTATAATAATATTATACGAAATGATGATCTGAAACTTTATAGGATTTTTACATTACTTATATAAATATATATATATATAGCTTAAAATTCAATAACATTCGAATATCATAAAAATATAACCTAAATATAATGTTTTTACTATATAATATTATATTATTATCTAATTTCCAAGTTTTATTTATGTAACCATAATATTATATTATTATTATTATTATTATTTATATTATAATATCGAGATGATCATATAATATAATATTATTATAGTTTTGTGTTTGTCAACCAATATGCATTAATTGCTCAATAAAACGGTACCTCGCACCTCGCCCGGTCGACGTCGCGTCGTCGATGTTATTATAATATTATACACACCACGATAATGGGCCTTATTACTTTTGGACCCACTAAACATAATTAACTATATATTTTTATAATCATAAAATTTCTCATTCTTGTTGAGTATAAAATAAATAATATTATAGGTATTGTGTTTTTACTATACTCGGAAATGATTGTTATCGGGATACATCGCGTGTTCGAAAAATCATTAAAATATTATTAAATGCATAATCCTCGGAAACCCAATAAAAAGTTCAAAATTAATTAATATTAAATTAAAAGAAAATACAAAAACATAATCAAAACCACTCTATTCGTCAACGTCCGATGATAAAAATATTATGATAACACGATTATAGGTATGCAACCACAGTCACTGATACGCTATATTATATGTATCACGGCGTTAAAATATTTATATTATATTGTTATAAACGTGTACTGTCCGTTTCGTCTGATCATTATTGACTTGGTGATCGATTGCCATTTGTTGAAATTTCGATAATTTCTCGTCAATTAACGTCGAATTTTGGAAATTATTCATCATTCATCTAAGTTTATAATATTATATAAAGTTTTTTAAAAAAGATTTTTTATGTCTAATCGATATCGATAATATTACATATATATATGCAATAAAATGAATATAAATTAACCGTAACAATATAAAATGAAGTTACGTATATATATATAATATAGTACCTATATTAATTCATTAATATACTTATTATATAATATTATAATATGATAAACTTACACGTTCGTGCATCTAAATCATATATAATATAACGTTTAGATAAAGTAGCTTATATTAGAGTAAACGCTATTAAAGTAGGTACTTTCTGCTCCAGCATTATTAAGCAATAATATTATTATTGTTGTATCGTATTTTGCTCTTGAGAATGGAATTCACAATTTTTTTTCCCCGGTCTTCTATATCGTTCGAATTCTCTGCTGCCGCAAACTCCGTTTTGGACCCGCGCACTCGACATAATGCGGAATTTATATTATTATTATTATTTTTCATTTCCATAGTCCATTTAATATATTATAATATTAAAAAAACCAACCATAAAAACGCGCGGAAAAACAATTTTCCTGTGAAATCAAAAGTCGTAACCGCCCGTGCAATATATTCAACGGGTTGCAGCGTTTATTTCTGGGAAAAGAATATAAAAAAAAATATATATATTATCTATAATGTTTTATATATATTATGTTGCGCGGAATCCAGTCGACCCAGTTGCCACGGCTCGGGTTATATATGGGAGCGGCCGCCGCGTAATAAAAATAATAAAATTTTAAAAAGAAATAATCTATCAACTATTAAAATTTATATACGTTATTATTGTTTTTAATGCTGAAACGGATGGGAAAAAAACGGACAAGCACCCGGATTTGTATCAAAATTCGCCGCCGGCCATTTCGGTGTGTTTTTTTCCTCCGATATACATATTATTAATAATAATATAAAATATATATAATGTACATTAACGCTTAAATTATATATATATATATATATATATATATATTGTTTACGTATATATACATTAGAGAAAGAATCATTATTATTATTATTGATATTATTTCATTTTAATATGTATTTTTTTAAATTTTTTTTTTTTTTACTGTCGGCCGGCACGCAATCATCCGACCGAATTGGCCGAATACAAATATAAATAATATCAAAAATAACAAGAAACGGCTAGGGAGGGAAAAAAACGGCACTATAACGCGTAAGAAACGTCGAAAAGGGCGGCTAAGAACAAACAAAGACATAATTCACGCGCGCGTATATTATTTACGTGTAGGTACACACAAACAGATATATTTTTATAAAACAATAATACGAGCAAGCGCGTAAACCATCATAAACCTATCTTTTGGTCTGAAAAATCTCCTTCGACAAACACTGTATATTATATTCCGTATCCCGCGTTTTACACTCGATTATTATTTTCATATGCTCCGGAGCCGCGGGGGAATATTATTATTATTATTTTTAATTAATTTTTGTTTCTTTCCATCGTCTTATACCGCAGCATAATATTTTTATTATTTTACGCCGCTGCAGTGTATGTGTGTGTGTGTATAAAGTCTATATAATAATAATAATAATATATACGTATTTGTACGCACTTATAATATATTTCCGCAGACGCGTTATTATTATTATTACACACACACGCGGACGAGCGAGCGGGTCTTACATAGCCATATGGCTCTTCGTGAAGTAAAAAAAAAAAAAAACATTATATTTATATATAAAAATCTCTCGTTCTCCACCCCCGCGCACACACAATGGATATTTTCTGTTCTCCGAGTCCGTCTCGGAAATATCGTAAATTTATATATATTACGGTCGGCGTGAACTGTTCCACAGACGTCATAACATCGAGCAGCAGCCACGAAGATTGTATGAAAAAAAAAATATTATCAATCTTTTTCGGTAAAAAAATAATATATATATATTTAAATCTATGTAACATAATTTTTTACGTTGTACACATAACGATAATATATTATCGTAATAATTATATGACACGGTGAGACGGTGTAAATTATTGATTTTAAACGATTGAGTTTTTTTATTAAAAAAAAAAAAAAAACCTAGAAATATATTATATAATGTGTTATTGTAAAAATTAATTAAAAATGTGATGACGATTATAATATATTGTTGTATTATACGAAAGATTGGTCCAGATGTGTTATACCGTTTTTATATATATATGCAAAGCCTTTTTTCTTACGTATAATAATAATAATAATATGTCGATTTCATAACGTTTTTTAACCGTTTCGCATTCCAATATTTTTCTTCGGGTTTTAATTTTTCTCTACTCCCTCTTTCGAATTGTGTATGTTATACTTATACGTATATATATCATACTTCCAGGAACTCGCTACCGCAGCCGCGTATAGTATATGCACACATGATCTCCACCGACGCGCACGTCGACACTGCCTATAAAACGAATAATATTGTGACTTTACGACCTCAACGTCGGCGAACGTGTGTATTTGTATATTTTTTTTTCTCTCATCTCTCGTCCGTTCTCACGTGTGTTCGAGATAACGACAAAAAAATTATACTTATAATATTATGAACATTATGATAAATTGACAATAACATTTTTTTTTTTTTTTATTAATATTATTATTAAATATAAGAACGCGCGATTATTGTATTCGAGTTTTATTATTTATTATTGTATTTATTTTCAGACGAGAAACACTCGTCGAATTCTTTAGCGTTTTATATTTATAGGTGTCACAAGGTACCTATCCTAAATATATCGAAAATTTTAAATTAATAATATAATTTAACTATAATATTAAAAAATAAACATTAAAACAATATGTAGGTACGAGATGTCTTTTTGCAATAGATGATCATTAAAATATTATAATTCAAGTTCAATACTTGGTAAAACAAAATATTAAATATAACATACAATAATATACTTTTCATAATTGTTCGTGAGTACGGTGAATAGTGTGAGGGAAGCATATAATACATTTTTGTGATGAGACTAAAATTTAACAATGATTATTTAGAAGTGGCAACCCCGGAAATTTTTCCCAAGTTACGTCACCGATGGACGTCGATTGTTTTTACTCGCAATAATTACTGACCACAGTATACGCAATGTCCAATAAATCCAATAAATCGAAGACGAATAAGATCGAAGGCGATCTGTAGGAAAATTATCGTATTTTATCCGAAAAAAATGTATATGATTTTACAGAACAAACAACAAACGTAAAATAATTATAATAATAATAATAATAATTGTTGAACTCGAACAAAAACGTATTTAATAATGCCGATTCCGTCTGTCGGCTGCGATAGGATGCAGATTGTGTGTGCGGCTGCAAAACCGGTACGTTATATATTATAAAATACACGACAATCGCGGCTATACACGCCTGGAATGGGAGCAGTTCGGATTAGCATACGGTACACTTATATACATAATATAATACATTATGAATTAATACGCTGTTTTATTATAATATGCGCTTTTAAAAACCGGGTTTTATATATAATATAATATATATATTACATTATGCCAATACTACCGCGACGACCAGAGATTATAATAGTATAATTTTGTATTTTCTGTATATTTTTAGTTCTCATCGTTCTCCATAATAATATGATATACTCGTAAAAATAATAATAATTATAATAATGTTACATTTTACGCCGAAAAATAATGGACAAAATCGTAATAATCGTTCGTATCATTGCAGATAATCATAATTATAATGCCGGTCGTATATTAATATTATTTTATATTATATTATTGTAATCGTTGTACGCGCTTTTCTTTTTCAACCTTAAGGTTTATTTTAATATTAAATATAGACAGTTAATAATATGATATTATGCTTTATAATAATTATTATAATATAAAATATACAAAACGGCAAAAACGATTTCGATTTTATTTGTATTTTTTTTTTTTTTATAAAATTAATTTCCTTTTAGATTAAAAATATATTCCCAGACGTATATATATTTAAATATAAACAAATTATTTACGCGTATACGAAAACTCCGCGAGTCCCTGGTCCTTCGTCCCTTTCGACTCTTTTTTTTTCTATATATAAAAAAGCAGTACACTCGACCGCCATAAAATAGAATAAAATAAAAAAAATAATAATAATAATAATAAAAAAAAACTGTGGAGAAAGTTTTTCGGATCAATACTGAAAAGCAGTTTAAACACACAACAAAGACTTGCAACATTTCTTTTTCTTTCCCTACTTATTCTTTCGTTTTCCCCCCCACAGCAGACGAATACATTACCGTCTGCAAAAAACCGATAACGTCGAGACTTTTACGACATTGGCCGTGTAAAAGTACAGTTTTATCGTCAAAACTTATGGAAACCCGAAAATGATTGCGCCGCAATCGTCGTCGGGTCAGGGGCGTGTGGCGCGGGGAAGACACTGATTTACCCGGTTACTGGTCGCCCGCCCGATGAGGCGATATTGAAATTTATACGTTTACCAGCGAATTGATTATACGATAATATTATGCGGCTCTTCGGGGAAAACTTTGCAAAACACACGCAAGTCGCCCAGAAAACTACGAGAACGACTGACCCACATAGAAATAATGATAATATTGTATTAGTAGATGTATATAGGTAAAAATGTTTAACTAAAATCAGTAGTTTTATGCATTTCTTTGACACGCGCGTCGCTCCCAGAACGGTTTTTAATTTTTTTCCTCTTCGTTTCAAAAACCAGTTCATAATTTCATCGGAATGATTATATTTTATCTCACATTAACCGAAACCCTTTCCTGGCGCAACAATTTTAGAATATAGATATAATCATACGTATACACTGGACCAGATTTCGCGTGTATTATTTATTATTATTATTATTATTATTATTATTATTATTATTATATAGAGCAAATTCCTTCTTATTATTATAAATATTATTTTCGATTTAAGAAACAAAACCCAAGTCCAATTAAAATTCAATTCTTATCATACGCCAAAATTTTTGCCAATTTTTCCTAAACAATAATCGTGTTATCCTTATTATTTTCTAATATTCGGTTAGGTATATATAGATACCACCTGCGTATAGGTGAGACGTTATTTTATACAAACTTTGTGGTCGATCGTTCCGCGGCAGCGTTCAAACCACTCATCGATCTTATAGTTTAGTATATATAGTTGTCAGAAGCATTATGACCGCAAACGAAAATACCAACCGAACAAAACCGTGAACACCTGTAGGTA
>CM023358.1:4767502-4885538 GCA_013282895.1 Eriosoma lanigerum | reverse complement strand
TTTTTTTTTTTTCATATTCCGACGCGCAACGATTATGTTATTTATAAAAAGCAAAAGCAAAAGCAAATGCAAAATTTACCTTATTTAACCGCGCCCGTATGAATATAATAATAATTATTTATATACGGACAAGGAGAATGTACACGCATAGTATAGACGGAGAGAATATCATGTTATTATAACGTAGGGTTAGATATTAACATGGTATATGGTTACGGTTAGGGTGGCATATTGTTACAACTTGTATACCGCAGTAATTCGTCGTCGTCGTGTGTCGTACACTCGCACGAGAGGAGACTTAGGACTTAAGAGACTTTGCGGCGTATGTGACGCCGAATGATATAAATATAAAAAATAAAAATAAACGTAGAGAACAAAATCCTAAAAAACGCAACTTTGCAATGTGTCATGTTATGTCACTGAACAAAAGCGTATTGCGGAAATTTTTTTACGATTGACGTTTTGATAATATATAAACGTACCTATAATAACCTATATGACGTATATAATTATATATTTATGTGTCGTAGCCATTAAGTAAAATCGTTCGTTTTAAGAAAAATTTATCGCCGCTCGAAATGATACATGTTTTGTTCCATAATTTAAGAAAAATTTCCATTCAGAGTACGTTATACACGCATGTTCTGTCATCGTCTATTTAATAGGGAATATATCAAAATTACACCAAGCAGAACATGAATTGTGATGTTTAGGTTGAGCTTAGAGTATAAATATCTATGATCAAATTGAAAAAGAAACATATTTTGGAGAAAACATCATATTTATTTTATAAAATATCCTCTGGCATTAAAGTTATAGCTCTTTAAATTTTATATTTTTTTAACAAACACTTTACTCTAAACTCAACCTAAACGTCATAATTACTGTTCTGCGTTACTGTGATATTGCTATATTCCCCGTTTGATATAGACACTAGACAGAGTCTGCATTATCGTAATACATGAAGGTATATAATGTCCTCTTAAATGGTTAATTCTTCATGAAATGAAGATCGAATTTTCTTATTGCTATTTCTAATTTATTTTATCATATAGGTAATATATCAATCAATTTATGAATAAAAACATATTACAAAAGATGATTGAATATTTATTGTCATTAAAACTTAAAAATCGCATGGACTTGGTCTTGTGTTTTACATTATTACGTTAAGAGAGCTGGAGCAATCTATATTTTTCATGCATTTAGACTAATAAGTGGGCGAAAATTTACCCAACTTCTAATAGTCTAGTTCTTTATATTTTAAAAAAAATTTAAATTTATTAACATATATTCAATTTCCTACATATCATAAAAAACAACAAAAAGGATTTTAATAATTTTTTAAAATAATAATTGAACTATCAGAACTAGGTGTATTTTTCTCCTGCTTTTTGTGCTTTTTGGATTTATTAATTGTGAAATATTTTTGAGTATTTGTTGGATACTTGTGCATTCGTGTACGTATGTAATAGTATTTTTAAGAATTTCAACGATTACATTAATATTCCATATCTTGCGATAACGATTCGATTGTTAAATTTGATTTATTATAATTTATGTACTATGTATAATAACTTAATTTGTGAATAATGAAGAATGGAAGGTACATAATGACGGATTACTCACACTAATTTTAATTTACTTCTGTGTGTTCTTATAAGTAGTCTAGTACATCTATCAGTATGATATTATATTGTATTAAATTGAGTTTCGCTCAGAAAAAATATTGTAGGTATACTATGGTTGCCCGGTCCCTATGTATTATCATTATTGAATTATTTATTGTAAAATTAATATAAATTATGGGTTGGTAATAAATAAACCAGTTTATTAGGTGATAAAATACTAATAATTGTTGTTTTGTAATTTCAAGCAATTGATGGATAAGCCAATTAATAGCACACTCACACTAATATTCATTTACTTCTCACACATTGACCCAGGCGTCTGTATACATATCTTTACAATATTGCCTAAACAATACTCCTTAATATAAATGTTCTTCACTAACCATCTAAATACCATTGCAGTTTAAAAACCTTAATTGACACTGATTTGTCATTAATTCAATGTCCATTTTATGTAATATTTTCATTTCAATATTTGAATATTTTTCATAAAATGAGTAATATCACTAACTGGCTTAAAATAATTTACAACGGATTGGGTCAGTATACTCATTATGTCTACATCGTTGTAAAATTATACAATTGTTCAAAATTTTATAAATGTATATCTAATATGATTTCGTATAATATTTAAACTTCAACAATTAAACTATTTTAATTATTAATCCAATATAAAATACGTATATTTTGTGGGTTTCGATTTTCGAACGAATTGGGAGGATTACACACGGACCCCGGATTGATCCGGCGAGTTACCAAGAAAATCTAAGTGAACCGGTGAAAAAATGCATTGTAAAAGTGTTGAAATAAATTGATTAGGAAAATGAAAAACAATATTTAGACACGTTTAAAGATAAAATTGAAAAAAATATCGGACGGTAAAATATTGAAATCGCGGTGTCCCGAATTTACCCAACGATTTTCCTCGGAATTAATTCGATGTTTTTCGCGCGATTTTTACATATTTTTCAAATCGAAATTATTGTATTAAATCAATATATTATATTGTAAGCGGACTTATGGACTAATACTTTATAAAAAATCGAAATAAAAAATACCACGTAGTGCGCTGCTCACGCAACAACCACGTGCTGGACCGTAAGACGTCGGCGGCGTAAACGGACCGTGAATGAATCAACCGGTTCTCCCCCGCCGAGCGCACCACCCACCCCGGGGCCCGCTCCCGCGCACACACCGCGACAGTCGGACTGCCGCCGCCGCCGCCGCCACCGTCACAGCCCCTTGTCGGGCACGCGACATTGGACGCGCGCGACCGCTCTCGTACATCCCGCGGGCCGCAGACGCACGCTGAGCGTCGGACGATCAAATATCATTATATTGTGCCGACGATATTATAAATGTTATCACTTCACGTTTACGACGATAATTATTATCATATAATCGTACTTACGTTCCTGGAACACGATTATTTCGGTTCATATTTTATAATATTTTATTACTCAACTATAAAAATACAAATTGATATTATATCGCGTACGAAATACGTAGATAACAGATTGATAAGGTAACCTTATCGATATTCGATCATTTATTATTAAATGATTGGTACTTATATATTTTTCATACCTCTTAAACATGTGGTCTACGTGTTAATATTATAGGTAGAAACCGTTTACACGATCAACAAAACTAAACATTTTTTTTTTTCGGAACAACGACCGACATAATAACATTATTATTATAATTGAGTATACAGAGTGTTCCAAAATTGGTGGAATTGTCGCAATTTCATACGTTTACAATATTGTCTTCGTTGTTTTTGTAACATGAAATTCTCATCGCCCTGTATAGTATTATTGCGTGTTTACAACAATTATCAGCTATAATCAGAACATAATATTATAACAATGCACCGAATAATATTATAATAATACTATGCAGTATCCAAATATTTTGTAGAATCGTTTATTTACATATTTAAAGGGAGTCCCTAAAGTGACAAAATCAAGACATACAAATTCGAAATACGTTATTACAAAATGTCGAATAAAGCAGTTGACTTTTTTACTGGTCCCTCCTCCAGTATATCGTCTTTGATAAGTTTCATTATAATATTCACTTTATATAAATAATCCAACCCAACAACAGATAAACTAGTCGAATTAACGTTAAAAAAGGCTGGCCCTATATAAATAGGACTTTATAGGAAAAACAAATTTTTAATGAACAACCGACAGACGAAAATTTGATAATTCGCTATTATTTTTTTAACAAACTATTCTAATTTATAATATAGCAATGTTACAGGATAAAAACGCCTATACCGGATAATATTTTATCGATTAATATAAAGATTTTTTATAGGTGCAACGTGAATTAATAATGGCTAGGCAACAATTACCTCGGGTTTGCTACACACGTCATCGCATATATTATATAATATTTATAATAGGTACGATGTTATCATAAGTCTTATAAATATAAAATATAGCCGTACATGCGTGTGTCCGCGCGAAATATCGTTGTTACATACAGACTGCAATTATCTGCAGCGTGCGTACGTATAGCACACACGTTGGAAGTTTTGAAAGCGTATAGAGAATAGAGATACGTTAAATAATAATATATATGCCCGCAATAAACCAGATACCAGGTACTTGTTACGAATTAATACGAAACCATATAGGTATCTATAAATATAATATTATTAATATAGTAATTACTAGCGATATATATGTTCACTGGGCGTATACTATGAGATCACAGCTAGCGCATTCTCGTTTTTTAGATATTGTAAATTAAAAAAAATATATAATAAAACGATATATTATGTCCATTACATTATTGTATATTGTGTTATTTTTTTAATCGTTAATCAAATCGATTCGCGTTGGAAATCGTTTAGTTGTTGCTGATTTCATTTGTGAAATAACAATTGGACAATATTCATACAGTATAGTATTGAGATTTGTTATTGTAGGTATACAAGCTGTAACGAGCTATCGAATAGATACGTTTTGGCTTTAAATCAAAAAAAAAGAAATCGATAAAATTATATTACTTCACGAACATTACGTTTTGATCGAAGCAATAATATAATAGGTACACAATACCATTTGTACGCGATCCACGTTAAAATAAATTACGACGCGCAGGTGAAATTGCATATTCGAAGGCCGTTCCCAGCGCGTACCTAAATGCACGGATAATAATATTATGCTATATTCGGGTAAACATAATTTTTTGCCAAAAATAAAAAAACGAGACGTTTAAACAGAAATTACACGTTTAACCATAATTTCAATTTAAAATCATATTTATAGACCCCCAGGGAGTTGGTACGGCAATTTTAAATTTCAGCCATCCGACGACGACCTTCGCCGTTATATTACCATATAGATATTATGGGTTAGGTATATAATGTTAGAACAACCGGTCCGATCAATCAATGGGATTTCTCGTTTTCGCGAATAAATCGAAAATCGGTATCGAGATAATAATAATTTATTATTATGTGTGTAAGTTTTCAAAAAAAAATAATAATAAAATAACTATAATTATAAAATACCGAACGACGTTGCGTAATATTTTTTTGAAGCATTTTACACGAACGGTGTTTATGTTTTTAACATTTAATCGTGTATTGAAGGGTTAAATCATCGGGGGCGTTAAATTGACACATTATTATTCTGACATCATGTCTGAATGAATGAATAAATGAACGATTTCTCGGTTTTAAAAATCACAAACTAAAGTGGCCGTGTGTTAGAAAAAAAAAACGTTTTAATAACTAAGTAACATAATTGAATATAATATTATCGTTTTCAGCGTATTATAATAATTATTCATTTTTTTTTTTTTTTTTTAACTACATAGCGATTTATTTATACGGCTCGTATTTCCCATACAATTATTATTTTTTCAACGTAATATTGCATAAAACATTATACTAAAATGTACGGTGAAATATAAATATAATATAGTTTTGAAGTGTGTGATGATCAAAAATTCAAAAGGAACACTGGTACAATACTGTATTATTTATAACACTGCTGCGGCATTAATAGAGATCTCGTTGAGCCGCGCGGTTTAAACGTGCGCCCGTCAATACGAGTAAAATCCGTGTATTCTTTTAATATTTTTGTCTTAAAATATATGATATATTTTATATACACAAACGACGTAACTATAAACTCACACATTGCCAGCGTGTTTATCTATACTCGTATTATTCCTGTTATTATATTATAAATAATATTATATTTTAAATAGGGTCGGATGCTGCGTCGCATTTATTATCGCAGATTACACGAGAATATTGTAAATATATCCAACAAAAAGAATCGTGCATTTACATACATTCATCGCGACAAGCATCACCGGTTATTAAATAAATCTTATTAACATAACAAATGTGTTACATCCTTTCACTTTTGATAGGCACACACACACACTCACACATAATATTATAGAGATGCTCGCGTAAAAAAAAACAAAATTCATTCAAAATTAATAATAAAAAGTCGTATATTTTATTAACGAGTACATAATATTATTATTTTCGTACGTTTTTCCAGTATACCGTGGTCCCGGACGGTCCTTGGACCCTTGGTTATATAATATTATATTTCTCCGAAGCTCATTATCGTTCGCTACGCGTCAGAATCATATTTTCGGTACAGCTATAATGTAATTATAATAATAATATATGTATAATAGCAGCCATACGTTTTTAATTCAAAATCCCCTCATTATTTTTATGATAATAATAATAATAAATAATACTACCTAATACTATTATTCCAACGGCCGGCGTGAATACTATCATACGAACTATATCATTATAATATTTATCGCCGACCCCGAACGCGCTTTGTTTGCGGCAGCGTGCTTTTGGGGCGACGAGAGCGTAATTTTTTCGCACTTTCGACGAAACCCGTTTTACATTCTAATATTATTACGTCGGTATACGCGTACACAACCGACAATATAATATTAAATATATACGTACACTGTATATTAATCGTAATTAGATGGTGGGCGCGATCTCGGCTCCCGATTATTCTGCTTGAAATTCCAAGAATTCGGCGAAACCGCGAACGGTACCCTGCAGGCGATTTCTGAGTCGTATATAATAATATAATTGAAAAAAAAAAAAATAAACAGCATAAACCGGATCGACCATCTAAGTCGTATACTTAAAAACATCATGATATAGGGTAATAGTAATAGTAATGTTTTACGCGTGGAAAAACAATCGTAAAGAAATTAATATACCTTTAATACCTATACAATATGTAAACGGACCTGTACGTGAGTTTACTAAAATATGTGTTTTTCTCTACAAAAGTTAAGTATAAGGACTAGATGGGATCGCCCATTTATAGATCCCCACGCCTAAATAGATCTCGTTCATTCCCACCAACTAATATAACTTAATATTATTGCCCTATATTATTCCAATGACATTCAAACTATTTCATTTCACGACTCCTTTGTGTCTTGACGACTTCCAAATATATTATTAACGACAATGAATTATTATGTTTATATATGTACGTAGATTTATTTATTTATATCATATTATTAGGCAAAAAAGTAACGAATAATTGAACGATGACGAAAAAACTGAAATTAAATATTTTACGCTTTTATGGTAAAACAAATATATATCTATAAAATAATGAATTAATTAATTAATACAGTGAGATGTATGTTTTTTTTTTTTTGCGTTATTTTAATGATTTTTGTTTTCATTGTCGTTTCCATAATCAGCTAGAATTATTAATATATATTAATATTTTATTAATTTTGTTTTTCTATTCTATATATTAAATGCAACAGTACCTACCTATATAATAGTAGCTCCCTTGGCCAATTAACTTTAAGCTACAACGCTCAGCTTGAATATTTCAATATTACCCCTTTTCCACTCCTTGTTATCTACCCATTTTACGGTCTTCATCACCCCTCATATTTTATCTATATTCATTTCCATAACAGCTCTCACAGCTTCTGAATCGTCTCTAATTATAGCATAATATATCTTATAGCATCTCGACCTATATTCTTTCTAATTTTTCCCACAATCGATGCAACTTATACTCATTCGCTAGACAAAATATTATTATTTTTTGCGTTTCATTGTAAAAAAAAAATAAAAACCAGTTACATTAATAATTTACATTATACGGTCTGTTAAATCGGATAATTAGCGGCGTCGACAACAAGTTACAAAATGGTTATAATTGTGGTCGATGCAGATACGCAGTGTGCTCGTCTGGGCGTGCCAATATTGCATATAACGCGGGATATAATAATATATTATGATATAAAATAATAATAAATTTGTAAAACGACAAAACTAAAAACAGCAACCGAATAAAATTATAATATTCGTTTTCAATATAATATTATTTATATTATTGCCACCGCCGCCGAACTGTCAAACGTATAAATATTGTTGTAACAATATTTTATAATTGATACGTTTTTATTTATTTTTCCACTATCGTGCTCGTTCGAAATTAATTTCATACCGTCTTTGAGCGAACCAAAATAACGCCGAATTTTATAGATATCTTACAAGTTATATATTGCCGTGTTTACATATAGAATCGAGCCGGTCGATGGTTGTTTAACCTGCACTGTTGCGCGACCGTGTTCGTGTTATAATAATAATAATAATAATGCGAGACGAAAATTTTGTGTTAATTTTGTTCGAGAAAAATGTTAACCGTGTATATATTTATTTGGCGGTAAATAAACAAAACGATTTTATGAGGATAATCGATATTTAATGTTTCTATCGTTACCTAGTGAAATATAATATATAGTCATATTTATACGGTCGTCGGAACCGGAAGAACAATATTGTAAAAATAAATGGGTTGTAGTTTTCTTAAACGGTCGTGTCAGAGCCTTGTTATATTTTATTATAATAATATACATAGGTACGATAATTGTACGACTATAGGTTACAAATATTATTACGTTTTAATGTGCACATTTAATTTGTATGAAAAAATAAACACGTCTATTCTCCACTGTTATTATCTCTTTTCCGTGCGTTTCTTTTTTACTTAATTTTGTTTAATCGCCAAATGGACATGTAGATAAAAATAATCTACAACGGAGCGCGAAGGGTGGCCGAGACTATACAATTTAGGGGAAACTGTGCTGTAATATACGCGGATTAAACGTATATATAATATAATATACAGAGTGATCAGAATTTTGATGACATTGAAAACGTCCACCATATTTTTCTAACGTGATGGTCTAATCGCCCTGTATATTATGTATGCGATTTGACCATGATCAATATATATATATATGTATATTATGTCTATATGTTTGGAAAAATTGAAGGAAGGAAGAAAACAAAAGGAAACTTAAAACGGGTTCGTGATTCCAAAATGGCGATCGTGTGTATAATATACGGTCGACTTATGCAAATATTAATAACGGACGGCGGGAACTATACTATATACGTATGTGTGTGTGTTTATCGGGGAAAAAAAGAACGTAAGGGTTACCGACAAACAAACACAATAGCAATAATAAAATGTATGTAGAAGGGATATATGATGTATATATTTTTTTAATACTCTTTGAGAACTCGTTACGTGCTGCAGCTAGGGGTACTCATTTTCTGTGTGTGTGTGTGTTTGCATATGAATAGGAGTTGAAAATTTTTTTTTATATTTTTTAATTCTTCCCCACAGTAAAACTGCAGAGAGGGAAACGCGGGCGCGCGCGAGTCGTATAAATACTAAATATTCGACGTGAGTCATTCATTATTATTTTTAATGAAAAGTGCCGTAAAGCCTGGTGTCAATCTCGGGAGCACGAAATATAAACGCGTGAGTCATCGGAAATGATAAAAAAAAAAAAAATAAATAAATAAAAAATACATATTTTCAACAACGACAAAATGGGAGAATTGATACGATCCTCTCTCTCTCTCGTCGTAAAATTAAAAATATATATATATATATACACATTATAATATAATAATTTTAATTTTTTACATAAACGGTACTCTTTTCTAACGAATCCTCGACGAATATTATATACCCTTGAAGCTAATTAGATTCTATTATATTCCGCCGCCGCCGCCGCCGCCACGATGGATCCATCGTGCGTTGCACTAATTCTCCGGGCTCGCCGCCGCCGCTGAGGTCGTTCTTATTGGCTCGTTAATCATATTTTAATTAAAAAAATATATATATAAAGAGATGGAAAAAAATAATAATTTATATATACGCGCGTATATGATGCGTATAAACTCGGGTAAAATACGAAAAATAATACACAGAGCTGGGTTTGTTTAGACGAGATAGTATATGTATATACGACGGTGGGCCGGCAGACCGTGTTTTTTGAGGTCATTTATCATTTCGTACGAGACGATATAGCCGGCAGACACACTCCTTCATCGTATTTATTTTGTATTTTTCTCTCTTTCTCGCCGTACGTCTCTATCATATCTCTATATAGTGTATTATATAATATTATATCTCTCTCCGCTCAACTAATACTAACCCGCGATGGCGCGAGGTGGGTGGTAGGGGAGGGGGTAATCTTAATTATTTTCGTTTTTTTGACAAAAACAAAGATTTATTATTGTTCTTTTGTCCGCAGACGTCGTCGAAATATGACGGGAATTTAATTACATCTGTGTATAGTATATTAATATTATTATTAGATAATGACCATATATATATATATATTACACTACGTGATGGCTCAAAAAAACCTCAGATGGCGTATTGTAGAAATATTTCCTAGGGATAAAACACAATGTATAGGTGATAGAGGTTATACTATATAACGATAATAATGTAGTCGTGGAACGAACAAAACGATTTGCTCGTTCGGTGCGGCTAAAATGTCGTTTCATTACGCGCGAATTATATTCGTCTTCTTTGGGTTACAATAATATTGTTATGGGTATAATGGTGTATATTTGTATTTACGGTGTTACACAATGGTCTCGTGATACGAACAATGTAATTTACATGTACGCAAATCCGCAGACCCAAAGACAATAATTATATTTATATATATAATATTATAATATTAATATATATATATATATATATATATAGATATCGAATATACTACTCGGCGTTATAGTTGTTTCTTTTTTTCTTTATCACTGTTACACGCGTATTACAATAATTAATATACCACACAGATATACATTTACACACGCGATTCCGAATAATATTATCATAAAATGTTTGCACGTGCGTACCTATACCTATATAATATGGGCAATTTGAATATATAATGCGTGAACCCATCACCGTCGACCGCATATTATAGATCAATGTATTGTAGTGTTCATAAAATTGTGATTGAAACACGAGCAGACGAAAAATTAACATTTCGAGTCTGTTGTATATAGGTAATGTTTAATTTTGAAATCCCACAGCCCGACGATACAACCAAGTGGTAAGTTTGAAATTTAGATGACAAGTTATTTTTCACGGTGTACACCGATGCGCATAAGTAAAGGGCACTCTGAACTCTGAACCATTAATATTAAAATGTCGACTTGAAACAGACGATTCTGAAATTAGAGAAAGTCGAGTTAAAACAATCAACATCCAGTCGAGTTTAAAAAAGGTTAAAATCATTTTTAACTAGTCGTTAATATATATTTTAACATAAAATATTAATTGTGTTTTTTTTTTTTATAATTAATACACCTCTAATTTATCGTATTTATTAATTTTTAATTATTAAATTTATTATAAAGAGTAAAAAATATAAAAACATTTCTCGGTATACGCGATATTTCGATTATAAATTATAATAATTTACGAGCTGCGTGTATTGTTTCAATGATTTTATATCCCTGGAAAAAAAAACATTTCATTATACTTGAATATGATAATTAAAACTATTGCGTTTTGCCGCTGGTCACGACTGTTATATGCGCGATTAAAACGCACGAAATATAATCGTGGCGCGGATTTTTTCTAAATATGTTTTTACCCCAACATCTTGTATAGTTGGTACTTATAAAAACGTTGCTATCATAAACCGAATGGTCTCGCTAGTCTTGTCGGAATTGAAACAAGACGTTCAAAGTCCCGATTTTCTCAATTTTTCCATAAAAAATCGTTTTTAGACAATAATGTCGATTTCTGATTTCTCGATTTGATGTTTAACAACTATATATAATATTATGTGGTATTATATAAAGCGGTGATTAAAAAACGTTGACCTCCGTTATTTTTTAAAAAAAAAAGATAAATATATTTCAGTACATTCCTATGTATTATTCACACATATTTTCACATATGCATATTAAAAACATATATATATATATATATATTCAATTATTATTTTCCAATTAGAATATCGCGATGGTGATGGTGATTATTATAATATTATAAATTTTATATAATTTTATATCCGATCGGATTTATTGTATCATACATGTATTATAATATTGACCGTGGACGCGACACTTATTTTATTACGTTGCAAAAGACTCGGTTCGTACAATATTTATATATGTTAAAAACTTGAAAGGCGTAGGACTTGGTTTGTGTATATACATACCTACCCGCGTATTATAATAGCAGGACGTCAAGACTTACTGGCGTGTCTGTTGCTCACACATATTTATGTATACACAACGGCCTCCGAGTAATATGAGAAACTCTTCGCTTTATCTAAATATACATATATGTAATGTGTTACCTGCATCCGCCCACACGAGAAGATATAAATACATATATGAAATAATTTCGCAAACGATATACATATTATTATTATTATTATTATTATTATTATTATTATTATCGTGTATGGTTTTTATTTTCTTCGATACCCGGTTAGCGGTTGCAACTTTTAGTTGTATATTTTAGTTGTCTTATCGGCAGGACATTGGCGTGACACAGACACGAACCGTAAACTTAGGGAAAAAAGAAACCGATTTGTTTGGCGTGCGGAAAATATTAATTTTTTTATAATCGTGTTTTTGGTAATAACATTTCATTTATAAAATAAAGTGGCGAATATTTTTTTTTTAATTCTGTGCCTATACAACTGTACAAAATAATAATAGGGTTCATATTATTATGCATTATCATTTAGGTAAACTATAACTGCGCCGCGCATTTGCGTCTAAATTATATTATTATAATACGGTTATTGGTATAGGTTAGAAGTAATATCTATTAGATTATTATTATCTATATATATATAGCCGATGGAATATATTTTATATTGTGCAGTCGAACGCAATATTTTTAACAAATAAATTATAATACAATAATAACGTACAAAAGGACACGAATGTGATGGCGATAACATACATGTTATTATTATTATTAAAAGCGTGAACGGCGGCGACGTCGGACAACCGGAAGATTGCGCGGCGTGACCAATCGGCCGCGTTCGGCTCGCTGGCGCCAACATATCACAGTTAAAAACGATTCACGGTTTGTTCGTTTCGTGATTTTTCATTATTATTATATTTTCAAATGAATATGACGCTGAAATAGAATCCGAGTACGACGCAACAGTTTTGCTGCTCTCCAAAATAATATAACGTTCACTTTGTTACCATCGTTAAAGTCTCCCAAAAATTAATCGAAATTAAATAATATATTAAAAATAATATTATATATTTTTTTTAAACTCGACTGTGCTTTAATTTTCTCGCTCGAAGTTCATAGTTCATAATACATAAATCAAGTCTTACGCGTGATGTGTATTATACGTTTTACGCCATCAGACTTCAGACACCAGGTGAATTTTATTGTGCCAAAAAATGCGATATACATAACCATTCTACATAATTTTTTTTTTTTTTAAATTGTCTTCTTGTTTAATTTCTCTCCCTCTCTCTCTCTTTCTCTTTTTCCCCTGGGGTACTATCAAAAATGTATAAATCTGTGACCGTCGTCGTTTCTACTGCATAAACTTCGTTGTTATACGTGTTCATTAATATTTCTTTTATATCGCACGAGAAACGTTACTTCAATAATATAATATATATATTTATATATTGTCTGTGCCCTTAAGAGGACGCCACCTACATGTTTATTGTCTCTGTCTTAAACACGTATGCGATAGCCAATTGACGTACCGCAGTCTTAGTACAATTTATTTATAATTAATATTTACAGTAAATTTATTACCTGTTATCAAATATAAGCAGGTTGAGTTTTATTTGAAAAATTACAAGTAGGTTAATAACTCATTTTTTAATTTTTTTTTTAAATTCATTTAACTAGTTTTAAAACCAAACTTAATGCTAGAGTCCAGTTTGTATTCTCCTTTACAAATTTGATAATAGATAATTTACTCTAAAATTAATAATAAATTGACTAACTGTAAACGAAACTGCGGTATACGTATAGATTCTCCATCTTATACATAATATGTAAGACAGAGACCACAAACATGTGGGTAGCGTCATAACTAATAGATAAATAAACTATATGTACACTATAATTGGTAATATATTTTAATGACATTTTAACTTATATACGCGTTGTAAAAGCTCAATATATTTTCCTTATAGTAGCCAAGCCAAAATATAATAAAACAAACAAATTGTTATTTGTTAGACATTTTAATTACCTTTATATACACTTTTTTTTTACACTCGATGGAGATGATGCATAATATAATATTAGATTAATTTTTATAATAACGTTACGTCATCATTTTCGTAAATAATACGATTAGAATTTATTTAGAAAGTGTTCGATCGGTAACGGACGCGCGCGCGGATGATTAAAACACTGTGCTGCAGCAGTTAAACATATTACCTATATTATTAATATAAAAATATAACAAGGACGCGCGCAAGAAGGGCGATTGGAAATTCCAGTAAAACACAATGAGATATTGTGGGAACGGGCACAATAAAGGACGTCCTTCAGTCGCGCAATGTCTTATAGATCATGTTATTATTATATGGTGGCGGACAACAGCGTTTTTTATTTTTTAAAAAAGGGAAAAGGGAAAACGTACATTTTCAAAATCTTACACCATAATAATAATATAATACCTACGTTAAGTACGTATTGTGTAATTAATGCGAACGTTCACTTTCGAACGCGAATTTTTAGTTTTTTGCTTTGTAGGCACTCCAAATAGGCGTATTGCAGCCGGCTTAGCGTTTCAATCCGCAGCTGCGTCTCGAAATCTCTGGAAAAAATTTCTGGAAAATCCGATAACAAATTCGAACATGTATATTTGTTTTATTACGTGGATTTTAAGTAGACACATCAAAAATTCATATCAAAAATCCTGTTCGCGATAGTGTCGTCAAAAAATTATGATTCAAAAAGTCATATTTCGTAACATCGTTTCGTATTTCAACCGATCGGATTATATTATTATGATATTATAATATATTTGTTTTTTCTATGAATTGTAAAACACTATACATTTATTATAACAGTCGTGTCGAGGAAACTATATACACACCTGTATGTTACCGATAACCTGGTGTCAGCATATTTTCTGTTTTGTTGTTCTGTAAGTATTAGTAAATTTTTATTTTTTTTTTTCGTTGTTTCCGGCAACCCGATTTTATTATTCGAGTGCAAAAAGGTTAGCTGAAATCCAACTCCTATTGTTTTTTGAATAATTTAAAAAACAAAAACCGATTATTACAAAAGTCGGACGTGTATCGTACCTAATATATATATTATAATATGTAAACGCACGCTTGGTCGGTCCGACGACCTATAATACATTTGTTGGGTGGAACACAACCTAATAATGATAACCGCGTACGCTATATAATATAACATAATATAATAATATATCATATTAATAACACTGGTATAAGTACAAATTTTACCCCCTTTTTTTTGCATAAATATGACCCCGTGGATATTATTGTCTGTTTACACTTTATTATTTATACTGATGAGGTAAATAAAAACCGAATTATTAAGTAATGGTTATTGGGTATAATATGTATAATATCCCTCGACGATATTAAATTGCGAACTGCATGCTGGGAGGGTAAAAAAACCGATCGAAAATAAAGACACCGATATTTTGTGGACATGGTTCATTGATTTGCGGGGCATTATGTTATTTTTTTCGTAATATATTTTTCGCGGGGTGGGGTAGGTACGGGACGAGAGTATACATTTAAGTAGCTCGTGTGTGACTAATGATTTTGGGGGGTATTCCGATTTTGCGATATATTTTTTGTCAAACTCACCTGATCATGGTAATATATAATATTACGCTGCGACAACCCCTCGGTTTGACCTGTGGAATGTATTAGTTTTAATAAAAAAAAATTCTTTATCACTTCGTATTACTAATAAATGGTAGGTTCCGTTATTTTTGTCCGTTAACTTGGGTTTGTTATAAACGTATATATACAAGCTTTCACTTCGTCTAGACCGATTTGAAAAAAAAATCGATTATCGCGGGCTATCCGGCACTAGAAATCAGATTGTAGATTTTTTTATCGAATTTTTTTGTATGCGTTTTTAGAAACGAAATCCGTTTAGTAAACAACGTAAGAATACTAATTAACGCGCAATAGCCGTGTGTCAGGTCCTGTTTTGTCTTATTTGGCGAATTCCGAGTCCGTAAACGTCGCATTATATTATTATATAATTAAATTTGCTCCCGGACAGCAAAAAATCACAACCGACGTGTAGCAGGTGCTGTTATATTTTAAACTATTTTTTTAAAAATATTATATAGGTAAAATACATTTATACGCATGTTTGGCCGATGGTTCTTATTCGCTGAGGGAACCGGATAAAAACTAATTACATTTTTTACTGAACCTGCCTTGGTCTTAAAACGAAATCATAAACAGCATAATCAATTATCGCGACTCTTCAGGAACATAATATAAATTTCTACATAATAATTTCAAACCTCGAAACGAGTCAACGTTATAAATCGTTTTTATTCCGATCTATATTCTAATATATAACATTATACACTACACTATAACAATATTATATTTATTATTATATTACAATTTTCGTTGACAATTTTGTTTTTTCATCCAACAATGTAGGTAAAATTGCCTCTAGCAGTCTGGACATAAAAAAAAATAATAATAATAAAAATAAAATAGTTACATTATTTTCAAACGAAACACAATCGCGAATCGACACTTAAAATCGATTATGGATCGTTTTGCAAGTAGGTATAGTATATTATAGAATATCATGTGATAGGTACGCGAAATATCAACGGCGCCTGTATTACGACAAAATTATAATTCCATTGGGGAGAGGGGAAAATACTCTTTTATAAGACATACGCGGAGAAAATTTCACGTCTCCCACGTACCCGAATCGGTATAATAATAATAATAGTCGGTATACGTGTCGCATTATTCTCATTTTGTGGGGCGCCAAACGTTAGACACGCGGCGCGCGCGACCGTTGTTCTCGTCGAGCGTCTACGCGCCGTGGAAAAATAAAAACGACACGCGGGAACCTATGGCCGGAAGCGTTATTCCGTACACTACGTATATACATATATATTATTACGAACTGTATACAGCGTGCACCCGAGAAAAATACAAAAAACACAATACCATTATCATCGTGTACCGAGGCGCCAACATACACATAATATATACGTATACGCAAGCATCGCGTGCCATTGTCTCGTCGTTTGGTTATTATTTTATATAAAAAACAATTTTATTGTGATCGCTGTCCGTCATTATATTATATATTATTTATAGATATATAGATGTATGTTAACAATTTTCTCCGTGTCGTCAACATATACGTCGTCTCCGACGCGCAATAACACGTGACATTACGTCATCGCAGTCGCCACCTAATCGACGCGAGTTTAATCGACATTTTCACTAAAAAATATTACAAATCTTATAATATTACAATTTAATGAGAACACAATGATGCAAATAGAGAAACTAGAAGTGGCTATTGAACGAAATGTGTTCAAGTTCCTTCTAGTATAAAATATCAGGTACTACGGACAAAATTTTACCCTCCAAAGCCCTTCATGACATATTTTATTATTTGTGCCACTGATAATATAATAACACAATTTAAAAAAGGTCGTATGACCTCGTTTAAATAGAGCTAAATATAACATATTTGGCAGTTTGGCAGTTTATTCGCTAATATACACAATAAATTAGTATAGTTTTACATCAAACGAAATACTATGATCCCTGTCAATTACCGGTCACACACGTCAAAGGGTCGAAATTGGTTTTTAATTTAACCCGACTTAACACAAAAATATTATTATACCTGATTCTGTCATTGCATATATATTTTGTTGATCGATCATCATAATAATTATGATTTTTTTTGTTACACGAATATAACAATTTCGTATAATAATCATTATTTTCGCACGTGTTGCAGGTTGAATGGTGACAATGGCCGATACGGGATTGTTGGCTGCACCGGCGGCGACGGCGGCCCGGCACGGCAAAGTGCAAACGCCGCCGTTGGGCGTGTACTCGTCGGCCGAGGACTGCACCGACTCAGAGACCGAAGCGGAACGAATCCGCGACGATGAGGACGATGACCACAGCGGCGGACACCAGCACCAACAACAACAACAACAACAACAAAAACAACAGCAGCAGCAGCAACAGCAACAGCAACCCGTTTGCTTGACTGCGGCGGTACGTTCAAACGCAGTTTCGAACAACAACAACAATATCATCAACAACTGCAATAATAACAACAACAACAACAACAATAGTACGCGAAACAAACGGAAAAACTTTCAACCTCGCAACATCAGTTACACACAGGAAACGGCCGAAGACGGCTCCGCGGAAAACGGAAGTCGCGGAACCGCCGGCACTGAGGACTCGGCCATGGCCGGCGGCGATTCAGCCGCAGCAGCCGCGGTGCTCGACCTGAGCGCGTGCACCGGATCCACCGTGGCCAAACGGCCGCGCGTCGACGACGGTTCCGCTCCGATGGATCTCACGTGCGCCGTGCAGCCGGCCGTGTCGCTCGCATTGCCGTACGTCGCGAACGACAAGCGACTGGCGTCCATTTCCGGCCTGGCCACTGCCGATGCTGCGGCCGCGGTCGCGGCTCAAGGTGTCCAACACCTGCTGGCGGCTGCTGCTGCGGCGGCCACTGGCCATCACCCTCACCATCCACACGATCCGTCTACCGATCTGAAAGAGTACGCTCAGAACACGGTCCGCGAACTGTTGGAAATCTACGGACTCAACACCGACGTGGCCGACGCAATCACCAACAACGTGCCAATGGTCAACTTCTCCACCGGTAAGTGGCCAAAAATATATATTGGATTTCATATTGTATGGAAGCAAAGATATGACTGTCCTTTTAACACGAGTTTTAGGGATTTAAGCCCTATTACTAGTAGTAGACTCCAAGGTTTGATTTATGGTTTTTAGATGTAAATCTGAAGAATTCTTCGAGTTTAGAATTATAAGATGGTTGATAAATGCGTATTATTGATTTCTTTACTGAATGGAAGTATTAGCGAATAGGGAGTTTACAATTTTTCGGTCAGTGAAGTTTTGGACGGCCTCGAGTCTATACCAGGTGCTTTTGGAAATGAGTGCGCAACAGGCTGGTCCAGCATGAGTGATTTTGGTTGTTATATGTTCATTGGGAATATGTTGATTTTCTTACGTATTGTGAGTGGACATCGGTAATTTAGGATTGGTTAGAGAGTAGACTTTTCGCAGACTTCGGTTATGTGTTTATTGAACTTTGAGTGGGCATATAAAAATATATATAGGTTCATGTGTATTTATATATTATTATCGCGATAACTGATATTAAAACATAGTTAACATAATTGTTATTATACTAACTACAATAGTATACGTATATAATGATCATTACGAATTTTCGGGTCATTAAAACATATTTATATCCTTAATCCTTAACGTTATTTTCGTACTAACGTGTTTACTTATCGTTCGACTTTTCTTAAAACCGTTTTTAACATTAAAGACAAATCCACGTCGAGATTATAATATCTTCAGACATAACGCGAGAATAATAAGTATCGTGTTACAATAATATGTTTACATTACGCGGGAGCGCGGTAGCCGCACGCAATGGCCTATCAGCCCGCGGACGTTTTTCCGGACGTGATAATATTTTTCGTGCTCGTGCACACGCAATCGTTTATGGCGGACAACGACGAGGCCATCAGCATGGATTTTTATAATTAAAAAGGAAGATAACCGTTTCTGTGTTGTTCTCATAAAAACGCAACGATCCTGCGCAATTTTACATTTGACTCATAAAATTAAAATTAATGCGTATATTATAATAATACAATGATGTGCAATATTGATAATCAACACAATTTCGACCACGTAGAGGTGACATGATGCAGAAACTGCATCCGAAAATAAAAATGCACCGTATCATTTGGCATGTATTATTTAATTGGTATGAAAGTCATTTTTTTTTTTCATTTTACGACGCCGGGGACAAATATTTTCTACTTTGATTACATTTCGAAACATTTTTGCTAGGAAATTTCTCTGCTGCGTTTACATATTATTTATAGTCAATAGCACACGCGCGTTATCGGAACAATTACGTGAGTGCTAGAGATGCTTAGCATCTCCAAATAATTTTTAACATACCTAATAGTGTAAAATTGTAGAACCTCCAAAATTTGAAGTCTAGTTGCGCCTATGACGCGTGTATATTGTATTTCGGACTCGTTCACAAAACTGCAGCAAAATTCTGCATCTTCACACATCATCATCGTCATCTTCATCATCATGATCATCATTGCCGTCGCCCGCGCGGTGGTCGTCTCCTCGTCGTACGGCACACACGCCCGCGCGATGTTATGTGTGTATATACAGATCTCGTGGCACCTGTAAATTTTTTAAGAATGTGTCGACTCACCTCAGCAATCATTATATCCTCATCTTTCGGTCGTGGGAACGATTAATCAAATCGTTTCCCTCCCTCGACCATAACCACCGACCTGTTGTTCGCAGACGCTTTACCGCGATGACTTATAATATGACGGTATACCCATAATATATATATAAATACGAGTATATGGTAAACTAACGGCGGCGACTGAAACTCGGGTTATGGAGATTTGTTTTCCTTCTCTCCGGGTACACAATAAATAATAATAATTTATATATATATATATATAATATATTATCATAATATTCCGAACGGTGCATAATAATTATAACCATAATAATATACAATAATATAGCTGGTATAACGATTCGTATATATAATGTACTGTATATATTATTATTATTTCAGCAGACAATCGGACATTCGGGTAAAAAATGTTTTAAAAAAATATCATCTCTCGTATTAAAATATATAATAATAATTATCGTATTTTACACACGCGCGGGCATTGTTGTTTTGGGGACCGAACACAATATAATATGTATATGCATTTACACACGTTTTATTGGTCATTAAAGATATTCGCAGAAGGGTACGGTTTTACTCGTATTATACATATATATATAGCAGACCTGTGTAGAGTTTTTAACGGAAAAAAAAAATAATAAATAAAAACACAAGTCTAAAGACTTTATTTTAATGAAAAATATAAAACGAACGTTATAACATGCGCATGTACAACACTGCACGCACGAACAGGGTTGTAAAAACCGTCTGTCTTTGGGAGACGGCGGCGGCGGCGGTCTCGTTTTTTATTATTATTTTTATGGTTATAATATTCTTTTTTTAGGCCGATACAAATCGTATGCTAACATCTGCAATAAATTATGGCCAATGTATGTGTGTGTGTGTGTGTGTGTGTGCTCGTTGTGGTCTTAAAAAACAAAACTAAAAAAAAAATGCGAAAAAAACCGACCGGGCGAGAAAAATGTATTTGCCGAGTGTCGGCTTGGCGACGGACGACCGTCTCATCGGGTGCGGTTGGCGGTGGATCGAAGGGAGGGTGGGTGAGGTAATGGTCGAAGGAGAAGGAGAAGGTGGGACAATTTTTGCGGCAAAAACCGTCTTGAGGGAACCACCGCCCGGCCTTATTGGCCCCCTATTTTTATGACGCGATACGCGAAACTTTTACGATAGCTTTAACTGTCCCAGACGGACGGACGCGTTTTCTATTATATTCCGGGGTGCGTTTTATTGACTATATATATATTTCTTCGTAGTATATTTTTCCCATCGCACTCTTCTCTCCCCCCCACCCCTCTCTCTCTCCTCTCGCCACAATACTATACGTCTCGTTCTCACCAGTTACTTTTTTTTTTTCTATCATATTTCGTCTTTACTCTTTCTCTCCCCCGTGACTTCCCGTCACATGTAGTACATTATAATATATCAATATATTATAATATATACTCGTTTTACGTTTTTAATTGTTCGGAAAAAAATATGTACCAATACCGCCACCCGTATGGATAATATTCCTTTTGTTTCCCTGTCCCACCCGCAGTTTTTAATTTTTTATCGTCGCGATCATATAATAATACTATCGGGAAAAACGTGAGAGTGTTGCTTTCGTAAAATAATAATAATAACAGTCATATTATTATTTTAATGATTATTATATTTTTTAATCGTCTCTAAAATGTTTCCAATCGAAAGCCCCGTTCAAGCAAACCCATAATATACAGATGACTCAGATGAGTGATCATATTATAATAATGGTGGGAATTATATATACGTTTTCAATGTTATTTTCATTATTTTCGTAACTCGAAATTTTGATCACTCTCTGTATATATATCTTATATATACTATACGAATGGTTTCAATTCATTGTAATTATTTCCCAATAGATCTAATGATATTTGCGAATTTCTGTTAATTCGTATACATATCACCTATAATTATGGTATTCAACGTACGCTAGTCGTTATCCCGTATCCGATATTGTTTAGTATTATATTATTAAAACTACATCGTGTGAATTGTAAATTGAAAATAATCAATAGGTTTATCGCTGTAACAAAGAGTTACAGAACGAACACAATTTCGTGAATTATTTTTTATCCGCGCGGCAATTACATTACCTATAAGCTATATAATATCGTTTTCGTCTATAAATAGGTCAGGTCAGCTATAGGTACATATAATGCTGTGTAATGCATATATGACATACGTATATAAATGAATAAATAAACATGTACCGAGTAAAAAATATACTAAAAAAAGTGTTTTCGAAATAGCTAAAAAAATATAAATTAAACAGCGTATTAAGACTTTTTATTTGATTTGATCGAAGTGCGTATATAATATACGTAATAATATGTTACAGACATATTATTATAGATTTCTTCTATTGATTTACGTCAGCGAATTGTCTCAACGGACACGCCATATTGTTATACCTACTATATAATGCAGTTCGCGCCCGATGACCCTTGTCGACACAAGTGCAATTGAAATGCCGCAATTTTGCGCACACCACAACGACTGCAAATCGTAATAGTCCAATAATAGAAACGTACCTATATATATATTATACAAGTTCCGCGTGTGCGCTGAGGACGATAATCGGATTTTCTTGGAGTAGAACGTAAAAGACACGGTTGTTTGTAAGGTTTCGCCAATGCGGTTTTATTATTTTATGCAACCGACGACAAATTTCACCCCTTGTCGTGTCTTTTGGACAATTTTTTCCTTGCATTTTTATACCTATTCTCTCTACTGGATATAAATTATTATTTATTAATATTGTTTTTACCCTTTTTAAAAGGTTTCCGAAACCTTCCGATGACGACATGATTCGCGTGTGCATACATATTATATTATATTATATTCATATAACCTAAGTATTTATGACGACCTACAGGGTTTTATGTAACACGCTCGTCGCTTTGTAAATTCGTAAACCGAACCTTATCGCATTATATCACGGTCGCAGTCAATTATATATTATCTGCTATAACTAAAAAAAACACCCAAGGTGTAACTTTTAACGTTGACTACACTGTTCAATGATAAATGGTTAGATTATAATAATAATTATAAAAAGTTTTTTATTTAATTTTCGTATTTTTTGTATATTATTTATATTATGAGTAAGGCTTAGTTTTATATTTACTAAAAAAATCTCAAATTATGATATTACAATTTTATATGTATGCACCAAATGTTGATATATACATAAATGTTATTAAAAAAAAAATGTATTTTCAATCATACCTTCAAATTGGATGTACTAAGGGATGTGTATACCTAGTATGATCGACCGATGAAAATGTATAAGAATCTGATCTCTGATTATGAGTAAGTTATTGTTAAAAATGTCTATAAAAAAAATTCTGAATGACGATCGAAACATTATTGTCCCCGAAATATCGCAAAACGGTTATTCTGTCAGGCTTTTCAAGGTTTCTATATTAAAAACACAAGTATCGTCACTGTAAAAAAAAAAAAATATATAAACTCTTCGCGACGTACCTCTATATAACTCAACCAAACGTTTTGTGTAGGTAAAATGAAATTGTCGTTTAAAGCCATATTTTGTACATTATTATTATTATTATTATTTTATTTTTTTAACAGCTTTTTCTCTGAAACATTATATTATTATAGTCGTTTCGGTCGGTGGTGTGCGTGCGCGGAAACATCGCCCGTTTCGAGACAGACACCGCGCGGTCGTTTGACATTCTTCTGTTATAGCCACTTGATCCGTGATAAATTGAACAAAGAGGATCACGCGAGAGAACGGTCGTTTGAAAAATGATTCCACCGCACGCGGATCACAGTGCGGATTTCTGTGTGTATATTTTTTTGTTTCTACGTTCATTTTCGGTATTTTTTTTTTTTTTGTTTTTTTTTTTTTTGTTTACCCCTCACCGTCCGACTTACGTCTCGCCTAATGAACGTTGAACGGGAACACGACCAAACGCTGATAAATTACAAACGACGAGCATATACGCACACGTCTCATGTGTGTTTTTTTGACGATTTTTTTCAAGATTTTAGTTATATTTCAAAGATTTTTTTTTCCCTTTCTACCTTATTTTATAAGTATAAATCTCGTGTGACGCTCGAAAACACATTACCTGTTTAATATATTATTAAGACGTGAACAGCATCTCGCCCTCGAAAATTACACAAACCCTACCACATTTTCAAATCCGCCATTTCAAAGTATCATTTAAGCGTATAAGGTACATTTTTGATATTTATAGTTAGCGAATTGCTCGCAGAACTTATCTAACTACGTCAACAGTATAATATAATATATAAACAACGTGAGATATAAAGATTCCACCTAACTATATTATAACCAGTAACCCGGTAACCGTAATAATATTATTGTGTTATTGTATACATATGTTATACTCATTGTTCACACGCGAGTCCGACAGATTATAATAGTATGTCTGCGTTTGATTTGATTTTGAACATAGATCGAGTCGTTGTAGTGATTTTTAAAATTGTATAAAATTATAATACGGATTTGATTTTCTCTACAATGTGCTCTTATACTCACGGTCGTTTGCCAAATAATTTATGATTATATACGCCCAGCGAGATCGATTCATATTTTCCATCATCTCAGTGTATAGAACAAAATTTGTTGTACGATACGACACGGTACCGATATTTTTCAACAAAAATCACATATTAATTGAATACAATTGTGAATCGCCAATGAGATTATTCCGCGCCGATAGTCTTAACGATGTTATTATTATTATTTTTTTCACCATCAATTATTAATGATTTAGAACAATTACGGCAAGTTTAATATTATATATTACACACATATTATATACGCACGTCAGAGTAATAATATCGTCACGAGACAAACAATGAAACAACGCGTTAAAATGTTCTTAAAATTAATCGAAATTCGAGGTTTTCTAAAATATTATTGGTGCAAGTGTATACGCGTATATCATGTTATTATTATTATGATTATACAATAAGTCAATTGCAGTCTGTGGACTTTTTCAATGACCAAAATACGCCAAAGACATCATGAAGTTTGTATTTTCGCCGTTTCTGAAACACAATATTATTATTATTATTATTATACGAGGAGACCGCGGACCCTAATGTTCGTTACAATTAGTGTAGATATCTGGACAGTAATAATATTCTTTGTCTGTTACAAATCACACACGTATAACACATAATATTATGTATCATATTATATTATATATTATGTATACGTTCGCGTTAATACGATTTTAACGATCGTTATACTATTCGGACGTTTTAAATTAAATTTTGGTGGAATTTTTTACCAATCTCACGGGCAACGCACACGATATAATGTAGGCATATATTTCGGAATAGTCGAAACTTTCGGTACGGTAACTTCGGGAAAGCAGATGTCAAAAGAACCCCCGCCGAGGATCGGTATAATATTATAAACTCAAATAATATATAATATTATATATATATATTATACAGCTGGTATACATCTGGCCAGGTAGAGTATTCGTATATAAAATAGTATATATATTTTTTATCCCCACGATTGCCGTGCGTATATAAACGAAAAAACACTTGAAAACGTATTTTCGTACGATTTTTTTTTCCCCCATTATTTAATCCTTTCGTAGTTCTCTGGGAACTCGGCATACATAACCCCTTCGATTCGTTATTTCGGTTATGTCCTGGATACGCACACGTACACCACGTGAATACGATGTATTTATTACTATACATACGAGGGTTAAAAAACTGTACGCAACGACAGCTGCAGCATATATTTATATTCACCGCGATGACGACAACGTGATGTGTAATCAGATTTTTCTCTTTTGTTTTGAGTCCCTCGACCAAAGGTTTGTTGCCGGTTGAGGATTTCGGAACACCGCGGCGGTATTAATAATACGGCCAAAAAAATCCAACGACTGTATATCGTGGGGTGATACGATGATTTTCGTTTCATTCCTTATTAAAAAATCGTTTTTGGAAAAAAAAAGCGTAAACAATAATGTCTATATCTATTATTATATTAGTTTACTGTGCAATTACTTATACGTACTCGTAAATTGTTGGAAAAAAAGTGAAACGTTCGTAAAAAATATCTATAAACTTGCATATGATACGTGGTTTGATAATATAATAATGTTTTAAATACGACGAAGTAGGGAATAAAGAGAGGACAATAATATAACGGTTATATTATAGTTGTTATTATTTCAGTTGATAAACAATGATGTCACGACAAAGATCCTGTGGACCTAAAGAGGCTTACCGAAAAACGCTTACGTCACTTCGATCAATATGAACATAACCGTTTTGATTTACTAAATATGGCGTTTGTTGACGAGTGTAAGCCACGTTTTTTCCTCTCATTTCGTATTACCAAGAGCACGTTCATTATACCGTTTTTTTATATATTATTATTATTTATTATTTCTATATATATTTTTTTTTATTTTATAAAGAAGAAATACTTAAACACGCGCACATATTTATAACGCCTTATAAGAAAGCATATTGTAGAAACATACGCCAGATTTGTGTGTGTAGTGTATAGTGTGTGTGTGTGTGTGTGTTGTGTGTTCAATGGACTCTACTGTTCGTCAAGTGGCTTAACTATTGCAGCATACCGCGTTTATGTTTAAATATATTAACCATACATATGTTATACCGTAAATATATTTAAAATTATTTTTTTATAAAAATATTTTTTCTCGTTTCGTTCTGCATTAATTTTAATATTTGAATACGTTAAAAATGTAAATATAAAATTCTAATGAATATTGAATTATAGACACACGGACTCGATATTTTGCCTGTGTCAAATTATATTCGTTAATTTTTATTATCGTATTGCAGGCATATACGGATAACAATATACTACAATAATCGGTTGAAGTTTCTTTCATTCTTTTTGTTTAATCGTTTTGATATTTAAAACGAACCTGTACATCGATATACCTACGATTTATTATCGTATAACTTATGCGTGAATATAAATAACACCTATATATAGCCCCATATCGGTACACCTTATAATGTATACACACTATATAAATATACGACAAAAAGTGCACTTAAAACAACGACTAAAAACCGTATTGAAACGCGTTTTGAGAAAATAATTTACTTTCTAATATTTAAGAGTTGAAAACGTTAAAGAAAACATGTGTAGGTAATATACCTATGGTTCGATGGACTATGCGGCATACACGTAGTTGTTCTTTATTTTAGGAAAAATACCTACTATATATAACACGAGTATATTATTGTACTTCACTACATACGCGCGTACGAATTACTCATGTGGAAAATGTTCGGTCTATTGTTTGTAATGTATGTACAATAGTGTTGTTAAATAGTCCGTTGAATGGATGCGTCTGAGCTGGCAGTAAATATAATATAATCAAATGTGGCGGCGTAAACGTCTTAATATTATGTTATCACTGACGTTTTTCCGTTTTTTTTCTTCTTTCTTTTAAAATTATTATCATTATTATTCAGTATTCACGTCGGGATTTGTATTCGGCGTGTATAGGTATTAAATAAAATTTCAATTCGTCGAAAAACCAACACGGATAGTCAGTCACTTGTGACGATCTCCGTTTTCCGACGAAACGAAAAAAAAAAAATATATATATATAAAAAAATAATAATAATTCTAGATAGTCGTCCGGAAATAATGAACTATTATTCATTAATATTTCATTTATACTGTCTGTCTGTATGTGTATTTATATATTAATAATAATATGTGTGTGTGTTTGTGTGCGTGTATTAAAAAACGTATTCATTAAAATTCGTAGAAATTAATCATTACTGCAGTAGAGCGGATGTGTACTCTATATATATATATATATATATATTAAATATTATGCATAATTTTTCGGATAGTTAAATAAACAACTCGCTTGAAAATGACCAAAAAATAATGAATAATTTAGTATAATAATAATTATAATGTATGCGTCGTCTATAGTATTTTTTTCTGATTGTCCCGTTACATGTATAATAATAATATATACGACATCGCGGCCGTCGCTCGACCGCGAGTATAATAATATCCTAATAAATAAATAAATACCTAAATCGAATGCATTATTTTCGCGTTCGAATTACGTTATATAAAATACTACTAAAGTGACTCCGTGACATCTATATATTATTATTACTATAGCGTGCTGTTGATATAGTGTATACACATTATTATTATTATTATTTTTTCAAATATTTCAGGAAAGAACTTTTGGGGGTATCTCTTGGCCGTTAATCTTTTTGTTACTCCCTACCACTCGTCTCCAACCAGTATCTAAATACCTATTTCGAGGACTTCGGAGAGTGGAGACGAATAATAATGAAACAGAAAAAAAACGGCATTCTCCATTCACACGCAATATCTATCTATAACTCTATCATCGAAGCCTTCTGTCTTTTTCCTTTTACTTTTTATTTTTTATTACTATTATTACTATTATTATTTTTTATTGTCGAATAAATGCAAAAGTATCCTGCCGAGTTTTCGACAATAGACGTCGGCGCGCCGGTATCTTGTCAGCTGCATGGTTTTTATATTTTTTTTCTAGCAAAATCATATATTCGGCGGGTTAAACGCCCGTGCACCACGCGCATCTCGGTGGGAACAAAATAGGATGTCATCCATTAGTCCCCTTTAAAAAACGTACGAAAAAATTTCCCGGTCCCAGGATATATTATGCGGAATAATAATAAAAAACCTCTCGTTTATATAGCTTTTAACCTGTTCAATTGATCTCTCCCCGTATAATACAATAATGAGGATATCAAACTGCCGGAGGGGACCGCACGAGTGTGTGTGTGCGTGTGTGTGTACGGTTATTAACAGTTTCCACCGCAAATAATATTTACCGTTTTACGGAAACCCTCGTGCAAAAATCTGAGCGAAAAAAACAATTTTTTTATCGAAATAAAAAACTAGGGGGGACAAGTGTGACACAGGGGTCGAGAGTTTCCTCCTCCCTCCCCAGTCACGACGAACGCGGATTAAGACGGTAATGACGGGAACGAAATATATCGTACAACCGAAACACACTCGAAAATTTTCATATGATTTTTTTTTTTTACTATTATTATTTCCACCGGGTGTCACATTACTATCCATATTGTGTACCACTTTTACGGGTCCCCGGTTCACAATGGGAAACGGATTGAACTCGTCCACGCGAACCGCGGGGTGAAATATAGATCATCGCGATATAATAGATCTCATAATATACATGATCGTCATAATAATATATTATATGATGCGGGCACATCGTATTGTAAATATACGTAAAATGTTTTTTTTCTCGAAAAAATTTAAATCGTTTTATCCGTGCACATATATAAATAATATATACGTCGACGAACGGGAAAATAAAACCTATAAACTAGTAAAAAATTCCAGTAGTGTAAACTACTTTTTTTTTTCTTAAACTTAAAACGTATCCGGGCCACCGTGTTCGACTTCTCACGCGATGTACCTATAGCGATTTCGGGGAAAAAAATCGAAAGTAAAGAAAAATTATACATATAATTATTGCGATCCGTGTCTACGAGATTAAAGCGCGTTCGTCTAAACGACGTCGATGACTTGACGACGACGATTATTTACACGTTCGCCCGAAAAAAATAAACGACTGGTTAATACAACACGAAAAACAACGTGAATGTTATAATAACTACTAATTTTCGGCAAATCGTTTATTAACTACGTTATGCGTTTAGCGTAAAAAAAAAAAAAAAAAAATCATAATCCGTAATAATAATACACAAAACGTATATATGTGTATATTATTATAACTTATCGTGATATTCGTCGAAACGGTAATAATTTATTGCTACAATACGTTATACGACGAATAGTTGCGAAACTACGCGCAGATCGATAAAATATTCGTCGGGAGAAAATAACGAATATGACTAAATATCGAAAATATGTTTTAAGAAAATAGTTGACGGATGAAAGGTCAAAAAATGTTATTATGATGTATATATATATATATTATAATATTATACACTAGTTTAGACATCTTGCTTAAATATTATAATGACGCGCGAAAAAAGTTAAGTGTTTTCGAGAGATTGCTAAATATTATGTTTAAAAATCATCGGACTGACTCTGGAGAAATACCCTATGTTAGTTTTTATTCGATGACGTCAAAATATTGTGCGATCGTTACAATACAATATAATGATATAATTTTACAATATTGATCAATCCGTGTACTCTCGGCTATAATATATATTGTATCGTTTGTATGAAAAGAAATCGTAATCATAATCTTAAATCGCGGACGGTACATCAGACTATTATGTGTGTTCTTCGTGTACGACGCGTCACGTTCGTCGTTCTATAACTGTTACAGAACGTATAGTACACCTACCGACATTATACGCGTCAAACACACAACTCGAGAGATTTTTCGACATTGGATTTTTTTTTTCCCCTCAGTTTTTGTGACTTCTCGCACGATTCGTTGTCATGGAGAGAACAAAAATATTCACTTCACGATTTTGAGAACATAAAAACGATAAATGCGCCCGCGCGCGCGCGCGCGTGTGTGAGCGTGTACGTCTTATAATATATTATTCAAAGACGATAAATAATAAAAACGAATAATAATAAAATGTATACGGACTACATTTTCATTACGCATAATAAATACACACAACAGCTACTGACGCCCGTGGCGTAGTTCCAATGCCGATACGAAATTAAAAATAATAAAATAACATATTATATACGTATTATGCACAAGTATACGCGTAATAAAATATAAAAAATATAAAAATGCGCTTATCTCGCGCCAACTGACAGGTAAACACGAAAATTGCCCCAAAGGCTTCGTCGCGGTTTCTATATAATATAATATATATATATATATATATATATAAATATTAATAATACCGTGGTTCATTATATTATTATTATATCGAGCGGGAGCGAAAGAGAGCACGATTTTCTTTCGATTTGATTTTTTTTTTCTTCTTTCTTATCCCATTTTCTTTCTCTTTTTTTTTTCACTCTGGTTTCGTGTTTACCTCATTTCACGTCCGTCTGTGACACAATGACTAATGCGTTGATTATGTAAATACGCGCACACCGACAGGGCGGCACTACTTCAGTCATCTCTTCGGGGGTTTTTCGCGTTACAACAGCGCTCCCGCACACACTATTTATATAAAAATATGTGTGTGGTTTTTTTTTTTTTCTGTTAACAATAATATAATGGAGATTTCAACCGTACCGGCGGTTATTATTATTATTATTATTTTTTTTTTAACATTCGCCATTGTATATAATATGTATATTATCGGACAACAATCATCGTGTACAAACGTTACAAACATAATATTATAAAAAAGTGCAATGATTATTACATTATGTGTACAATTATATGATTAAAAACGTTTTTCTATATGATTTCAGGTCGAATTTTGGAATCGTTGGCCGCCAGAGGCGTGGGACTGTATCCGGCGCTTGGTCTGCCGTTGTTAGCCGCCCAACACAAACCGACCAGCGTTTCGTCTACCAGCCCCCGGTCGAGTCCAGCGAATTCGGCACCGTCGTCGCCCGTGCAAAAGGTAATTTAAATCGAAAACGTTTATAACGTTTCCGATATAATAATCACTGAAAATGTTATATCGATAATCATAAAATTCACGCTATTCCGGCTGCAAGTTTTAAGTGCGTTTCCCCGTCACGCTGTGGCTGGCGAGATGCACTATACAAATGCACTTTCGCCAGTTTTCCATTACACAACACGTATAATATTATATGGATAATATGGGTACTCTATATATGTCCGCAGACGGTCTTGTTAGATTTTAAAAGCAACGGCGCCCGCCACACTTGGGCGTCGTCGTCGTCGTCGTTTTTATCGAGAGACATTATTTTATTTTTTTTTTTTTTTTTAGCCGCTTTATAACGTATTGTACGTATTGTGTGTGTGTGTACAATATTATCGCGTCGATCGATATTATATAGCTTTCTGTTGCTCTTGCTAAAATATAATAAATAATAATATAGCGACGCAGTGCGTATATATAAAAATGCGAATAGGTCGTACCTCGTACAGGTATATAGAAAACTACAATATAGTTGCGTGTGATATTTTTACCGAAAAATCGTATATGAATCGACTTTACACACCTTTTGAAACTCGATTGTAAACGTCGCGCGATGGGTATAACACGAACACGGTCCCGTTCGCCACCACCACCGATAACGATAACCTTCGTTGGAAAACCGCCTTATATACTATATACCTATATATGTAATATTTGAAATTGAAAACTAAAAGTTGATTCGTACCGACGACGACGCAAACGTGACGATAAGATATAATATAATAAATTATATTCTAAAGAGAATCAAGTCGGTTTTCGACGGGAAAGTTGCAGAAAACAAGTTAACCCCTCGCCTGCACGCACCCGGCCGACACCCTTGTAAAGACTAAATATAAAATCTTGTCCGAATGTGTCGTCGTCAATGGTGGCGGAGAGACAAAAATTCCCACACAATTCACCGTAAAAATATAACGTTGAAGCGCGCCAAAGAGTTTGATATTATATTTTATTGATCTCGATGACAATTATACAAAACAATGTAAAGTATAACGTTTATTGTGGAGATTCGTATCGCGTAATAGTTTTATCGTAATATTCAAACGTTTCTGTATACGTTTTCGATTTTTTTTTTTCGAATTATTAATACTTACCGCCGTCATAATTCTGTACTCGTAAGGATAATGCAATCAAAATTCGTTTATACCGGAGGTTAGTTCGGTTAAGGAGGATTGTGAATAGATAAAAAAAAAAATCCTAATAATGATTATTAAATAAACACAAAATACTTATGACGATTATAATTATACCGCGTAATTATCGTAACAATTATCTGGCCGATTCGATATTATTACAACGTCGATGACGACGCCTCGGGAATTTGTGATAAAGTGTATATATATATATTTATGTATGTATGCAATATGTATACATTTATAACATTATATATGCCGAAAAAAAAAAAAATGAAAAATTTAATAATAATATATGCGAGTTTGTACCACTCTTAAGGATCGGCCAACATTAGACAAGGCGTAGTAGTAGTTTTATATTATTATATATACCTACGACGACGAGAACCATTAAACGTTTCGGTATTGTGTGCAAATCGGCTCTAGAAAGCCAACGGAGAATAATGGGTGTGTCGTATACATATTTTTATGTTTGTGAATATAAATGTTATATGGAAAGCAAAAATTAAATATTAAATATTAAAAAATAGTGTGATTGTTGTATAAGGATTGCTATTATATTATAAAAATATATATTTATATATATACATATGTATAACCCTACAACCGCGCGTGAATATTAATGCAATACTTTGCGCGCGCGCGCGCGCGAGCTGTTTATGAGTTCGGAATCGACAATCTAATGACGTGTGTTTATGGACAAAATATCATCGTCGGCGTGCATAATATAATAATAATTATTAAAGTGTACGAAAATAATAATTAAGATACTTAATAATCGTTATTATCGGTTTTAATAAATAATCATTTAACGATTCGATTTTTACCGATTTAATACTAATCGCCAACATAATAATAATATTGTATAAAATCGTATATTCATTGTATCGTCAATGATCAAGTTTCGTATTACAGTGTTTATAAAATTCGATTATATTTATTCGATATTTTCTTAACGTATAATGTGGGTATATTATATTCAGAATAATATACACCCATATATAACTATATGCTATACACCATTAGATATTTAGATGTAACATACATTCAAAATACGATTAGGGGAAAAAAAGTACATTATTGTATAGGTCTCTTTGGGTCAATTATTGCCAATTTGATTGATTATAAATTATAATATTACTTATTAGTTATTCCTATTAGTATACAACGTGGGTACGAACGGTACGACTTTCGTCGTCGTAAAAATACGCGAGTGCGCATCATAATCGCCTTCGCGACATAAATCTCATCATTATTACGATAGCGTTAACGCTATACGTATATTTTATATTATTAATATTATCGAATTGATCGATTATAATTATTAATGTATTATAAATAATAATAACGTATGAGCTATAGGTGTGCGTGTCTCATTGTCGTATTAATTATCGTACTTAATATAATAGTGTATAAAACACATTTTATAGCGTACTCGTTTTGCATAAAAATCGCTATTTAATATCCGAGTGTCGTAAAAGTGCGTATATATAAAAGCATATTATTATTATACGTTATTTTGTGTTGGAAAATTATTTTATAATATATTACAGACGGTAAAATAATTATATAAAGTCCGCTTTCGCCAGATTTATATTATTTGTTTCGACGCGTTATGTTTTCGAAAAATGTCCAATTTTTGTTTTGCTTTTTTTAAAATGTCTATATACTTATACAAATAGATATATGTAATATTATTATATTATATTATATCGTCGCACATTAGTCACCTTATTACGATAGTAATATACGAATAACGCGTTATATTATTATTTCACAACGACAAAAATAATAATAAAATTATGTGCATGTGCCAGTGTCTATTATACACATTCTCTATAGCGTGTGCGCGCGCGGTAAATTTATTTCGGAATAATTTTTTCGCGGACGCGAATAATAATGCAAATCGACCGGCGGCGCCGGGCGTTCGGCGGGCGGGCGATTGAGGGCGAGAGGGAGCTAAGATATTACGGCGAAAAAATTTAGCGCGTGGAATAATAATAAATAAATGAAAAAATGCGCAAAGCGAACAGCATATTATAAAACATATATTTTAGGTATATATTATTAATAAGCAAAAGACTTACCACGCGTTTGTAAGTACCAATAATACAGGCTGATAAGAAAAATAAAGCGGGAACGACGTCGTTCGTATGGCTTGTATTATATATACCGTTATGTATCACTTTTTGATCACTCTGTATATTATTAAACAATATCGAAACAGCTATACGACAATATATTAGATATTATGCTATAATATTATAGTAGGTATATTTCCGAAGGGCGTTTTCGCGTCAGTCTTCAACGTTTATTGTTATAATATCATTTCGGTCGATATATCCGACATTATCGATTGCGAAATTCACGAGGTATATCGAGTGCCAGTCGAACACGGAAACATAAATATATTAAATACCATATAAAGAATTGAAAATTACAAACTTTAGTTCGCTGACACGTAAATAATATAAGAACCTATGTGTTATATTATATAGAAAATCTATAATACTATTTATATGGGAGTATAATAATTATTAATATGATAATATGTACTCGGTGCGAAAAGATCTGTTTCTCGATAGGATGGATATGAAAATACATTTTTCCAAAAATTATATTATACATTTATTTATTAAAATAAAGTTTTGATTTAATATGCTTAGTTAATAAACTATAATATTACGTTTATTACTTTTTTTAAAAAATGGCGTCACATAAAAAAAAACAATTTAACTTTTAATTTTTTAAATTATGGCAAATTTAAAGATTTTTATGAAAATATACTAAGATTGATTTGTTGAGTTTCAATTTTCATCAAGATGGTGATTTTGAAGAATTTGTTTTACTTAATTGAAAAATGAAATATGTTACGTCATTGTATAATTATTTAAATATTTTAAACTAGGTATTATAAATTTATAACAAAGAATGCAAAATTTATTCAAACAATAATATAATTATAGTGTTACCTGTTACTTGTTAGTAAATTGACTAAACACCTTCCATTTATCTATTTTGTAAATCGACTTTTATTATTATTTATGCTGATTTTGCAGATATAAAATTGTGTTATCATTTGAGAACCTTATTGATATTGATAATTTAAATTTTGCATGCCATGATATTAAAATATTAGATTATTATAATTAATTACGTAAAATATCTCATTTTTCAATTAAATAAAAAAAAATTTCAATATTCACCATCTTGATGAAACTATATTAAGTCAACATATCAACATTTTTATAAAAATACACTCTTTAATTTCACTAGCATCAAATTTTACATACTTAACTTAATAAATTTGAAATACTTTGTATATATTATGTTAGGTAATAATAGCGGTAATATTGGAGTATATTTTATTTTTATGGTAAGTACATTGAAATTACTTATAGTAGGACGTACCCGATTAGCTATTATAGACCATAAATAACAAGGCTAAAATATTACGTTATTTCTAAATCAGTAAAAAAATATCTAAGTTATTTAATAGATGAGGTATACTGATATCTAAATATTATTCGAGCGCAATTCAATATCTCGCAAAGAGATCGGCAAAAATGGTCGTTTTTATCCATTATGTCGTAATAACTAAACCTAACAACTATAGGGCGAATGACTTGTAGCTCTAAAAAACTACAATATATTTAAATATACATGCACATAAAATCTCAAAATTATCCATTAAAAAAGGCACAAAAAAATTATTAACTCTTTAATCATTATCTCAAATATTTTAATAAATTCGGATAATACAACTCATAAAACTCATAAAACAATACAATGTAATTAAACTTTTTAAGCTGATTCATCTTCTTTTGTTTATTACTGAAAATATATATATATATATATATATATATATATAAACGTATAAAATTTTTAAAATAATTCATGAAATATGTAACAAAATGTTTAGAAAACTATTGTGAAGTTATATGAATAATAAAATACATATCTAACCTTCGTTTAAATATAAAACTAATTAATTTTATACTTTACTATTTTTGTGAATGTGTAAAACAAAATAATATGCAAATGTGAATACTATACTTTAACCAATATTTCATTAACAATCATTCGGTTGTTGTACCTACATAAGTTTTGGTTATAATAATAATTTTATCATCAAAAAATTCGTACTATGAACAGTTTCGTAAAATATTCTTAAAAAAATTCTCATATAGTCTCTATACGTCTTCTGCTTGAAGAAGAAGACGACACAATTACTATTTGAGTTACCATATATTATCTTTGTCACGGTATATAACTCACGGTGTATAATATTATTTTTTCTGACCCATGGATAATATTATACGTTCAATACTTTCTTGGAAAATGGAAATAATATATACTTAATGTTTTGTTTTCATAACGAAATACTCGAGATTGTTATCACTATCATATCACAAACCGGAACGAAATATAGAAATAACATAATCGTTATTGTATGATTTTATTACGTTTTACCAGTTTTTGGTAATAATTACCTTGATAATTATCGGGTGTGTCCTCTCTATACCATAATATATATATTGTATATACAATTAATGCCTTAACATTATTTATCGTGTGCATATAATAATAATAATATACGGACGAGTTATGTACCTATATACATGTACTAACCTAATAGCGCGTTCTGGCTGGTTGACCACAACGTCGGGTCTATATTATAGTGTTAGGTATATAGTATTATACTTAAACAAGAACAAAAAAAAAAAAAAATACACGTGTTTCGTTCGTTTATCATTTAAACGGCACATTAAACGTTTTCTGCTCTAAAGACCCTCGCTATATAAATAAAAAAAAAAAAATTAAAAAACGATTTAAATTAGCAAATTATAATATATGTGTCCGCGAAACAATGCGTTTTACCGCGTTTATAACGACGTTTTTGTTTCTTATTTGCGTATTTTTTCATACATTTTAAACGCGATATAATCATGAGCTATGCTATACGTTAATATTGTATATTATGTAACCATATATATACCTACACACAGTGAAATTTGCACGCTGGCAGAGAAATTTAGAACTTTTTAAAAATCGCGAACGGTTAAAATAATAAAAATAATATGATATCGATTGCAGAAAATACATACACCGTAATCCGAAACCACGCTACACAAATTTATGCGTTAATATATTTTATATAACAATAATATTTTTTGAGTATTATATTCGACACCTGCAGCTTATACGAACGTTTTTCTCGTGTAATAATAACGCGCATTTTTTGTACCTAATTATATTTAATAATTGCCTTTTATATAAACGTATAAATACAATTTTTAGAGTAATAAAAAAAAAAAATATCATTTTCATAAAACCTATACGCGGCCGGACTCAAAATAATACGTAAGCGAAAAATTATCTTAGGTAAAATTAAAAATTAAAAAAATTACAATGTACAGGTTTTTGTACAAAACATAATATTTTATATTATACAGGTACAACGTTTTATTACTCTCACTGTTGTCGTTAAGGAATTCACATCATATAACAAAATACTGCAGTGTAATAATATTATAATAATAATTAGTTATGCGCCGTATGACGTGTTCACAAAAATGTACAGGTTTTTCGCGCGAGATATCCGCTGATGACTACATATTATACTAATAAGCCGATTACGACGTACACAATTTTTTTATGCTGAAAACCAAAACGTATCGAAATTGTTTAAACCGATATCCAGATTAGATTAGTCCAGTATCGTTTGGCGATTATTTAGAACCGGTAGTAGATTTATTTTTTATCTTTTAACTATATTATAATATACATTTTAGTTTCACCTATCATACGAGTATATTATAATTTCACATAATATATATATTACGTTGTAGTCCAATTAATTATATTATTATCATGCGTGTTCACAGCGGGCGATTGTCTGATCTTAAATATTGACATTTGACCCAAAATTTTCGCAAATAATATAATTGGTATCGTATTAAGTATATTATTCAAAAACCGTGACCCGACTACCAGAATTGAAGCGGTAGTCTTGCTCCGTTATCGTAAAGTATTCGATATCCATTAATTTGTTATTAATACAAGTATAAATATTTTAATAATATCACAAGTATAACATTATGGTATACTTTCTAATTTGTATACAAAAAAATTCGGTTAAGTTAAAAAAAAAAAACACTCGACATATATTTTAATATTTAGGTACGGTCAGACGTCATGTATATATATATATATATAAATAGAGAGAGAAATACTAGTTCTGTACGAGCGGTAACAAATTTTCTCGGGATATAATTTATATTACGTTATTATGTTTCGCGCTATACGTATATTACCTCTTATACTTACCGGTTTCGACAACCAATCCATCCATCCATCAGCGATAATGCGCTCGACAAATACGTGTGAAATATAAACGTAATGCCGAGGAAGAAGGGCAATCTTAGACTAAATCTTAACCTACATAACATATATATATAATATATTTTACTAAATTCCGTGGTTTTAATTAATATATAGTGTTGTGCGTAGTTTATATATTATATTGCACTTTAAAACCTGTTGACCTGTTGAAACTATATTATGGAGACTATCTTTTCCAAGTTACGTTTTTAAAGTATATAATATTATAATATAATAATAGAAAAATTGCATCGAATATTGCAACTGTGCATCGAAAACGATATAATATCTATAGGTATGCGTGTTGTATTATTATATTCTGCAGGTTATATATGGAGCCTACGGTCAAAAAATCAATGTAAACGAAGTACATAATAATCATAATATCGACACGTGTGTCGAATGTAAGTGTATAATATATATATCCTTAAATGTACATTTTTTTTTATAATTATTATAATAATATAGTCTTTAACATCACGTCATTATGTAAGCGTTTAAAATATATAAAATGTTCCCTTATATACAAGAATGCTGCGCGCGTATAATGTTCGAAACGCTAAAAACAGTAAAAACTATAAGCGATTAGCCGTTATGATTTATTATAATATAGAAAACACATTAGTTAAGACTGATGTATAATATAGACTAGAGTGTTTTCGGACATAAGCTTAAATATTTTGTTTTTTTAACACGTTTTCTTCAGCTATTCCGCAGTCAGCGTCACTATATCAAGAGCGATTCAACGATTTTGTGTTTAATAAATACGGTTATTAAATACCATATCACATCATTAAAATAAATATTACGTACTTAAACGTATGTACCTATATATAGGTACTACTAATTTATAATATTTTAAGTTTATCACAAACCAGTTTTAACGATTTCGGAAATTTTTAACTTTTATTACATTTTACAAAATTATACTGCTATAAATTATTAGGTAAAAAAAAAATAAACACTTTATAACTAGCATAAATAGACGAATATCGAATATTATAATATAATATCGTGAAATGTGTGATACGATTTCCACATAATAATCGAAATCTCGTATAGCTTCCAAATGAATCTAGAAGATAAAAAATTATTTTTTTCTTTGTGTGTAAAATGTCAAAATAAAAATTATCACGGTATTATTTCAAAATTCAAAACAAACAAATTATTATCTGTGTTATGGTATTTGTGTGTGTTTTTTTATTATTATTGTTTATATATAATATATACATTATACAATAATACTTCATTTAGGTGAACGAGAGAGATTCTTATTTTTTACGTAGTAACGAATGTATATTATTATGATTAATAATTATATTCTGAGTAAAAATATTTGTTGATAGTTGATGTATATTTTATAAATAATCAAAACGTTTGAATCAGCTGATTCGCGAACGCTGCAGCAGCTCTAACAATAGGTCTGTCCGTCATCCTCGATATCCCGTGTATACTTACAATACTTGTGTATTATAATAATTATTTTATACATAAAATTAATACAAACAATTTATTTATTCTACGAAATTCGATATTGTTTCCCAAAATGTCGATGATAACAGATTTTGTGTTATAAGTATATAATATGCTAATAAATTATAGGTATAGGTAAATTATATTATACTGTTCGGCTCGTGCGTGGCATTTCGATCGAAACGGTGGCGGCAATGGTTTTTTTTTTTTAAATTTTTTTTTTATTATAATTTTACAAGTGCGCGCGTGTATAGATCTCTCGTTTTCGCAATACGTGTAAAAATTGCGATTCGGATTTCGCGAAAATCCTTGATCTATACGCGCGCGCGACGACAGTTCTATTACACGAGATCGCCGTGGTTACGTGAACAATGAACATGACCTTAGAAGAGAGAGAGAGAGAGAGAGAGAGAGATAAAAAGGATAAAAAGACAAATGAAAATAATCATAATATTATATCCACTATATACACTATATATATATAATATAATTTGGTGTGCGTATTCGGTTCCGAAATTCAAATCAGCGTGTGTATAAGAGGAATAATTTGTTTTTTTTTTTATTCGCGAAATTCATAAATAAATTCGGCGATAACGCATACTTAGTGGTGACGATTGGCCGTACGAGGGGTCCGAACGAAAAGTCTACCTAGGTGTATAATATTATTATACAGAAAACAATAATATATATATAATATAATATAACCTCGGTCTATCTTTTATTAGAATCTGCAATCATACTTAGAATACATCCGCGTTTTGGAATTGCACAGACGAAAATTCGCATTGTAATAATACGCACGGTTTTTTTTTTTGTTTTTTTATTCTCTTTATTATCCCCCCGTGGTTTCGTAGGATTTATTATTATTACAATTTTTTTTTTCTTCAGCCGCGTCACCGCGTGTATGTTTTTATTGTTTCTTAGACGCGTAGGGAAAAAAAATGCACACACACGGTTAATAATAAAATATAAAATACCTAATATGCAGAGTGCGATATATATACATATAATTATATGGTATAATTGAAAATTTCACGATGTCTTTAACCCTTTTTGCCAATATTTTTTATCTATAACACAACGTGCGTCATCATTCCCGCGTCTGTCGGCCCGTCCGAAGGGACGAAGTCCGTTTTTCGTTATCCCTGAGATAAGAATAACGTTATTTACACATATTATTTCTAATCGAACTACGCGTGTATTAATTATTGTAATTTTATTACAATTATTTGTAACGACGCTGCACAGAAAATAAAGGTACCGCCGATTTACGAGTCCTCTCGCCGGCGGCGGTGCCCATGTGAATCGTATATGCAAATGATTTCGTTATGCGGAGCACACGCTGCGTGTGTACCTATAACTGCCGTACGTCACGAACGCCGTCGTCGCCGGCCATTGTTGTTCGAAAAGGAATACGATTGCACAATCTCCGTAATAATAATATATTTCGTATTCGGTTCTTATATTATTATTATTATTATTATTATTATACCTATTCGAGTGAATTGCGAAAAATCCAATACCGCCCGCCAACTCCACATAGTATATTATAATACATTGTAATGTGTATTATACGATTTGTTATTACAATAAAATATAATATATTATACATACTTCTGTCCAATTATAAATCTAGATCTTATTATATTATATATTTTGTGTACAGGCAATAATAATAGGACAACTTGTTATAATAGTATCAAAGAAAACCGATCGTCCGTGTGTTTTAAACGAGAAAATATAATATAATATTATAATAATAATAATACTCTTGTTTTATTATTTTCAATCTTTTTCAAAACATCGTTATATATGTAGTTTGTATAGATGTATAACAATCATATTATTATTGGAATTTAGAATATATTGGTACGACCACATACCGATTGAAAAGACAACGTATTATTTTCAACTAATTTTAAAACCGTTAATAAGTTCAAGTCAATATTTAATTTTTTTTATTAATTATTAATAATCTTTCGATTAACTGTGGTTAGCCAGTCAGCATTGTTATGTAAAAAGTAACTATTGTTGCGTTGAAATTTTTGTCTTTCATGAACACGTTTAAAATAATATTGTTGTATCGTTATCATATAATTTTAAATGTGTTTAAATTAACAACGAACGCTTAAATAGCTATACAATCACACTTTCTTTTCATATATTATTATTATGTATATAAAAAAATATTATCACCCATCTTCCGTTTCTAGATTTTTTTTATTGAGAGATTTTTTCACGGAGGTTTAAGATTTTGTTCCGAGTAAAATATGTTTACCGATTATTATAAAACTGCACGACTGCAAAATATTATCGTTACTTTTAATACCTATATTAGTAATATAATAATATCAAAAATATTGTAGTTATTCTCCGTTTTCTAATAATCCGAATGCATATTAATATAATATGTACTGAATATTGAATTATTACCGTCATTGTCATACAAAATAGCTTTCGATCGGCAACGGTATAATAATTTATATTGTTTTAAATTTACATGTATACATAGAAGGTGTATTTGACATTTGTTATATTTTTCATTATAATTTCAATGGAAAAATGTCAAATCCTCGAGATACACCCTGTATATATTATAATATCATTATTAAAAAGACGTTATGCCCACGCGGATCTTCCATGTTATACGGATAATAAAGAAAATCTACGCACCTACCGCCATTGTTACTACATTTTATTTAAGAGTAAATTCGTATAGAGGAGAAATATTACAAAAAAAAATTTTAAAAATCGCTAAAATTGATAATACGATAATAATTATAATTAATAAATTGTAGTAAGAATTGTAGATTCGCTATATCGTGTTATACTAGTATGATATGCGCGTGTTAGACGGAGACCTCAAACGTGGAGTACAGATTTGTATCGTTATTATTATTCAAAGATCGATTTCTATTTATATACGTTTTCATCCATTTATGTAACATATTATTATTATTTTATAGCGTTTCATGTTAAATTGAAACTTATTGTGTGTTTTTGTTTTTTCGTTTTTCCAGCACGCCACGCCGTCGGTTATCGTACCCTTGCCGCCGGTGCACAGTCACAGGGACGCGGCCGGTACCACAGCAGCCGCGATGACGTCACTGGGCGTCCAGACCCTGTCATCGCCGCACTCGACAGTCACCGCGTCGCTCGCCGCCGTCGCGCCGACGCCGACCTACACCAATGCCCAAGGTCAGTGTGAATTAGAAAAATAAATAAGGAAAATCACTGCTTGCGTGCCGAAATATACGCGAAATGCGAATAAATACCTATTTGTCGATTATGTGTGTGTGTGTGTGTATTTTTTTTTTTTTTTTTATATCGTTTTTGGCAAACGAAACGGAAGCCTAACCTCAATATATATAAATTTATATAGTCACCCCTCCACCTTTCGGCTATTTCGGGGTGCGATAAATAGACGAAAGATTTTCTTTCTCTTTTTTCACAATATACATATATATATATATTATATATAATTATATATTCGTCCGGTATTTGTGTCAAGCGATCGGCCAAAAGCCCGCCAAAAGCAAATGTCGTGTTTTCCGAACAATGCGGGAAATGCACACGCAACCGCTGGCCGCGCGCGAAGGTCACATACCGGTGCGCCGGTCTTTTCGCCCTTTTATTCGAAAATAAATCCCAAAAGGGATCGACGAACCCGAGAAATACACTCGTCGTCGTCGATTTTATTTTAAACCTTGGCGGCCGAACGGATTTTTACAAGGTATTTCATATACCGCGACCACATTTTCGAATAATATATTTAGCTGATAACATATAATACCATATCGTATTTTGTATAATATACCGCTTTAATAGACACACGCCGCCGTAACGAAAGGAATCGTGACGAAAATCGAAAATCCATTATGGTATTTTAATATACTATTTATTTTATATAAACTATAATATGCGTTGAAATTGTTGAATTTCACCAGAAAACGAAATAGCGTTTACGCTTTCGTGTGGCCATATGTTTAGTAACCGTATAGGTGTACTCATCGCTCTTGCCGGCCGGTTTTGTTTTTGCCATATCGTATTAATAATTATAATACGTAAAAACAAATTGAGTCTCATTATTATAAAAAAAAAAAATAAATATCGATCCGTATCGGTGCGACGTTGACGGGAACGGTTTTTGCAAACGCGGACAATTATATATATATATTATATATAGACCTGCAGGTCCGGAGCGAACCAAAAAAAATATATTATAATCCGACGTGGGAAACGCGATACCCGGCAGTTAAGGTAGTTAGTTTAGGTGCTTGGTTAAAAAATAAATAAAAATAAATCCTCGACGATATCGCAGTAACGTACTTAAACGCGCTCGGTTAAGTTTCCACAAAAATACGAGAAAAACGCTATAATAATACACATATACGAGTTACACAGCAGCGAGCGTAACCCGATGCCTTTGTTCGACGTTTGCGTATAATCGTCGATTGTTTTCTAATGCGAACCTTTCAAACGTTGTTTTCCCCTCTCTCTCCTATAATATAATATACATCCCGAGGGTGTTTTATTTTTTTCCATCGTCGTCATTATTGTATAATATGTTATATTCTCACCAAAGATTCCTCGCAACGGTCTTTTCTCGTTCGACACGTCCGTATATTTTTATAATATATTATTATTATTATCAATCAGCCGTTGTTGTTGTTTTTTTTTTTTTTTACTGAGCGTGTTCTACTCGGGAATATTTCGAAACATTTTATTATTTTTTACGTCTCGCATATATAATATTATAATTTATAATAATAATATTATACGTGTACTCGTATATTGTATACAACAGTAAAGAACGCATCAATTACTCGCGTTTCTTGTAGGCCTTCGTATCGTATATGTATAATATGTATATAATACGCACATACATAGTTACATTAGCCATAATACGGCATTTGTATCAATCTAAATTTATTAACAGAACCAGTTTAGAGCAATAAAGACCAATTGCCGTTTGTCAGCCGTCGTTTCCTCTCTTATAACCCGTTCGGCAGACGAAGGGGAATCGGAATATACATACATATTATTATTATTATGGTCGACAAAAAATAAAAAAAAATAATAATAACAATATTAATAATAAAAGATGAAAACGGTAATTGTGAGGGAAAATAAGAAAGAATTTGTAGACGATGAAAAAAAAAAAAAAAAATAAAAAAGTATAATATTAATAAAGAGTTTAACGCGCACATGCGGGACTCGACAATTTAGCAATCAGACACAATAGCTCGTTTTTAATGAACAGCTTTTCGGATGATTTACTAGTTGCTTGCCCCCTTAGGTCCCATAATATGTGATTGAGGTTAAACCGATTTTATTCAAATCAAAACACGGTTTAACTAGATCACGTTATTTATTAATATATATCACCCATATATTATTAATATCCTCATAGAATTTAGAATATCATTCACTGTATATAGTTATAATTTCGCCAATGAATCACGCTATTATATTATATATTTATATACCTATTATACTTAAATACGATAAAAGAAAAAAAACAATTTTAAAAAAATATTAATATGATAATATGCGAGTTTGTTTGATTTAACCTTTTTAACAATTGATAATATATGTAAAAACATAAAAATTACATCGCGTTATTATTTTATTTCACGCGTGCATTCCAAATAATTAAATCCATTCATTTATAGTTCTATTTTTACCTCGAGACCTCCTCACCTCAGTGACTAATAGACATTAATTGTTCACTTTGTTGTCGGGGAATTTAGAATTGTGCAGCACGATTTTTCGTACAAATTATTGTATTGTAATGTCGTGAAATCATGTGGTTTCTGGCAAACAAAAAAAAAAAAAACATAAAATCACGAGTACACAACAACAAAACACATTATGAATTTGTTTACCAAATATTTCTACAAAAAACATGTATTTGTCTTTTTATAAACATAAAAAGAGTACTTGTAAATTTCAAATGGAATGTTTAGAAATAATCATTTTCAATTTTATACTTTTTACAATAGTTATTAAGTTACTTAAATTGTATGGAATCTATATTATACAAGGGTACTTGGCCACAACAAAAAAAAAACGTTTTCAATCGTTATACGATAAAACAAAAACAATAGTTCACGACAATGATATACGAGTATATATTATTATTATGTTTTTTTTTTTTTTTTTTTTTTTTTTAATACGATTTAATATTAATTATTTAATCGTTCTTATACAGCGGAGGAAATATACAGTGTTCCGTTAAATAAAAATTTATAATTTGCATTATATTTTATGTATAATTTATGTACGGTCTATCGACAATATAATATACAAAGACGTAAAAGCTGAATAATATTATTACATTTTATTGTGTTTATACCTATATACCACACCAGTTCGCAGAGTTCACCGCAAACGATATCATGATTTACATTATATCATCCTGTGCGTTTAAACATTATATGTGTGTTAAAATCAAGCAAGTGTAAACAGACACGGGCAAAGGGTGTGGAATAAAAAAAATATGTACACGCTTGTCACTCATTCGACGAGGGGCTAAATTTTGTGTATCGTTCCTGCGGTTTTTTACCAAAAAAAAAAAAATATATATATTACCCAAAAAAACTGTATATTTTTACGGAACACGTGCAGGCGATGTGTCGTATATAAATGGTATAATAGTCATGTCACCCTCAAAACACCACCGCTATTTTATGTCGCCGCGTAGTGCTGCACGATGACGAGGGACGATGAATTCGCTTCATTTTCGGGGCTATTGTTTTTCATCCGATTTTTTGAATAATTAATAACGATGTAATATGACGAACGCGGAAGATCGAGAGAGAAAACAAACCGTAAATATTATAATATATAAACAACGAGGATTTATCGGAATCTCCGTGGCGGCGTCGTAGTTTACATGACGAGTGTTTAGGTTATTTATCGCGGTTTCTATTATATTTAGGTACGCGAACACAACACAGTCGACTTTCAAAAATCTATCCGTTATCAGTCGATAAAAAATTATCATTTTTTTTTTTTTTTTTTTTGTAAGAAATATTTTCTGTGATTATAAACAATAAACTATCGTTATTCTCATCGTGTTTGGACGACATCGTTATTTTATTATATAATTTATAAAATATAATAAAAGCGTTGGTGGACACTATACGAGTCATTCGAGCCAATACAATAATAATAACAACAACAACAGTAACAGCAACAAAAAAACCACCGTTTCGATTTTTAACAGTGAATGAAGATTAAGAGAATTTGTGTCCACGATTTATGACCACAAGTGTAAACAGACTGAAATATATTCTAACCGTCAACGTTTTGATTAATCTACATTTCCAGAAGAGGACTAGATTTATCTTAAGTCGAGATTTGCTTATCCGGTTCGTATTATTGAATAGGCATGTCTATTTATTACAACTTATGCGGAATATTCAAGTTCAACGGTGATCGAAGCAAATGATTGCACGATTTTTCTCTGAATTATATAATATATTCGACCTGTTTTTTTATATTTCAACGTCATAGGAAACGGTGTGATTTCCCTCTTCACACGTCCGCTCGGCCAATTCGCGAGATGTTTTTTGTGCATTACCGTCACGCGCACCTTCCGCGACCAAACACGCATATATGCGCGTATTATTATTATTATTATTATTTGTACCCGTGCACAGCAAAAAGAGAGAGAGAGAGAGAGAGAAAGAAAAGGAATATAATAATATAGACCTGACGAAACGTGTTAATTAAAAAAATGTCACGTTAGAATAGTATGTATATTTTTTTTTTTTGCGCACGTACGCGTGTGGTGCGGGCGCCCGGCTTATAAAAAAAAAAAAAAAAAAAACAATATCGAAGGACTCGAAAGAATAATAAAATATAGGAAAGGAAAAAGAAAAACGCATTCTTCGCGTCTTATTCGTCGTCCGGCACGTAAATTTATGTATATATTATATATGTATACATATATACTTATACATATAACCACCGCAAGTGTACATCATAAAACGTTGCTAATTATTATTGAACTAAAAATAATAACGTGTCTATATATAATTTTAAGGACACGGTAACGACTACCAATGCATTTTTTATGTTTTAAATTACTATATTATCCGATTGATAATTGTATAGGTATATATTATATATTATTATGCTATGTACGTATAAGTCACCGCTACAGGTTTCCTCGATTTAGGCGATTCGGGTCAAATTTTTCGGATACCAGTGATACCATAAATAAATAAAAAAAAAAATCATGATAGAAATACGTATAGAAAAATACGAATATATTTGTTATATTAAACATCGTCGTTTTATTATAATAATAGTAATAATATAATGCCTATATAATATTATTATTATTATTATTATTATACAATACACCATTGTCGCAAAGAAAATAATATTATTATAATTATTATATAGAGTTGGTTTATATCAACTGGATATATATTCACATGATATTATGGTATAATATGTGCATAGAGAAACTAAAACGAGTAGCAAACATTTGTTATACACACACAAAGTCGCATACGTACCGACGCCAAGTATTCGCATACATTTAAGTATACACACACATAATATTATATTATATTTATTATGATCACGATACGACCGCGTTTGTGTACAATGTCCGTCCGAGTCTATACCTTTGCGAGGGTATTGTTTTAATCGAGTTTGGTACATATAATATGTAGGTATATTATAGGTACCTTATACCTAGGTATATTGTTGCTATTCGTCGGTCGCTGTACTTATAACCGACGGTATATAATACTATTTATATGTATGTTTTTTTTTTGTTTTGCAAACTTATATAATTTATTCTTGTAGACTGTGGTTTATATAATTATTATTACACGTTCCCAAACGATTACTAGTTGAATATCAGGGGCGGGTTAAAATGTGCGATAGGGGCAATCGTTCCCTCCTCCTTATGCTTTAGACCTGAAACTTAGTCACATTTCAAATGTATGTCTACATATTGTATAAAATGTATTTCATTTATTCTTAATTACATATTATTTAATAAATATTAATAGATACTTATTATCAGCATTGTCTTCCTCGAAAACAAATATTTAATCCGCCTCCCCCCCCACCCCTCTTGGTAAGCGATAAAACCAGCCACTGACAAATATCCGATGAAATTAAAAAAAATCAAGATCTTACGCTGTCTTTGTGATATTATTATAATTTTTGACGTCGCGATTTAGGTACCAATATAATACAATATATCATTGATGTACACGGTATTATCATAAAATATGTAAACACGACTATATTCGTAAGAACTATAAATACCCTTTTAACTTTTATATATTATTTATATAATATGTTATTCTTCGGTATTTTTCGACTCTGTTTAGTACAATAATACGATTATAATATATTATACTAATAATAATATAATATAAATGATTTTTTTTCACTATATTATTATATTATATCCTATTCGGGTGTTGGTGTTTTGTTCGTCTTTGGATTATTTATTATTATTATTATTATTATTATTATTATTACGTACATATAATATATATATAATAATATGTATTTATATAAAACCGACATGTGTTAATTCGCCTCGTTCGCCGACCGGGTTATAATGTTAATTATCATTGTTTGTTATAATAATGTAACGTCGGAAACGCAACGTTTGTCTGTTTTTTTTTTTATGTCCTGTAGTAATTAAGTATTTATGAATTCGTCGGTAATGCCCTTGGTCTTTTTATATATATATATATTTTTTTTTTATGTTTTATGATACGGTTTCAGGTGCGCGAGTAAGTAATATATATATAGTTTATATGTGTGTGTGTGTATTATTTGTGTACGTGCGGGCCCTTTGTAGAACGAATTTCAGTGCGCATTTAAATATTATACAAACGATATACAATATACGATATTTGTTTCCATCATGCAATTTTTTTCTCGATATAATATATATAATATTCGATAATAACTGCACATATGTGATCAAAACTGTTAATTAGAGTTTCGTGTGTAAACGATAACCGTTTACTCAACATTAAAATAATAATAATAATAATAATAGTCCGCTACTATTAATATATGGTGTAAATATTTGACATGTTCGACAGAATGACGCCAGACGGTTAATAAAACCGAAAAAACTATTTCGTATAGGTATATTATATTATTTTGCTTAAGTATATATATCCAGTATAATATATTTAATACAATTAGTATTTTTTAATTTTTTTTTTTTAATAATATTTGAACTACTCGACATTGTGTATCTTTATACAAATTATAATCAAACAATAATTTAATTTGATTGGGTTCATGTAATAATTTAATTGGCATTGCATATGTGTTTGTTCACATTTATTTAAAAAATACATAAAAAAATGTTTTATCTTTCATAATTAATATAATAATCAAATAAATGAGCGTAAAACTATACGGTTTTTTGTGTTTTATGTAAAAAATAAACATAATAATATATATATTTATTAAAAACAATTGTACAAAATCTCGTAAAAATATATTTTAATAATATTTTTCTTAAATCAAATTAATGTTCGCGTTTTGTTTTTTGTTAAAATAAAAACAGAATATATTATTTGAGAAACATATTATAATAATGTAAGTCGAAGCAAAGAAATCAATTTACATTTCTGAGACTCGCGGGCTGTGTATTGTCTGCAGTTATAATAAATGTAAAAAAAATATCGATTATGTTTGCCATTTCCCCTGGAGCCCAACAATATATATATATATATATATATATATATATTTTATATGGAAGGAAAGAGAATCAATAGATAATCAAATTGTAAAGTAAAACATACAATATTTTTCGTTTCTCGATAAGCACGCGTTTTACACACAATAAGGTTACATTTTTATATTTTTTAGATTCTAAAAAATAATCGAACGAACGTACGTACCCATACGTCCCTTATGGAATAACTATTTAAATAAATATTTATTATAGTATAAAACTAAAAAATAAAAAAAAATATAAAATACTACTTATATTATTATATATGCGTACTACGCGCAACTTAACCACACATGGGTAATGGCTTTCACCCGTGGTAATAAGGAATTCGAGAAAACCCGAGGCGGCGCGTGGGCAGTACAAAAAGACCGTTCGCGGCCACTTGTTAATTAAATACTATTAAAAAATTCGTTTATGTATATAAACAAAATAACACCGAATGAAATATATTTTACATGAGTATACTATATACATATATAATAATATAGGTTAAAACGTGTATTTAGAAGAAGAAAAACCGCGCGACGAAGCCCGTTCTCGCGAGGGCCACCGCCGGTGATTTCGATCTTGTTTCGATCGTAAAAGAGAAAATTTAAATAACGATAATGATTTAAATAATAATATTATTACACACGCTCGATTATAATATAGCTGTAATTTTTGTGTGCTATAAAGCGAGCGTGTATATTAAAAAATAAGGATTTGCCATATTTATGTTTTCGAAAAAAAACCATCATATATATTAATAAAATTATTAGTCTTATTAGTTTTAATGATTTTCAATTGATGCTGTTGAGTATTGCCGCGCGTCCGTATCACATGTATTATATTATAATACCTATATTATTATTATTATTGTGATAATATAATAATGTGCGGGTAATTCAAGGCTGATCCTTTAGAAATAATAATAATACATATATACTGTTTCATTCATCCGTCGCAAATGTTTTTGTCGACTTGTGTTCGTTATAAACTTATAATAGTAATATAAAAAAATGATATATTTTTTCATCCATATTCGTTCGTTTTTTATTTATCGTTTTATAGTAAGAACTAGGAGGTGTAAAGACATAAAAAATATAATATTATATATCGCCATAGTTATCATTGGCGCAACTAGGGAGCTAGAGTGGGCTTAGCCACAAATAGAGATTCAGCTTCCAAAAAAATTTAATAGGTTAACGTAGTCGTTGAAAAATCACATTGGGGCTACAGCCTCCATAAATTGATTAATCTATGTATAGTTGCGTTTCTGTGACTTAGAAACTATAGTGCATCGACCTAACCTGCAGCAATACCTATATTTACCTATATAATTATAATATCGCGTGAAAACGGAAAAAAACAATAAATTCCACAAAATATCTAATATTAATTTTAAGTAGTTATATATATATATATATATATATACAGACCATTAAAATATTGTAATTATAACATGAAACGTGGATTAAAACTGAGGAAAATAAAATAATGTTTTCAAACGTAATGTATATATATATGTATATATAATTATATTATATTATACTGCTGCAATGTGCAGAATAATGATTATTTGTCGGGGCTTAAGTTGCGCGTGGATATTTTTTTTTCCATTCGATATTCTTATCCGAATCAACAATATAAGAACAATGACGTGTATTTTTATTTATTATTTTTTTTTGTTTCCAAACGATTTAATAAAACGTAAAATCCTCGAACGAGAAAAAAATAACAATAATAAGTCGGTTTCGTCGAATTGTAATAATATATTGCTGGAGAACAATTTAATACAATATAAAATATATTTACGAATTACAATATTATAGCCGGCGTACGAAATTAAACGTCTTTCGCATTTCTAGTTTTCTGGAAAATTCCGTTGTCGTTATTTGATTATTTCTCTCTCGTTTAGTTTCGTTTTTTTTTTTTTTTTTTTTTTTTTTATACACTCAGAGAATCATAAACCTTTCGTAAAAGTATAACTATATTATTATTATGATTGTGTTGTGTTATAATATATATATATACTGCACTACATGTACGCGAGAAGTTTTCGAATTACTTATGCAAAATTATGTAAAACGTAAAATGTCATATTTCGATTATTTACACGTAGAAATACATTTCCAGTTTACACGCGTGTATATACAGATATGTACTTTTATACTTACGTGTATAGAAGTTACGTCTATATAATAAGAATATGTAGTATATTGTTTATGTATATCCAAAATGCAAATTATCACTCTATATACACATCCGTTTTCCGTAAACGAATTTACCGACCTCGACGCTGTGGAATAATAGGGTTAAAATGTTTAAATATTGATGTTTTTTCCCTCATTATCCCACAGTAAAACAAAAATAAATAAATAAATATTCACCTTATATGATAATAATAATGATATGTTTAATAGTTATTATATTAACGTGGATATTGTGTTTTTGGTCTTGTAGGTCATTTAAAAAATTTGTGTCATTTTTTTCACGCGGTCCGAATAATCCAGACCAATCCCGAATAGTTAGGTTAGATTATAATAACATAAATTGTATAATATTGGCAAATAACCTACTTAATTTAAAATATGCGAACTCGTTGCACATAAATGTATTCATGTTTCAATGTTTTTCCGTTAAACGAAAATAATTATTCACTAAAATTATATCGTTAAAATGGTATCAACGGGTAATATTACATTATGATAACTATAACGAGATAATAATGAAATATTTATTATATAATATTTATTTTTTTTAAAATCCACCTTTGGTCATTACAATATGCGAACTTTTTAAATTTAATTTTTTTAGATTATCGATTAAAATATCATAAATTTGGCGTATAATAGAATAATAATGTATAATCTCTTATATAGTATATTAAATTCATATTATTCCACGTTGCCATTTTATTTTAACCATCGTACAGCAGTGCATTGTTAATAGTTTATTTATTATTAAATTATTATAAAATTCATTAATAATGTATATGACGATACTCGAACGCGCAGATAAAATGTCACGGGACTATATGAGTGAATATTTTTTGTCAAAGTACACAGCACAGCACAACATGTTTGATTTTTTCTGCTTTTTATTGGTTTTTTTTAAATCACAAAAATTGTTTAGTTTTCCTCGGTAAATTCTTTTCCATTTGAATTCTGCTTCTGTCCGTGTAAATATAGCAGTGACAGATATTTTTATATCGTATTAAATAATATAACATGATGACGAGAAAGAGAAAGAGAACAAACTGAATAATATTTTAAAATGTATGTGGAAGCGCGTCAGAAAAATCGTCGTCGTAATAATTTTCATACAACAATTTTATTTCACCCATCAGCTAGGTGTATAGTTTTGTATTGAATACAAAATTATTTGCTCGCCGATTTCTTTGTTTTATATATTTAATTTAATAACGAAATATAATATTTTTATAATACGTGCTTGATATAATAATTATTATGTTATTTATCGAATTCCTGATTTAACTCGACAGTTAAACGACAACGACTATTAGGTGTAGTATAACATTATAATTATATATAGACATTTGGATATAAAATAATATAGTACTTATTAAATGTATATAAAAATTAGTAGTTAAAAATAATTACAAAAAAATACAGAAAAAGGTTTAAAAACAACTACTTGGAGTACGGGAGATGATGCGATGTCGTCATCGCGCAGGAAAAAAAACCGCTATACTTAACGATCGACGAACACGCGTATATTTAGAATATCTAATTTTTATTATTTTTATAAATCTATATGATGTCATTGTCGCGGTATTTTTTTTATTCGATTTCCGCGTATGACGTGGGAGTATTTCTGGTGGAACCGGAAATCAACAAAAAATCTAAAAAAGCTTCCACCACGAACAAAACGCACAATAATAATAATAATAGTATAAATACGTTATATAAAATATATAAACATAATAAAGGTCCAGGTGTTTGCAACCCCTTCAAAATCATATATTGTGTTCCAGTACGCACACACACCACTGCAGCACAAGCACATACATTTTTGCCCTATAAACGTATATCTAGTAAAAAATGTGTAAAAAAGGGTTATTGAATACGAAGAGTGATTTTTATAATATATTTTTTATAAAAAGGTCGAAATGAACAAAAAATAAAACCGGTCCCTTCTAATCTTGTTTCCCCCCTACACGTCGGCTTTCGGGACACCCCATCATGTGTATACCTGGATGCGTTTCTATATATATATATATATGTACACATATATACTGACATTTTTTAGGAAAGGATTAAGGACGACCGTTTTGTCGAAGGTATATATATATAGGTACTATCGGTGTTTTTTGTTCGTATATTATGTGTGCCTTTATGCTCAATAGGATCGATAAAATACATTTCTAAAAAAATAATATAATATGTTACAATATAAAATGGCGACCCGGTTACGTAAACAGAAATCGGATACGGGATTAAAAATTTTGCGCGCCGTTGCGATACTTCAGGGGTACGCGCATATTATATTGTAGTGAATTATTTCCGCAAAAAGGGGTAACCGCGAGTACGTGATGCACACACGTCAAAATCCGGTTTGTGTAACGACGAAATGTGCATGTGAAATTCTCTTGATATTTCCTATCTGTTTAGATTATGAAATTGTGTAAAAATAATAATAATAATAATAATAACAGTAACTGCGGTAATCCTACACGACAATAATATACGCTGTATGCGTACGTTTATACTAACAAAATAATAGCATATTTCCTAAATGTCTATAAAATTTACTTTTAAGACGTGAAATAGCATGGTGATACGCGAGTTTCGTGGTGACAGAAAATATATTATTTTTTATATATTATGAGAGCCATATTAATCAAATAATGCTGTAGAAATATGATAAATTGAATTTAAAACGTGTGGACAAGTGACTGCAGAGGCCATCAGATCAGGTGATAAAAATGTTGTCATCGAATATTTATTGTCTCGCTCTAATATTTTAACATAATATTTATATAATTATATTATGCTTCCGACTGTGATTTTAATTACAAATGCATTCTACGACAACTATTCATCACGCTCTATTCAAGTTCTATATAATGTGTATATACATATAATATTGTAACTACTAAACGACTGAAGAATAGTTTCGACTAATAGAAATATTATATAGGTAATAATAATAATTTGTCACTTGTGTTTTTAAAATATAATTTCCGACGAATGGACCATAAATAACTATAGTAATAAAATTAATGTTATATAACTTATGTTATACTGGTCTCTTAGATCGTTGTCGGTGGCTATAACACCACGGGATGTACCTCTAAGTCTAAAAGAATAATAATAATAATAATAATAATAAAAATACGTGTTAACACAAATATAAAAATATCGTAAAATAGAAAACACTGCGTGTATTATTGTAATAAATGCAAATGTAAATGCATGTAAGCATGTAATGCATATAACGTTTTACGTATTGGCTCGTTTCTTCGAATAGAATCATTATCGAATTAATGCAAATTAAAAATATATTGGCAAACAAAATTCGTTTTATATAATAATAATAATAATAGAATTGAAACGATATATACTATTAACAATCATCATGTTCACATTAAATTCGTCGAAAAAAACATTTCTGTACTCTTGGCAACGTTTTTAAATTTCTACAAACGAATTTATAATATGTTTTGTGATCTAATGTGTATGTAGAACATAAAAAAAAAAAAAAAAAACGTTGCGAAATGAAAAAATAATATTATTATATCAATTACATTTATTATAATACGATATACGCTTGTGGTGGTTTATATACTCGTATACGTAAAACTATCGTTTCAGATACAGATCATGCGATGACGATATATGTGTATGGCACATAATATTATATTATCGTCGTATTACCGCCATTCTTCCATTGTTGGTTTATTTTATTTTTTCACTAGACGTTTTCGCTTAATCGCAAGACCTATAGACCGTGACGTGGGTCGGGTATTATGTTTAGAATATTATAAAACAGCATATATGTGTTGTTATTACTATATGCACGATAAAAACCGACGAAAACGTAATTGAAATAGCTGCAGAGACTTAACACTGATGTGCGAGATAGATTATTATTTTTTTAAATTATAATATTTCCTTAAACATAAAAATATGGACAGTACGAGCGTATACATAATATAATTCATAGTAATAATAATAATAATAATAATAATATAATAAATGCTAAAACGTCGAAAACGATACAAAATTATAAGCGTCCGGGTTGTAGAGAATTAATATGAGAAAAATGTTATATTATTGTGCGTTTGGTACACGCGTCAAACACAAGGGAAATATGAAGTCGAATGTGTAGAAACCGGGAAGAAGAAAAATAAAAAGAATAAAAAAAATATAATATGTTTTTCCTCGTTGTTTCTGCGGCATTGAATATTATATAGTGTATATATATATACGGATAACGAGTGTCCATTAATCACGAGTAAAAAATAAAAAATAATATCACAGATTTCACTGCGCGCGAAGACATCACGAACGAATATCTCCGGTGGCCCGCGTGTACTTAGACATTTTCTGTTAATATTTATTTTACCCACATGTTTTTTTTTTTTTTTTTTTTTAACGGGTTGTACAATGCCGCGTGTATATTATATATTATGTATACGCGTATATGATAATAATATAATACCGGTAGAAAAATATAAAAAATAAATAAAATAAAACGATTTCTTTATATTCCTTCCCCTCTCACGCACTCACTCACACAGACGCACACCCGTCTTTCGTCACTAAATCCAACTATACACAATTCTATAATAATAATAATAATGTACGGAGGAGTCGTCGTGCCCACACCTCTATATAAGCGTTTCGGTTTATGCTTCGTCATGACCTCATATTATACGTCTTTAAGACGCGTTGCGTGTACAATTCAAATACCATTATCGTATCTTTTCATCATCATTTTTAAATTTTCTGTAAAAAGAACGGGGATAAAAAAAAAAAATAAAACACGGTGTTAAACCCGTGAAATCCTCCGTGCACGCGGTGGCGGTAAAAATGGCATTTTTCGGGTTTTTTTTCATTTTCATTTTTTTTTTTTTTTTTTGTTAAACCGTCCCTTTCACAAACTCTCGCCGTATCCGATGAATTATGGGGCAGAATATGTATTATTTTTTTTATTTATGCGTATACATCGCAGGTGACACCGATACTAAATGGATTTGGGCCCGAGGTAATTTTCACTACACCCACGGGAAAAATGATACGCGAGAAATTCGGTACACGCATATGTGTATACACGTTTAGGGGTTAAGTTATACTGACTGGCGGTAGGGAAAAGGGATAAGGGTCACGGTGTATAAAAAAATAATTCGCTAGATCCGTATTGTACAGGATGTTTACGATATCATTATAATAATATAAAATATTATAAGCTAAATCATATTATGTATATAGAAACCGCGTTGACAAAAAAAAAAAAAAAAAAAAATGTATCCTATATTATATTGTTAGAGTTCGCGCACGGATTTGTACAACAGGAAAATTATCTGAAAAATACGTTCGGTATGAATTTTCGTCGTTTATATAATAAAATAATTCATAAAACGTCGACGCCTGACTGTTATTATATTTATACACGCAATATAATTTTGCTCGCAGTATCTATTGAAGACTCTAGGTACCAAAAATGTAGTCAAAAAATTCGTACAACGGATATCGACATATCGTCGTGATCGACATGAACTGTAAATTAAATTTTTATTTTTTATTTTCATATTTCTGGATCAACGTCTATACGTAAAATGTTCACATTATTAGAAAAACCTATTGTCTTTTCAAGTTCGGAAAATGACCGGCGCGGTATTGTTTTCGTTTTCACGTCTTGCGCCGAAACAAAACAAATAGTAGGTAACCTACACCGAAAACATAAAACTTTAACAGATTTATATTGTATTGGATCGTCTTATGTGTGGAATGAGTGCGACGGATTCGCCGGATAATCAATTTTAAAGTCAGCGGGGAGCTAGGAAAATCGTGCAGACTATACGGTATCAGACGGGTGAAGACGCGGTGACAGCGGGAAGGGTGCGTTCAGAAGTCGAGAAAAGAGGAGAAATGGGAAAACGAGGAAAAAAAGAATTTCCAATAATATTAACAATAATCGGTTACCATGGTGATTGAGTTTTTGTGAAATGTCTACGAGGCCTGTGCGTTTAAACTTTTTCTTATTTTTAGTTTTTAGTTTTTATTTTGTCGTACAATGAGAGTACTCGAACAATGGCTAAAAAGTTTAAAGTTCGATAATGTAATAAGAAAAAATAAAACAAAACAGAACAAAAAAATTTTTTTTATAATAATAACTGCAGGTTTACTCGGAGAGATCAATAGTTTTCATTTAGAACAATATATAATTCTATATACGTTGGTTCGTTATTAACATTGTTTTATTTTATTTTTTATAATTTTCGATTCTTGCCGATCGCCCCTTCGTCTCCTACCCCACTCAACATTGATATCAAACATGTTTATACCGAAATCTGATAAGTTTTCAATTTCGAACACAATATGGCAAAATGGGCAATAACGGGAAAACGTCGGTAATGCATTGGTGAGGGGGATGAATAGAGGATTGTAAACTTTCGATTGGAGACGGTTGCGACATGACGATAACGAAATAATATTTCGCAACGTACCTATTTATAAAATAATAAGTATTTAATATAGGTAATACTCGAGCAGAAATATATAAACAATTAAACTTTATCTCAATATCAGAGGAAAATCGTATACCATTTATACGTACGGTCGTTATAGTATAATAAATAATAATAAAGAGTTTATTTCGTTTCTGTATCTTGTTTGGTTTTTTTTCCGCCGAAAATACACTAATATTAAAACATTGTTGTGCTCTGATTCAAAAGCAAAGGGAACAAATTAAATTATACTTATTATATTACAGATTTACTTATAGTATAAAACTATTCGTGTCAAGGGCGACGTTGGTACGTACACGAAACGTATGCATATACGTACAATGACTTGCGACTATACATTATACGCATAATGTGGTATAATGACGGTTTTTTTCTTAATATCGCATTTAAGTCATCGAATGGGTTTGGTCTAGTTGAGTGTGTTCTGTACTTTTGTGTCCCACGTGATTTCCTTGACGTCACTCTTAGTATAAGAAAAAAAAAAAGAAAAAAAAACGATTCACGAGCAATAAGAAACAAGACGGGTAAAATTTAAAACGTACGAGTCGTTTAAATTATAATTACTTTTGTGTTTTATTTCCGTGATATCATTATAATATAATATTATACAAATCAACGACATCGAATTATAAAAATTAAAAATATGATAATACAATACTATAATATTGTTACTTTGAAGACTTTTAACGGCACCGTGTCTGACCGCATTACAATCATACATATATTACATTATGTTGATCGGTGGAGATCAATACGGAATTCGATTGAAATTCAAATCATTATTATTACGTATAAAGTATTTATATATTACCTTTATTATGTATTATTCGTTTCATGGGAATATTCGCAGGAAAAAAATTATATAATATAATAATAATAATATGTGTCACGTAATGTAAAAGAACAATGATATAATCTTACGAAACCGACATATAGTGCAAACTCCTTTAAAAACTAACACAATGATGTGTGCGATTCCCTTTTTGATAAATTTCCCTTTTTATTATTATTTTTTTTCTACAGAAAAATAACATCACATGTTTCATTGTGTTCAGTTCTTTTTTTTTTTTTTTTCTATAAAAAGACGACGGTGACCTTTTTTTCGTCGAAAGGGTTGGTCGCGTCTCGCGAAGGATTTATTATTTCATTTCTACACGCGCACCTGGACCGCGCCTATAACCCTACGCGTATACACACACAGAGTCTGTACGTAATTATGGGAAAACAGTCCGGTCTCTCCTTACGTGCGTCGTGTCACCCCTTTCGCCCAGCATCGGGTTACGTCTGCCACCTTATACGTTTTTTTTATTATATTTTTTACACAAAAAAAAAAAAAAAACACAACCATTCTGCAACTTTATATTATTTCTATACGCGTGTGTATAGTTATTATTTTCGTATATTACTCGCGCGCGAAAAATATTATATGTACCTACCTTATATAGTATATATTTTTTGGGGCTAAAATAAGGAGGTGACACGCGGACAGCTCGGGTTACCGAGAACACAATGATTTAACCCTATCCGGTGGCTTCTGTCGCATTGTGTCGTTTGTGTATTGTTTTGTTTTCGCGATATATGGATTCTTTAAAGGATTATTTGATAAAAAAAAAAAAAAAAATCGCTCGTTTTTCTCATGGCCTCTGTGCTGAGAACCAAACGGACTGGGTAACCCGAAACCCGACCGTCCGGATATCGTAAAGATGACTTATAAGTCTCGCGTATTTTTTTTAATACACATTATGTATTATATTGTATTGTATTGTGTTTTTATTATTTTTTTTATTTGATTTCTTCAACTTATCGTACCAATTCCGATTTTAATTATTGTTTCTCTATTGTGCAGATAACGGAATCGCGTCGAAACGGTCCATGAGTCCGTTGCAGTTGATCGCTGCCAGATCCGAGCCGCAGACGGTCCAGCCATCCGCCATCGCTTCGGCTCTGAACAACGTCACTATGGTCTTGCAAGGCGCGTCTTCCGGCAACGGCGGCGGCGGCAGTAGCGGGTGTTCGACGCCTACCAGTGGCGATTACTCGCGTTACGTCAGGCGGTTCAGCAGTTGCCAAGAATGCGGATCGGCCCGTTGCCGGGATTTGAACTACAGGTACACGACGTCGACGTACATAATGATTATAATAATAATAATAATATTACTGTAGTGACTACAGCGTAGTTTTAGACTTTGTATTTAAAAATATTAAAATATTTTTGTTTTGTTTTTACATTGTATGCGTAGAGAGCACTTCCATTGTCTCGACTGTAACTCGAGAGTGTTCGTGAAGAAAGAAGAAATGATCAGACACTTCAAGTGGCACAAAAAAAGAGACGAGAGCTTGCAACACGGTTTCATGCGGTACTCGCCCAGCGACGATTGTTCCGACAGATATCAGGGATGCAGTCACAATCGCAAGCAAACGCATTATCATTGCATTCAAGTGAGATTATATTTTAATACAATATGTATTATAACGATTTTCAATAATATGTTATCGCTGAAGTGGCCAAACAGTCGATATTCCTATTTTTATATCTACTAAATTATAAAAAAGAAAAATATATTCATAGTAAATTATATAAAAAAAAAATAAAAAGTTTGGCAACCCTTGATCTATAATATATACTAGTCGTATATAATATAATATAATATTATTCATAATGATTTACGTCCATGTATCAGGGCACTTGTGATAAGGTGTACATAAGCACGTCGGACGTGCAAATGCACGCGAATTACCACCGGAAGGATTCGGCTATAATACAAGAAGGATTCCAAAGACTCAGAGCAACAGAAGAATGCCGCACGCCGTATTGTGCGTTCTACGGCCAACGGACCACCCATTTCCACTGTAGGCGCGATCATTGTCAGTTTACGTTCAAAAATAAAGCCGACATGGGTGAGTGAACGATAATACTATTATCATAAATTCATAACGCAATAATCTTTTATTGTGTGGTATATCAGTATAAAAACGTATACCGTATTATACTTATACATAGTATCAGTTAGAAGTTGAGGTTTTGACTTTTTTCACTATAATCTTGTCCGTTCCAATTACAGAAAAACACAAAACCTATCACATCAAGGACGAACAGTTGGCCAGAGACGGATTCAAAAAATTCATGAAACCGGACCCGTGCGGTTTTTCCAACTGTCGTTTCTCGCAGGTGTGCAATCACATCCACTGCGTGCGGGACGGATGCAACTACGTGTTGCATTCCAGCGGACAATTGTTAAGCCACAAGAGAAAACACGAACGGAAAGACAGTGAGATCGCGTACCGGAAGTTCAAACTGGCCCAGCAGGCCGTGATGAACATGACGGGCGGCGGTGGCGGTGGCGTCGGCGTGGGTGTCGGCGTCCCGGATCAGTCGATGAGCGACGACGAATGGGGGACGAGCGGTAGCCCTTGGGACGCGAGACGACGCGGCGGATCTGACGCGCAAATGTCCGTCAACGAACTGTCCATATCGCCCAACAGTTCGCTGCAGTTCCTCCACCAGCAGGCCAACTCTCTGGCCTCGCTGTCCGCGCTCGCTGCGCAGGCCGGCGACGCGGCCAGCTACAGCAACAGTTCGAGCGACGGTGGCGGTGGCGGCGCTTGCGGTGGTCCCGTGTCACCGTCGCTGTCCGGTCGCGTCCCGCAATCGGCCAGGACCAGCGGTCATGGGTTTTTCACGGACAACTCGTCCGCGACCGCACCGGCCGACGGCGGGTCGCCCGATGACGTGGAAATGTGGCCCAGATACCTGACCAGGTTCAAACCAAACACCTGTATCGGTGGGTCGTCGTGTGCTGTGTACGAAGACGATCATTTCCACTGCAAAGAGCCCAACTGCGACGCACCCATCAAGTACGTAACCGGCACTATCGTGGTATTTGGTTTATAGGTTAGGTCAAACTGGTTCGCAAATCGAAATACAATATATTTGCATACCTACTACATACAGTGGCGACAGTGGCGTAGCTGGATGTTAGTCAAAAGTGCCATGTTATCAAAGAAATCCGATCTCATTTAAAATCATTATATAAATTCAGGTTATATAGCATTACAAAGTCATTATTGTTCATTAGTCATTCATTATTCATTATCCTACCAAATATGTAGCGATTAACAAATAAAGATTGTATATAGGTTCATGGTTGAAAGAACATCATTTGGAATGTGATTGTCATTTTTAAAAAAAATTTATTTATCGCACTCTTGATGACTGTTAATTTTAAAAGGGTGTTCGTAAGTAATAGTGGTCGTTTGTGCTTAATATTATATACAATTATTCATATTAGACACGTTAGAGTTAAATGCAGTAGCAAAGTCTAAATCCTACCGTTTTTTTTGTTAATAATTTTAAAAAATAACTCAAAATTAGTTAATTTTTTAATATTTAAAAGGTTTAATTTTATTTTAACTAATTTACTATTAACTAAATTCATGTGATATAATATTTTAAGAAGAGACATCTTCATTTTTAAAAACTTGTTTAGTACGCTTTTTTAAATAGGACATTTATTATTGTATTTGTTGGCTTTTTTTTACTATCAATTTTAAGAAATGGTAATTATAAATAAAAATAGTACTAAAATAATTATTAAAAACAAAATATTAGTAAATATACAATACAGCAAGTCGTATTTTATAAAAATAGAATTTACGATTATTACGATTATTAAAATGACATTCATATTATCACATACTTATACAAATTGACAAACATGAAACTAGTTTATTAAGATAATAAAATAATAATTAAGGTAATAAAACTATAAAATTGAACCTTTTAATGTTATTAATTTACTCATATTTCATCAGCTATAATCAATGTATATTTATATTTTTGAATCATATAGTTAATTGTCCAATTAACAGACGTAAGTTCTTATAATTTTGTTTGACTTTAATTTTATTCAAATCGATTCGTTTTATATAGTTAGTACTTTTAATAAATTACATTTTTATTATTGTTTTTATTAAAGTATTATTCTGCGACAGAATAATATTAATATTTTACTTATACGAGAAAAAATGTAATGTGACTTACAAATTATATAACTTAACCTTGTATCTATTTAAATTTAATCAATACGCACAGTTGAGTGTAAAATAAAATATTTCATCAATAGTCATAGGATTATATATTTTATAACTTTATGAGGCATCTTTATCCACACGAGTCGCTAACCAGAAGAAACTTAACCTAACCACAGATGTTACCTATGTTCTATGACGATATGACATGTCTGTTTAATGTTTGTCAATTTTATAATAATAATAATAATATCATTACAATTACGTCTGCGTTATAGGAGTCAAGACGCGGCGGAAACACACGCTCGGAACCACGACAATCAGGAACGAATCAACGAGAGCTTTTACCCGGGCGGTCCAGCCTATTGTCAAGACACGTGCACCAAAGAACAACATTTCCATTGCGTATTAGTAAGTCCTAAAAATTATATATAAAAATAATATAAATTAGACCTGGCGAATAAAAAATATTTATGCGTATTTAAATATTATTTCAAAATTTTGTATGTCGATTAGAGCAAAACAATCGATTTTTTACACAATACGATTTATATTTTCATACCTACACTGTTGTTTTCGATAATATTTATTTATAATCGTATTTGTTTCACAGGAAGGTTGTTACGAGGCCGTATTGCCGTCGGAACGAGGCGAACACATCAGAAGTCACGACGCGCCTTATGGACAGTACAATTCGCTGGACGCTTTGTTCAGACGGAAACGCGGAAGACCGCCCAAGAACCGAGTGATAGAAGTGTGGAACGATTACGCTGGAGGATCGGCCAGTGATTCGCCGCAAGCGATATTTACCAGTTTCAAATTGCCCAAACCGTCGCAACCGGGACAGCAATCGGAAGAAGCGGAAGTGCCCACTCAGACAACACTGGTAAATAATAATTGTTGATGATAAGAATCCGCGTTATCGCTATTTCAAAAAACCAAACAGACGTTATTCAAATACCCCAGACGTTTTCAGCAAACTGATATTGCAAAATCAGAACTGTAAATAAAATAACGACGATAATATATATTATCTAGATCTCTTAAAATGTAGTTAGGTATACCCCTTTATACTTACTATAAAATTATCGGTTTCCCGATAATTGTGATATAACGTTTGTTCGTAACAATCGTTCGAATCGCATACGGTATGTTTGTTTGGAAAGAAATTGCAATCGTTCGTTATTCCATTTCCAATATATTTTTATTTTGAAACAGAAGAATTTTAACAAAAGACAAGATCTTTGTTCTTATAGAAATATGTACTGAATGCTTTGTCATTGTGTAAAAATAAATTATTTGATTGTGTTATATTTACGTTTAAAAAGTATATTTTCATTCGCATAAAACGTACAAGTTATAATTTGATTTATTTTTAAAAAACAATTTTTATGCATTAAATACTTAAAATGACCATTAATTTTATTATATTAATATACTATTAAAAATATTGGTTATTGAGGTAAAAAAATAATTCTCAAGAGCGGTGACGGGTTAAACGAGTTAAATAATTAAAGTAATTATCTAATGAAGAGTAGAGAACTTCAAGCTCAAAAAACCTACAAAATATTAGGTATAATAAATAGCTACAACATAGTTTAAAAGATAAAAAAAACTATTTATATATTGTACAAACATAAAATTAATATTTTTTTTTACTATAAAAAAAATTATGCAAATGCTACAAGTCTTCTACCTTAATTATTATTTATTTATAGTGATAATAAAATATTATTTTATCGAAACATTTGTTTTATTTATTTTCAGGAACAACACAGTTTCGAAGAATACCGTTACGGGTGTCCAGACAATCTCTGCAAGTATACCAGCGAAGGTGTAGCGTTACATTACCATTGTCGTCGGCCCAGATGTTTTTTCGCGACCGATAACGACGAACAGCTTCAAGCCCATTCCACGCATTTCCACGATAACGTGACCATCATGGAAGGATTTTTATTTTTCGACAGTTCGGTCGATTGTCGTCTGGAGACGTGTGTAAAGTGAGCGAAAACGGAAACGATTATACATTATTCATTATTATAAGCTCTGTTCGCTTAATTTATTTAATTAAATTCGTTTTTATTTTTCGTTATCCAGCAACACGATCAACAAACATTTTCATTGCGTGAGGGCTGGATGCGGTTTCTCGTTCACCAGATACGCTCAGATGGCTCACCATTTGTTACAGCATCAAGCCACTGCCGGCTTAAAAATTCCCGAAAAATTAGGTGCGTGTCGATTTTGTTGCACAACTAATGTATTAGCCAAAAATACGTATTGATAATAGAAATTTAATCGCGTTAATAATGTTATCCACAGAAACACAAATTAAGGAAGAGATTCTGTCTCCGACGAGGCCCCAAGCCACCCCGTCACCGTCCGATTCGGCCACGAGCCAACGTTCCACAACGGGTTAGTATTTATTTTTATAGATTTATTTTGATTTTATTTATAGCGCAGTATTTTGATTTGTCTTGATTGTGTTTTTTTCTGTCTTGTTCAAAGTGGTGAAGGCTTCGGGCACTTTCTACCCTATGAGCGGCCTATCGAACGCTAAGAGTTCCTCTCCGAACTTTTCAGACCCTGCAACCCTGACAGGTGGGTCATGCAGAAATTATTAGTTATTATTACTTTATATACACAGATATTTATTTATTCATTGTGCAATATACGTATTACATGTTTATTTGATATCTTTGCTTTATTTATTGTTTTTTTTTCTGCGGTGGAAGTAATCGATTGTACACTATAATATATCATTAAATTAGTCGAAAGACATTATCATAATATATTTTTATACGTTTATAAGTGCACGATTATGTAATTATTGTAGTTAAAATTATTGTATTGTGTTTCCGTTTACGGCGACCAATATAATATTAACTTTAGATAATATTTGAATTAAACAATATTAAATTCCTACGATTATTTTAATTTAATTGTATAAATTTTAGAAAAGTCGATCAAAACGGAACCCAGTTTGAGTATCGAACCGGTTGTCACCATTCAGGTATTACCGGAATGGATGAGTTTGGACCGGCACGAAAAATACGGGCCCGAGCAACCGTGCAGTCGCGCTTTCTGCAAGCTCAAGCGAAAAGAACATTACCACTGTAACGCGTGCAATCAGGTAAATAATTATTAATTATAATATCATGATGATGCAATATATTAATATTGTCAAACAAAAATGGTCGATATCATGCATAAATAATATTATTAAGAGAACTTTATACCCATATTTCTGTCTTCGTCTATCTAAAGGGGAATATAGCAAAATCACAGCAACGCAGAACATTAATTGTGGCGTTTAGGTGAATTTTCTAATAGATACTCTAAGTTCAACCTAAGTGCCACAATTAATGTTATGTGATGTTGTGATTTGGCTTTATTCCCCGTTAGTTAGACAGAGTAAGCATCATTGAAAAATATACGAGTATAACGTCCTCTTAATAATACCATATTATTTCAATGCGATCGCGATGAAATTCGTTTATTATTTCCGTTTTTTCGGACCGTCGCCGCACACCACCATCGGTGCGAATTTCTCGGGCCGGCGCATTCCGAACGAAAACTTCGGCACCTCTTTGTACTTGTACTTTAGGGTGGGATGGTACGCCTGCGGGCCCGGAGTGGTACTTCTCATCTCGTCGGCTACCAAAGGATCTTCGTAATTCTTGTACAGGCTGAAATTGGGGGCCCGGTTTTTGTATCTGTTCAACGGTACCAACTTGTACCCTGCGGGTCCCGGGGATTTCGTTTCGATATCTTCGTCGATCCTTTTGGCCAGAGTGATTCTCTTCCGCGACAGGGTCGACGGTAACATGTAAACGTTCGGTCCGGGAATGTCCGCATTCTAATTTACATATTATTTTGATAACAGTAAATATATATATATATATTATTATCGCAATCGGTAGTATTAATGTCACAGCCGGTGCACTTCCTATTCCAGCCACGTAGTTTTTAAGAATTTAAACAGACCCTCCTCAAATCAGAGTGATCACCGATAAGACAAAAATGTCTTTATTAAAAAAATTAATGTATTTTTTGACTATAGGCATCACTGACTTTTATCGTTCGATATGACTCCGTTGTGTTGTACAAACGTCAAATTTACTAACTCTTTTCCCGATTGTTGTACAATAATTGAATTATGTGATCGCATTGTGATGTTGAGGAGGGATCGTGTTATCATTAAATTCAAACGTGCACCTTCTGGTTTTATACTATGATCTGCGGTGCCGTGATGGTATTAGTTAATATACTTACTGGATCGACGTCCTTGATCGGCAACAGAATTTTTATTTTGGGTCCCCGGTCAGCCTTCAGCATGTACGCCGCCGGTCCAGGGCTATCGGTTTCCGATTTCTCGACCTTCTTAATGCCCATGGAGAATTTCGGCGCGACCGTCTTACCGCGACACGTCAGATTCGTCAAATTGTACACCGGTCCGGGACTCTCGGTCTCGTCGCTGAACCGCAGTCTCGGGTACGCCGTGTAAGCAGGTTCGTTTGGTATGATCGGATATCGATTCTTTTGACCAACCGTGGTCCTGGTACCGTATGCCCCGGGCCCCGGCCCGTCTTCGTCCACGGTCGTAAATCTGAACGCTCTCGGGTCCATTTTTGGGTTGGCACACTTTTTCATGTTTTCGACAATATTATATTCGTATAGTACGGTTAAAAAATTCAATGTGTGTAGCTATATTTGTTCAGTAATATTTCTTTTTCAATTTTATAACAATTATTGGTAACTATATGATATGAAATATATTGTATGTTTTTCGATTTCGTTATGGAAACGAACTACAATTATTAGTTGAACCTCTACCGAATATATACATAATATATTAATTCGTGATTCGAGTAATATTATTTATTATTTTTATATAGGTATCGTGAAAAATTATTTGGGTAGAATTATTTCCGTGTTTAAAAATAACAAAAAATATACGGACCCATTAAACGGTTTCAATTCTAATCAATTTAAGTGCACATTTCACACTATCAACTCCCCGCTGATTAAAATTGATGATGGCGTGAAAAAAAAAACACTCAATATTTGTAAAGAAACGAAGGGTATCCTATTACGTGTCTTGAATTTCGCATCAACAACTTCGTTAACAATAACAAAAATAACAATCTCGTGAGAATTTCAAGCACATTATAAAAAAAACAACTTTTTCGGCAAAAAAAAATGTTTTTTAAGGAAATAAAAGAAAAGAAAAAATCATTTTTTAAAAGAAACGACTATATAATGCGTATACATGTACTACAGTCGGTAGGTATAGTGGTAGTAGTTTTAATCGATCGCGGAATCGCTTCCGAAAAAATGATTAATGATGCGACGACAATATAAAAAAACGGGAATGAGAGAAAAAAAAAAATAATACGCACCCGGCTTCGATTATTTTTTCCTCGTTTCATTTTTTTTTTTCCAGCCCCGAGAAAATCGATAATCGATCACCGTCAATGTCATCGGTTTCCGCGTTCACCCCTTTTTCTCCGCCGTTTTTAATTTTTTTTCATTATCATTTTTCGCCTTTCGTTTCGTTATTTTTTTCCGGCCACGTATACAAGTTGCAATAATTATCGTCGAATTTAGGGAAAATGCTCGCCTCTCTATTATAATGTTGGTAATTGCGATTATTATTATTATTATTTTTCCTAACGTATGCAATCCGAGTGACACGCGTAACGAAAGAGTTAAATGATCGACGACGAAAAGGGACTACAATATAACGACACACACGCATATTGCGCCAATAAAAAACCACTCGTCGTTTCTTTTCCGGGTGTTAATTTTTTCGGAAATAAAAAACGATTAAAACCTATCCGTGTTTCCCCTTTCTTTATTTTTGCCACACTCTCCCGCTAATGATTTCCTTCGCAGTCGTTTTCCCAGGGTTTGTCACGCATCGCGATTTCTAACTGCCGGCAACAAGTCGATCATACTCGCGGCAGCCGGTTTCTCTGCTGTATTTCTGTTTCCGACTTATAATAATATATAAGTACCTCTCTGTTTCTATCGACTACCATATGCCTATCGCGAACATTATAATATTGTTTGACTCGAAAAACTTTCTTCTCCGACTATCTAACGAGGAATATAGAAAAATCACAGCAACGCAGAACTTAAATCGTGATGTTTATTAGGTTGAACTTGGAGGATAAAAACATCTTATAGCAAATAGAAATATATTTAGGAGCAAGGAATGTCATATCCGTTTAGTAAAACATCATCTGGCAAAGAAGTTATGGTGTATTAACCGTAACAAATAAGTTATAATATATATTATTTTTATATTCCGTAAATTCTTTGCCAGACGATATTTTATAAAACGGATTCTCTCTAAAATATGCTTATCTTTAAATTTGCCAATTGAATTGTTGGTGTTTTCATACTCAGAGTTCAACCCGATCATCACAATTTAAGTTCTGCGTTTCTGTCGTTTTACTATATTTTCCTAGTAGATAAACGGAGACAGAACATACGAGTATAGTAATACCCTCTAAATGCGAAATAATGAACACAAACCCGTCGTAGCAGTCGTCAAACTCATCAAGACTGAATAGACCGATAATATTTTAATAAAGAAGCTGGTCGATTTTTAAATCAATTCGCCCTCCGTTTACTCATCATTGGGATCGTCTTCTGCCCATTTTAATTTTTATTTTATATGATTATTAAAAATAATCCATAATTTAATGTAAGATCAATTTATGTTATTTATAACAGAAACGTTGTGTTCAAAACTCAAAACACCAATATAATATATAGCGTAAAAGAAATATATAATTTGTTTATAACACAATAAAATATTTTTTCTAAAACATGATTATAATTTATAATAAGCGAAATTCGTACAGTCTTACTATATTATTGTTACATTATATTATATTCAGTCTTTATTTAAATTTTCTATCGAACACTAAACAGACGCGTTTTTCATTGCGTTGCGGTTTGTACAAAAATTAAATTTGGAATGAGAAAAACCGACGAATGCAATATTAGAATATTATAACGATCCACTTCGATCGTAAATCGACCAAAAATCGTTCCCCGTTAATAATTATTTTGTACGAAAACGCACGATTTCGTCGAAAAACCACATTTTTAACTAGGTCGTTTTCGGGTAAACAACAAGCAGATTCAGGGAATAAACCCGATCGCAAATCACCTTTCTCTCTGCGTCAGAAGCACATACGTAAAAATAATATTTTTTACGAGTTTGATTTACTATTATTGTGCTTACGATACTAAAGCGTATAACAATAACGCACGTATGCAAATTGAAAATCACTTTAGTACATACAAAACTTTATAAAACACGAAATAACGCTATCATGAAATAACGAGAGTAGTTTAAGTGTTATAAGTATTAATATTGTTTTTTAAATCTCGATTTATCATCGAATGTTATGCGTTTTATGATATAATATATATTATTATTTGTTTTGATTCCTGCGATCCTACATTCTTACTTTTATGCGTTTTCTTTCTTTGAGCAGAGATCATAATATAACATGTAGTAATAACATTTAATAATGTGTCTTGTTCCTGACAATCTGACACTCGAATACGCGTATATTGTACGCACAATATAACATAAAATAGGTATCTATTTATTTAAACCTATTTAAATTGTGACAATCGTCAAAGGTCTGTTTGGTCAATATTCGGAGCACTTTAAAAATGATTAATCGTTCAACACTCGATCGAGTCGAAAGATTTTGTTAGGTCTTCTCACACATTCACACGCATTGATCTACAAATCGATCTAATACTCTATTTATAAATATATATATATATATATACTTAAAAACTCAGATTGTTTACTTATTACGCGTTTATTTTTTAAAGGCATTCTCGGAATTGGAGAAACTAAAACCGCATATCATCAAACACACGCCGGGTGCCATACCGACGTTTATGCAAAAATCAGAAAATATGCTCATTAACAACAACAACAACAACAACAACAACAATGACAATGACAACGACGAAGATTTCGTACAGCATCCACCTGGTGAGTCTCACTAAATGATTTTTTATTATTTTATTATTATTATTGTTAATTATAATCGTTTTAATATTATGTTAAATAAAATACGGTTTACTTATAATTTTTGTGTATGAACGATGTGCAATATAATATGTAACCGTACTAATAAGCTTATCGCCGAGGTAATGAAATATTATTTTCAACATTTCAGCATCCCTGACCATGATGCCGATCTCGGGCGATAACAATCCGGCCGGAATGCCACACTCGTCATATCCCCCAGGATTTGGTGCAGCCATGGCCGCGGCTATGGCCAACCAACAGTTCGCGTCCCTGATGACGTCCCAAGGATTGCCGTTCATGCCGCACGCGATCCAAGCCATGTACTCGTCACCAACCAGTAAGTCAATATTAATGTCATATACAAGAGCACAACGGTAATGTTTCCAATATTGTTATAATCGATCGGACACAATAATACTGGAGTTATCTTTAATTTAAAAAACAAAAAAAACTTTATTATTCATTTGTTTCTCGTCAAACGGCCCCGACCAAACCATAACGATAACCTGAGGTTAAAGGGTATGAATATCGTTAATACCGTGCGTGTTTGTCACCTAGGTCTTATGTTCGCGCCACCGCCCGGTTTCAACCATCATCAGACCATGCAACTGACCAACGGACTGTTGCAGAACCGGGCCGGCGAGGCGGCCGCGGCCGGGAACGATCCGACGACCGCGGCAGCACCGCTGCACCACCATCACCATCTCCACCAACAACAACAACAACAACAACAACAACAACAACACCACAATAACAGGTCTATGTCGCCGTCCCGGGACATGAGCCCGGAGATGCGCAAGGCCCGGGTCCAGAATTCGATGCGTATACTTAAGGACGAGCCCGTGCCCGAAGGATATTTGCGGTTCAGGTTCAACGAGGACTGTCATTATACGCACTGCGGTTACAGAGAACACCAGACGCATTTCCACTGCATGCGCCAGGACTGCGGTTACAGTTTTTGCGACAAGACCAGATTCGTTCAGCACACGGCCAGACACGAGAGGTATGAGCATTTTTATCCCTGATCTTTGTCGATTGTTATTTATTTATGCTACATTGTATATACTTTCGATTTTTAATACCTTAATGGCCACGACGGGGGGAGGGAGGGGGGGAGGGGGGGAGAGGGGGTCAAGTGCCGCTCCCGTTACCTACCCGAAAAAAGTACTCGTATCGAAACTGTATTATTATCGAAACCCCGAAATCTTCAATGAGCTATTGAGCTATTTTAGTATTTTTAGATAGATTTATAATAGGTGTTGATGATCCGCCCTCGCTTAATGGTAACAATAATGTTAATGATAAAATCACGACAAGTACCTATTCGATACACGACGGAAAAGAAAATAATTGTATCTATATGACCTTTAAAGTTCTTGTACAGCACGGAGGTCCTTGGATAATAACGGAATCAAACGCCGTTGTCAAAGAAATCGTTGGCACGAACCGAATTCCTCGATAGTTATCTATAATGTAGGGAATAAAAAACAACAGAGAGAGGATTTTTACTTTTCCTTCTGGCTATTCCCGTACGATTCCGCTGACGGACAGCTAGGTATATCATATTGTTCAACCACATTACCATTACGAATAACACACGTCTACACACGGGAAATGAACATTTTGTTATTGGAATAGTGAAAAGTAAAGAAAACGTAGTTTTTTTTTTTTTTTTATATTTACTATTGGGAAATGTCCGGTATACGATAAACTATAGAGTTATCGCCCGTTTCAATATTTATTATAGAAACATATACAATACGTTTGTGTTCTAATTATTTGTTTTTCGACAGACTCGATACCTTGATGGGAGGCGATTTTCAGCAGTACAGAGCCAACGTGTCCTGCGGAAGACCCGACTGCGCATACACTTCCGCCATAAGTGAGTGTTATACGAATATGCGCAGACACACTGCAACAAGTCGTTGACAATAAAAATTCTCAATTTTATAATATTACTCACGGGACTTTTAAAATTGTTCACATTTTTTTTCTCTCTATTAAATACCTAACTCTTTGTTTAATATTTAGAACTATTAATCATTGTTTCCGGTATCCGAATTATTTGACAATAACATTATCAACTGCTAATCAAATCCATTATTATTGTTTATAGGCACTGGCCAGAACAAAGCATCGCATTTTCATTGTCTGAAGTGCGAGTTCGTGTGCACGGACACCAACAAAGTGGTGGCGCACAGGCGCCAGCACCAGAAATTGGACTCGATCATGGCCGCGGGCTTCGAGAAGTTCACGCCGGCTCAGGCCTGTGGTCAACCGGGCGGTTGCGTGCACTCAGGAAAACAGACGCATTACCACTGTCTGAGCTGTCAGTACGCGGTGCTCGGCCTGTCGCAGATGACCGCGCACAAGTACCGACACATGGAATGATGACGACGATGGTGATGACGACACGGTGATGGTGATTACATCCCCGTCCCACGCGACTCGGCGGGACGAACGATCGGCGCGACTATAAGCTTTTTGCAGTTCCTAAATCCTAATATACATATTATTTTTAAAATAATTTTGTAATTGTAATCGAATTTTTTTGTCTGTCTAATAATGATAATAATAATTAGTAATCAATTAGCAATTACATTATTGTAAACTATCTATTATTATACACAGGGTGATGTACACGGAGCATATAATAGTTGTTATATAATATATAGTGTAATAATGTTGTAATATAATATTATTATTATTATCATATAAAAAAAGCTCAAATACGGAATATTATTACTATTATAATTATTATGTAAATCTACGCAAAACATATAGAATTACTCGAGCACGACTTTAAAAAAAAAAAATACAGAGAGTTCAAGTGAAAAATTAAAATAATTATATTCTCAATAGTCGAATTAAACACGTTTTCTGACGGATTAATGATTAATGCCTCAATAACTATTAAATAATATAAATAATATAGTTATGTCTTTGAACAATATGTATTATTCCAACATAAAATTTAAAAAGAAAATCATGAAAGTTGATCACTATTTATTTTCTGAACTAGTCTTGTTTATTATACAATTATACATATTATTATTATTATTATTATTCATATTTCTTACTTTATTTTATTATAATTATTTATGTATTTAATTATTAATAAATATTAATAATTCATAATTATAGTTAGGTATAATTGTTATTATTATTATTCATTATTAATCGATCATCTTTATTCAAGACAGCGTTCTCGTTATGTATAATACTTACTTATATATATATATTTTTAATTTTAATTGCATAACTTTTTTTTGGAAAACTCCTCCCACCTATTGTATATAAACAACGGTTTCATTATTAATAATTATTTTATTTTGTGATATCGAATTTATTATTATTATTTTATCAATTTTTCCCAATTCCTTTTCTTTTACATATATTGCCCATCCTTACCCTATACCCCCTTAACTATTTAATGAGAGATGTATATATACAATATTATGAATGTAATATATATCATGTATTTTCAATCGACTACAAAATAATTATATATTGTATATGCATGTTATGCAAACACGTTTTACTTGTGTTTATATTATAAATTATTATATGTACATTAATCGATTGAAAAATACAATTTAATAGACTTTATCATAGTGCCTTCGAATATGTAGCATATAATACAATAATGTTTTAATAGATTACAAATTTTAAATGTAGAAAATGATGTTAAAGTATAGCGCTTGAGAGACATGACACTATTAATTATGACTTATACAATATATGAATTCCTTCATTTCAATGTACACAGTAAAAAAAAATGTTTGTTTTATATTATGATTTATGTATCTATGTAGATTGAAAAATTTTTTCTTTTGTTAATATTTAAATGGAATAACTGAACATTACCTAGCAATTAATTTTTAATTCAGAAAAAATTTAATATAAAAAATTATATAATTTTAAACTGAAAACATCTTATAAATTATTACTTTTTTTTTAAAAAAAAAAAAAAATATTGTGATAGAATTTTGGTAAAATATATTCATATAATTAATTTTTACGGCTGCCATAAATATATACAATATACATATGTATATTTTTTTTAACTAGGTACTTTGTTTAGATTTTTATAGTAATAATATAATATTTAAATATATATATATATATATATACTATTTTGGGTTAATTAGTGCCTTAACACATTATTACTTTTTGTAAATTTGATTTAGATTATCATTATGATGTAAGTTGATTATAAATTTGATTGTATAATTATTGTTTTATTTTATTTTTTAGAAATTATTAGATGGTAGATTAAGAATTTGTATGAGTTGGTGTATAATACATTTGTGAATTAAATAATAAAAAAACTAATTAAAAGTTGGAAGTTAATTATTTATTTTCTATATATGATTAAGAGGTACTACTATCACAAGTCTTAAATTTATATTTTGAAATGAGGAACAAACTATTCATATCTAATGTTAAATAATAATTAGCCTGGTTTATTATTATTATTTAACTATATACATTCAATTATTTATATAATAAATACCAATTAAAATTACAATAATTCAATAGGTAAATAAATATAGACTTCAAGAAATAAAAATTTACATATTAATTAAGTTTTAGTGTACATATATCTGTATACAAAAAAAAAAAAAAATATAATATAACAACTTACATAATATTTATAATGAGAATTAAGATATAATACATATTATCTACTTGTTGCCTTTTGTATTACTATAAATAATGTCTACTGTAGTGTTTTTGTAGCTTAGATTTTTAATCAACTGAAACAAATAAAAAAAAACAATTAATAAACAATACAAAAAAATAAAAAATCTGAGAAGTCAATTCTAGAAGTTCCTCCTTCGTCCCTTTGGTCCTCAGATAAATTAGTGATTAATTATAATTTATATTTGAACGCAATAATAATACATTCAAAAATATGATTCTGAGTGAGACTCAGTCATATATACAATATATTTTATTGATAATCCGTTCTAAAATTTTATTATGAATGTAAATACCTATGAGAATACTGGAAAAAATTTTCAAGTCCCTATATTCAATTATCATAAAATATTTAAAATAAAATTCGACAAAATCACTATTTTTTAATAATTTTTTGGAAGTATTTCATATCAGTTGCGTGGAGAGTGGATTCTTTCCAGGATAAAAATTTACCTAGCTACTATCAAAAATTTTCTCAGCTAATCACAAAAAAAAAAAACTCATCCAAATATTTTTCCAGAGTGTGTTTTCAAAAAACTATATTTGAAATATAAAATTAGCAGAAATCAAACTCACTAACTAAAATTAATTTACATACAATGTTTTTTTCATGGTTTTCATAGAAGAGTTTATAACTTGAGATTTTTAAAACGTAACTATCTTTTTACTTTTATATTACCATTTATAAAATACAAACTTGGTTAATATAATAAACTCATATTAACTTTAAAAAATAAATACTAAGGAAAGCATCTTAGAAATTTGTTAAAGAATGGTTTTCCTAATATATAAAAAGAGTGATCCAGTGATCAACAATAGAGGTCTAACTAGCTTGATAAAATAATTCATGCTATTTACCATTAACATTATATTATTATTACCAGATAGGCAAGTACCGATAACACTCTATATACATGAGTATGCTATGCTGCCATTTTGCAACTCATTTATCATCAACAATGACTTAAAATATATTATATCAGTTATTTTGTTGTTTGTAATTTTGTAGTAATAAATTCTATAACATTTTTAGTTATTTTAAAATGAATACTACTTTATGAATAAAAAAAAAATGTTTATTAATGAAAAACACATTATACAAATCAATAAGATAATTTATTTTAAATAATTTAACAAATATATATATTTTGTTTCTTTGCATTTAAATAACCTATTTGATTTTTATTTAATTATCTATTTATTACACATAGAAATAACTCTATTTTCCAATAATTTATGTAATTTTACAGTAAGACATTAAGTGTTATTAACATTAACATGTATTATAAAAATGTACAAAGATATAAAAATTAATTTATATAATAAGATAAAAGTAATTTTTAAAAAAAAAGTATATGTTGATTGTTAAATGGTCACTTTATTTTTTTTCAACCAAGAGGTGGGAGGGAACTACTTTCACATTTCTTACTCAAGACCACCATCGTTTATTTATAAAAAATTTACAAAATTAAGTGAGGGGACAATTCTTGTCTCATCTAGGGATTAGATTAGTTAGTGCCTTTAACTTACAGTCTTTTAAAACATTAATTGCTTTATCTAATATATTTAATATTTTTTGAAGTTGATTATTTTCTTGCTTTAGAATTTTAGCGTAAGAAGTTAACAAATAAACTATCTACATTATTATTGACTATTATTCATCTGAAAAGTATACATAATATATAAAAATATATTACAATAAATGGTCACATTATAATTTTAATGTAACATTATGAACTTAGTTTATTTATTATATTCTGTCTTGGATTGTAGAAATTATTATATAAATTAATTAATATTTGATGTTTCATTTAATAGTTTAATACAGTATGTTCAAGATTAAAAGTATAAAAACATTAATGAAAAATTTAAGTAAATATACACAATTTTTAACAATCAACACAAACCAAAGCTGATAAGTGATAAATGAGTTGCAAAATGGTGGCGTAGCATATCTATATCTATAGAGCCCTAGTACCGATAGATAAGTAACAATCTAAATGGTCAGGAGTATGTACGGTATAAAATAATATACCTAATACGAACATAATATTGTAAATAGCATTACTGTTCAGCACACATCTATTCACCCACACCCAACCCACCTAATTTTTATTAGCTAGGGGCAAGTGCCCATTTAGAACTATTGTTCACCATGCCACTGTTACATATTCTAAAGTTTAACTTATAAGAAATTAGAAAAATGATCTAAAGTCCAATTTAAAGTATACTTTACTATTAAAGTGTAATTTGATATCGAAAGTATACCCTATTCGGGTTAATCGGATCATTATTTCTTCTTAGTCAAAATGTGTTTTCAGACATATATATTTATAAAAAAAAAACAAATCATTGTAAAAGAAAACACTGGTCTTGTTTGTTGTTGGTTTTCTTTAATCGTTCCTATTAATTTGTTTTATATAATTATAATACTACATAAAATATAAAGTTTTTGTAAATATTTACAAATATATTTATTTATAAATTAAAACCAATTAACTTTTTAATTTAAAAAAATACCTTTACTATAAACATATTTCACAAACCTTTGGTGTAACAACAAAATATTGATTATTTTTATCATCAAACAACTTCATAAAAAGCTCCATCAATTTCCTTTCATAAACTTTATCCATGCCCTATAAAAGGATATGGTTCATGTCAAGATGAAATAATTATTATCTACTATTTAATATTTAGTAAATAGCAAACATTAATTTTATATTTTGATTATTTTTTAATAATAATAAAATTAACCTGATTAATTTCATCAACAATTCTAAAAGGAAAATGTGTAACTTCTTGAAGAGCCACCAAAAAAACTGCTGTTGTCAATGCACGTTCACCACCACTTTGACTTTTTGCATCCAATAATCTCATTGAAGAAGTATCTTCATTGCGGAATTTCACTTTAATCAATAACCCATATGCTTGGTAATCATGCTGTAAATAAATAAGAAATTTTAATCAATCATTGACAACATCATGGATACTTCAAATAAATGTTTACTCTTGTAACACCAATATCCAATTCAATTAAACCATTACAACCAAAGAAGTTGAGAAACTTGACAAAATTTAAACTTAACAAATCAATAAGTTCTTTAAGTTTTGGGAACCATTCAGAGTGCAAATTTTCAATTTGTTCTTCTTTAGTTTGAACACTATTATTTAAAACTTCCAATTTGTTTTCCAAATCTTTTATCTTTAATTTACGTTCTTTGTATTCTTTTATTATCTATTCGATAAAAAATATTAAAATAATGTATCCATATTGTCATATGTCATAGTTATATATATATATATGTCAATTATAATTAATATGGTATGTATTATAATTTTTTTTTAAAATTAAAGTGATAGTATTTTCAGGCAATATTATTTAATATATATATATATATATATATACTTGAGGAGCATTTGGATCAATGTTGAGACAATTAAGTTTGGCTTTTTTTTCAACAATTAATAAATCTAAATCTTCAATTTCACTTTGTTCTATGTTATCAAAACTTTCCTTCATGGGTTGAAATAGGTTTTTATCATATGGAGATATTCCTCGTGACCAACGTAAAGAAACATCTTTTATTTTTTTGAACTCGGATTCCAATTTATGTATATAAGACTGATATTCATTAAAGTTATTCTTGAAATACAAAGTTAAAAAAAGTCTAAAGTAATTATTAAATATTTAATATTTAAATGATTACGTCATTACCATATTAGTTAAATAGAGAGTCCTTAATTGCTTCAAAACTTTATTTTCATCATGTAGGTCCACACAATAATTTTCAATAATAAATGCTGAAGCTATCAATGATTTCAAAAATGTTGCATAATTATCCAACATATCAATAACTTCCTTCATTGAATCAAAGTACTTATGGATTAATTGCTAATGATTAAAATATTTGATTATAAGGCTATCAATTAATAATACAGATATTAGACTTAATAATTCTATTACAAACCAAATATTGATTTTTGAATGTAGTTGACTTATCCTTTTCTCGTTTAAGTTCACTTCGAGTAAATTCTGCATCTTTTTTCAACTTATCATATGCATTTTCTTTATTTTGAAATTTCATAAAACTTTTTTGAATTTCTTTTTTTCTTAAAAAAAATGGTTGACGACTATCTTCGGTAACTTTTAACTGATTCATGGATTCAGTTAATTGTTGTTCAATATTTTCACAGTCTGCTTTTGCTTCTTGTTTTCTGAAAAAAAAAAAAATTCAAATACATAAATTTATTTTTAATTACTAGACCAATTTAAATGCACATTTATGATCAAATCATGTAATTTAAGATGAATTAACTTTTAATTATTAAGTTATTTATGAAGTTAATTAAAATAAAAGAGATTTAAGTTAAAAATATTTATGTAAACAATTAAATATAATTACTTCATAGTGAGTGATTGAATTAAATTAGAATCCACAGAGAATAGCAAAAGATATGCATCGTTTGATATTTGTGTTTGGCGTATTATTTTCTCACTAGTATATAATGAAGTTTTTATGATGACTTGATGATTACCTATAAACCAAAATTAGGGTAAATATTGGATATATAACGATGTAGAATATAATTAAAATATGTACCTGCAAAAAAAAATGAGATATCATTGGGCAAATTATTTATACTATTAATCACTTCCTTGGAACCAATAGGTATGTTGTGAAGACTATAATTTCTAACTAAATATTTTCTTATAAGCTTTGGAACTTTTATCATGTCTAATGCATAAGAATGAAAACCAAATTTTCTATTTCAAAAATTAAAAAAAAACAATTATGTTTAAAATAAATAATGCAAACAAAATAGTTAAATATAATATTATATATTTATTTAATTAAATATTAATAACATTATAATATTAGAGAACAACATTAAGTTCTATCGAAAACTCAGAGCGACACATATTTATCACTATGGTTGATAAAATACCCAAGGAAAAGGATACATGGCTGCTCGAAGTAACGGCCAGAATAGTCACAATGATGGTTAACCAACAGACACCAACCTAACTATTCCAGACTGGCTGGCATAGATACTGGGTTTACAAAGAGGTTAATAACAGTCTAGATCAACAACCTAGGAAGAGGATTCCCTTCGCTTAATTTTGTATATTTTTTATGAATAAACAATGGGAGGTAGAAAGAAAGTAATGCAAGAACAGTTCCCTTCCGCCTCTTGGTTCAAAGAGGAACATAAAAAGAAACCGAATGAGATAACTGAAGTACAATGTCACATCCAATTTTAATGTTTCCAATTTTTAAAGTTTATAATATATATATATATATATATCATAACTTGGGTAGTGTCATAGTTAAATAGTTTTATATATATAATTTCAATAATTTTTCGTAAAATAATACCATGCGTAAATCTATTCTATCATTTACAGAAAAATGATAAAGCAGATGCAGAATACCACGTCTGTATCAATTCTCCTATTCTGGTGACTGCCCAACCTTGGTCCAGACAAGGCAAATAAGAATCAGTTACTCAATTAAAAATTAAATTAAAATGGTGGGAGTCAGCTGGAAAATAATCATAGATTGAAACTGATTAAAAATCGCCTTTTGATATATTCATAGAAATCCCTATAATATATAACTTTAAATCAGCAGTTCTCAACCTTTATGAGCGTGACCCTAACATTTGAAATTAACTTTTGGCAACTCAAATAAAAAAAAAATCATAATTTCATATCATAATAATTTATGTAAATTGTTAAAATGTTTTTGAGACCCACGATAAAAACCTACGCAACCCAAAGTTGGAAACTGCTGCTCTAAACCAAAAAATATCACATAATATAATAAATAATATGTAACATTACATTGACATAACATTGAAATAACTGTCTCTTATTAACATTAACTTTTTATAATGATAACAATTTATCTATTTAACATAATTTTTCATTTTCTAGTTTTCTTAATAAGATCTATTATTATTATTTTTTGAGTAATAATAATAATAAAGTTAAGTTATAAAGGTTTAATCCTCTCAACCAATTATAAGTGTTCAATTTTAAATTAAAACATTTTACCATGATACCAAAATGTAATTTTTAATAAAAATGTTGGTTAAGTAGTATTGTTTTGACATTTATGAGATTTGTAGTATTAAGAACAGAATACAATATATGCGATTACTTTAAATGACTTTATGGGGTAAATAATTATATAGCGTCAATTTACTATAGGAAAAAAATATGAGGCTTCATCTTTCCTATTTTTTAATACTAACATTTTAGTTATGTTGTATTGTCATGACTATCGTGATGAATATTATTTATAATGTACATTGTATAATCAAATTATGCAAATTTAACTGTCTATAAAACAAATTGAATATTTTTACTACTGTGGTACTAACTAACCCTAAGAATATAACAAACATAATATATTTTATTTATTCAATTATGAAATAATAGAATTTCAGTTTCTGTTTCTATTTACTATTCAGATATTTAAAAAACTACCACCAAACAATTTTATAAATTAAACAATCACTTAAAAAAGTCTCTTATTTTTCTATCACTAATCAAAGATTACTTACAAAGAGCACATAATAACAATATTTTAACATTAGTAACAATTATTTTACGTTACATAAAATATTCTGATTGCTTACTTTAAATTATTTATATTATAATTTGGTGTTTCATTAATTATAGAACTTTCAGGTGGAGCACATATTGAATTAATTTTGTTCCATTGTTCTTTTTTAACTATTGTATTGAATTTAGTCAAATCTTCTGAATACTCAAAAACAAATGCAATCATATCACGATTATTTATTATATTTTCTATATACTTGGCATTTCTTTGATCAAGTAATTCAATCTATAAGAATATAACAATTAAATAGCTGCATTTCATAATAAGCTTTATTTTATTTTATAATACCTGTGTGAATAATGGTTCAAATACTTGTCCCCGAAAAATTGATGTTTTGTCACAATTCCTCAACCATTTGATAGCTTTCCATATTTCTGGGAACTTACGTTGCAATAATTGATTTATTCCATCGTTTTTACGTTTTTCACGTTCTAGTTCTTGGTCAAAAGCTTAACACAAAATAAATATTGTATTTTGTTTTTATTTAAAAAATTATAAATATTAATAAATAACTTACCATATATTTTACCAGTTAGATCATTTAATTTATTTTTTACACTCTCTAAATTCCTTCTCATTGGATTAATATTTTCATCAATATTTATGATTTTTCTATTAATTTCTACAAGTTCTAGTTTATATCCTATTTATATGCAGGATAAAAAACAAATTATAACAATCTTTAAAAATTACCAATATTCATTATGAATATTATTATTATTATTATATAACTGATGCTCAATGCATAAATACACATTAGTAAACAACAAATTGAATACTATTAATAACATATAAACATTATAAAAAAAAATATTATAAGGATTTACCTAATATAAAACTATAAAATAAAATATAATACGCATTCTGAAATAATTAATGATTAAATATTTCAAAATTTACCTTCAATATCTAATGTTTCATTTTTTAAATTTTCTAACTTCTCTTCCATAGATAATAAAGAAGTATTATAATCTTCAATTTTCATTTCATTTTTTTTTATTGTTTTATTTAATTCTTGTATATCAGATACATGATTTTCAGCAATGTCAACTTTATAATTCATTTTTTCCAATATCTTTTTTACAACATTTGCCTAAACAAAAACGTAAACATAAATAAATCAACTGAAAAATATTTTTTATGTTTATTTAATTACATTCTGTAAAACAAATTTTTTCAAATTATTTTCTTCTATTTGTCTTCTTTTTATTAAGTCTCTTTGCTGATTTATAAGACTCAAAGCATTATGATTATGTTTTTCTCCATCATCAAATTTTTTAATTTCCTATAAGAGAAAAAATCATAGGGAATAAATTATTCATAGTCACTTGCATAGCAAGTGCTATAATCCATTATAGATTATAATGATATATTTCTAACATAAAACATGATACTATACATACACTTTTCAGTTGTTGCCAAGCCAATATATATAAGGACCAGCATCTCTTTTGTATCACAATCAACAGTTGTTTTTCTAATAATTGTTTTTCTGTGAATGAACAGACTATCGTTTCTAATCTATAAATCCAAAACTGTATTAATATATATATATATAAATATAAATATATACAGTGTGTTAACGATAATTAAATACACTTAATATCTGTGAGTAGAAGAATAATAATTGAATTTTAGATTCTGAGCAGAGCAAGGAATGTTTTGTTTCTACAAAGATATTTTTTTTTATGTATGAAAACATTTTTTCGGGTAGAAATAATTTTCCGATGACCACAAATAGAATAACTTTTCCATAACAAATTTTATCTAGTTGGTACTTTATTTGGCTCATTTTTGGAATTTCCAAAAATTTTTCCTTGAGAAGCGGAAAATCGGCAAAATTACGGTTTCCGTTATTTTACACTTTTTTATTCTGTTATTACTAATTGAGTTTTGATCGTAGGGACTTGAAGTGCTAATATAGGTAATATTTACGGTTAGTAAAATTTTGGAAAGAATTGGTTGATTTTTTGGCTAAATATAGAACTTTTAACTTTTTCCGTAAATGTTTAATATTTCCTGCAATTTTTGGTTTATCGGTTTGAATATTTGATCAAAGTCTTATAATATACTACTTAATCTTTTTACAAAATATTTTGAAAATTGTGACTGACAATTTTTATAATGAAATAATAACTCTTTGAATATTGATCGTAGGGATTTGAAATTTATTTTACATATTTACACATGTAATTTATACCCGTGGTAAATTTTAGAATGGATTATCAGTATAATATATTGTAATATATTCACTTAGAATATCATTGCATTTAAATCTTAATAATTATAATAAACCACTAATTTTTTCGAGGACCGAAGGAGGAACGTCTATAATCGACCTTCCTACTTTGTTATGTATATCCCTATCGTGCTAATTTTATTATTATTTTAAGTATTTTTTTTGTTCTGTAAAAAGTTTTAAATAAAAAGGTATATTTTGTAAATCAGCATTTTATTATTTTTGACCTACGCGACCCCTAGTCAATGAGATCGCAACCCCCCGGTTGAGAAACTCTGGCTTAGATTATATACACTTACTTTAAATTGGTAGCAATTTCAGACTTAATTTGAATCTGTAATTTCTTTTGATCATTGTCATATGAAGTCATACAATTAGCGAGTGTTTTTAACTTTTCAAAATTATCTAACAAGTCTTGATTTTCTGTAATGAAATATAAAATTATTAATTTTATTTAATCATTAAACGTATAATCTACTTACCAACACTTTGTAAAGCATTTAACAATAAACCTCTAGAATCCAATTTGGAAAAATCTTCTAATCTGTCTTGTGGTAAAAACTGACACAAGTTATGAACTTTTATATTTAAACTTTCTATAACTCCTGCATACTATGAGTAGAAAAAATAGATAGAACAATATATTATATTATAATTTATATTCATTACATTTTTTAATGTGACCATAATGTGGTTGACGTAAAATTTAGAAGCTTCATTAGTGGCAAATATTGTTCTTCTCAAATGTACATTTTTATGTGATTTTTTATAAAGTTCTATATAAATATCAGCTACAGATTCACCGATTTTCACAAATTGACTAACCTAGTTTATATAGATAATTCATTAATAAAATGTAATTTAGTTATATAGATAATAGTTTTATTTATAGATAAATAAATAATAAAAAAAAATTAATAGCATCATATTTTTAAATGTTTTTTTTTAAAAATACATTTTAAATACAAAAATATCAAAGATGATAAATTAAATTGATAAATTGAGGAAATTTCTAATAAAAATATATATTTATTATATTTGTATGTATTATAAAAGTAGTTTAATAATAGGTAATACAAATAATGTTACGATTAGATATTTAAAATATTTTTTTATGATTAATCTCAGGAAAGTTGTTTTTATACATAAATAATTAATGTATAATAAAATAACTCTCAACAAAATATAATTGGTCTCTACCAATTCTATTTCATTAGTAAAATTGTAATTACTTTATCTCCTCTATTAATGTCTTTTGGACTACCGCCAAAACCCAATATGAGAGCTGTAACAATTGATGATTTTCCAGATCCATTAGGTCCGATTACCAAATTTAACTTTGCCTGTGGTTTATATTCAACTTCACTAAAAGTCCTACAACATAAATTTATATTTTTAAATTAAACAATAAAATTATGTTACCTAGAATGACTGAAAACTTAAAGTTCAAATTCAGTGTTTTTAAAAGTAGATACTAAGTTACTAAAATCTAAAAAGTTATAAATAACAAGTGGGATAAAGATATTGGGTGTTATGTCTTTAGTTACGACTTAAGATATTAGTTATATTTATTTACCTTATTAAAGCAATTAATCATTAAACAATTATGCATGAAGATTGGTTAGACAGTTATTAATTAAACAATATAATATAATATATTAGATTCTGAGCGATGTGAGGAATGTATTGGTTTTACAAAGATGTTTTTTTTTCTGATGTATGAAAACATTTTTTCGGGTAGAAATAATGGTCTGATTACCACAATTAGGATATACTTTCGGTAGCAAATCACGTCTAGTTGTTACTTTATTTAGCTAATTTTTCGAATTTCTCAAAAGTTTTTCTATGGGATATGAAAAACTACCAAAAAATTCAGGAAAATAGGCAAAATTCGGATTTATTTAAAAATTTTTTATTACATGATAACTATTTAAGTTTTGATCGTAAGGACTTGAAACTTTTTTCGATTGGTATTAACATTGGTAGTTTACATACGTAGTTAAATTTTAGAATGAATTGGTTGATTTTCTGACTAAATATAGAACTTCGAATTTTTTCCAAAAATGTTAAATATTTCCTGCAATTTTGGGTTTATCGGTTTGAAAATTTTAATCTAAGCCTAATCAAATACTACTTAATCTTTTTACAAAATATTTTAAAAATCGTACAGGTAATTTTTTTATTATCTTTTAAAGTTGAAATTCCCGAAAATCGTCAAAATAACGATTTCATTATTTTAATTTTTTTTTATTTCATGATAACTTATTAGGTTGTGACCGTAGGAACTTAAAAAGTGTTATTCTGTACCAAATTGCATCTCGTTGGTACTTTATTTAACTTATTTTTTGCATTTCTCAAAAATTGTCCTTGGGGGATATCATAATATCATTGCATTCAAATCTTAAGTGTAATAAAATACTAATTTCTCCGAGAACCGAAAGGGTGAAGGAGGAACAACGTCCACCATCGACCTTCCCATTTTTTTAAAAAATTTTTAATCAAATAAATGCATATTACAGACTAGCAGGATTTGTGACACAATTCAAAAAATGTAAATGTTGACACTTAAAGTTTTAAATACACAGTAATTATTAAAAAAAATAATAATTTTCTTCACTCATGTCATTTGAAATGTATGTTCTTATTGATTGATGCTCCAAACAAAATTATAATTTAGATACAGTTAGCTAACTTGCTCAATATATTACCTACATTTTAAGTTTGACTTATGCTATTATTAATTCTTGACAAATGGTTGTTTTTTTTTCTTATACTATAACAATTATTATTATTATTTGGTAGAATTCAATAAATTTATTTTATATTTAAAAAATATATCTGACAATAAAAAATAAAATTATATTTAACAAAGTTTGTAATTTAAATTTTAAACTAATGATACTAGAAGCCCGAGAAAAAATTTTATCAGCGTTATCAAATGATCAAACCAATGAAATATGGACTTTAAAAATTGTAAACTATTAAGGAAAATTATTTATATAATATTTAACTCTGCATGCTTTCCAACAAGTAAAAACTGTAATAACTGTTATAGCGAGTTAAAAGATTATGTAGTCCCTCTCTAAATGGAAGTATAATTTTATTTTTAAAATTAAGGCACTAATTATTATTTTGGCCCTCAACGTATGGTATAAGAAGGATTCTTCATCTTAACATAACCTGGCACTAAAATTAAAGTTGCAATATAAAATGGACTTGTCAACAGAGGCGTCCCTGATACTTATTTTATGGGGGGGGGGTTGATTTTTTTAAAAAAAAAGTTTATCAGTATAAAATATAATATAATTATATTTATTATTAATTATACAATAAATTTTAAAAATCCAAGGGGGTGATTGCAATGTAAAATACGCCCTTTCTTGTCAAATACCCTAAATAATGTTAGAAAAATGAAGTCTTAAATATATTTTAAAGTGCATAATAGATGAAAAATAGCATTACTCTACTGAAATATAAAATTATTTTTTTCAATTTAATACAAATATATAATACCCACATTATAAATTAATAAATTTATATTCTTGTTTTGAAGAGAGACATTTGAGAGAGCATAGGTTAAGATGGTTTTGGCATGAGGAGGGATGATTCAGAGGCAGTGAGAGTTGTTATGGTAATGTAGAAGGTATGAATGGGAGAGGAAGACCAATAAAAAAGGTATGGAATTGAGAGTAATATGAAAGATAGTTGGTGTGAATAGACAAAATATAATTGATTAAAATGTATGGAGGTGTAAGACTAGGATGGCTGATCTCATATAGTTGGGAGGTAAAGCGAAAAAGAAGAAGATAAATCTGTTATTGCGTGATAAATAAAAGTAAAATTTTTTAATTAAAAATTAACTGTATTGAAAAAGTTTATCAAGGAGAAGGTGTGGCATACTCAATATAAAATTATAGTTCCCTAAATTTTTTAACCTAGTTAATTATAACTAGATTGATGTTTCCCGATTAAACATTCAAAATTTAAAAATATATATCTAATATAAATTCAGATTAAAAATGTACTCACATGAAATTCTTTAATACCACTTTAACAATTGATCCATCAACCATATGATTATGATTGAATTTTCGCTTTTTTGGTGTCGATTGAAAATCCTCGTTGATTTGAGAATCCAACAATACAGATTTGTCCATTGTTGTTAAATAATCCCTATGTAGTAAGTACCAGAACACAACATATATTAGTCATAGAGATAAACACACTATTTACTTACAAAAATAACAAGCGCGTCCAACAAAAATGCCTAAACTCGAAACTAAAAAAATTACTTTATTTTGCATGAAATATAAAAATTATTTATAATACCAGTCCCAATGAAATACATACAAATAATTATAGTTTAGACGATATACAATATGTCAACAAAGACAAGCAATAAAACTACAGATTATCGAAAAAAATACCTATAAAAAAAATATAGAAAGGTAAGTAAAATTTAAAATATTTTATCACGATGAAACCTATGCGTATTTGTGGTATTTGTTGACAAATAGATCCCGCGCAAGAATTAAGATAGTACTATCACAGAATAACTGTTTTATAGGTGACCGGTTCTTACCACGGTTAATAGATATATCTAATAACCGTGGGTTCTTACAACCTCCGGTTAGATATTGTATAACTAACGAAGGGTAAGTGGTTTCCAAAGCAACACCAGCAGATGATCGAATATTGATAACAAAGCACAACCGGGAGATTGTGGTTTAACGGAAAGATAACCGATAGAATTCTGTCGGTTATCTATCTGACCTGACCGTAAAATACTAAGGCACGATTTTTTATAATCTGTGATTTCAACAACGTTTTTAATCATGGTTAGTCGAAACGCTTATAATAATATTCATAATGAATATTGGTAATTTTTAAAGATTGTTATAATTTATTATGATATAAACTAGAACTTGTAGAAATCAATAGAAAAATCATAAATATTGATGAAAATATTAATCCAATGAGAAGGAATTTAGAGAGTGTAAAAAATAAATTAAATGAATTAAATAATTAAAATATATGGTAAGTTATTTATTAATATTTATAATGTTTTAAATAAAAACAAAATACAATATTTATTTACTTTGTTAAATGCTATAAAAGTTTACGATGAATAGCAGTTGTCCGAAATTGATAAAAAATTTGAAGATAATAATGATCTGAAATCGAAAAAGTACTGCCAACAGTTGCGAGCATAATTTTTCATCTAAATGATGTTTTTAAATTATATATAATTATGATAAAAATTATAAATGCACTGCATACTGGTGTATATTTTGTGTATAGTGTAAATTTGTATATACCATTTTATATTTGGTGAACATATAATTTATGTTTTTTATGTTTTAAAAATTACACATATTTCAAACTTAACATACATATTTTGAACTTATGAAGTACCTACTAATTTATAATTTTAAATAATGAAAATATTCAAAGTATCATTATCTATATCTACAATACATATAACATATGCCATTTTTAATAGTTTTAAAATCTATTGATGTAGGTATTACTGTAACAATATAACTTTATTTCATGTTTATTCAACTTAGGCTGGTTCTTACAATGTCCGTTAAAGTGTCGGTTAACGCTAACTGTTGGTTAGTCTAATATTTTACGGACAGTTTATTCTTACAATATCCGGTTAGGTAATTAGTCTGCGTAATATTTCCGTAAATGGCTACAATACAGTCAGATTGATAACCGACAGAATTCTATCGGTTATCTTTCCGTTAAACCACAATCTCCCGGTTATACTGTATTATCAGTACAAACATGATTGATTATCTTTTTATATTTCTCGTGTTTTTCATGTATTTATTTTCGATGACAATTTTGTGTTTTTATTTTTTCATCTTTTAAATACCTATAAATTATTAAACAACTTTACGGCGCAAAGTATAAAAACTACTTTCATAACGGAACATTTTGGTGTTATGTGAAATAATTTATCATGTAACATATATATCATATTAAAATAATAATTAAGGATGTGTAATATATTATATAAACAGTGTTATTTAACTTGAAAAAATTTACAATTTACATTTTTTAAAACATTATTTTATTATAAAGGAACATTATTAACATAAATTATTAAATAAACAGTCATTATATTTTATATAAAAAAAAAGAAAAAACAATAATCTTCACTATAATATCATTAACAACTGTATTTGTCATTGTCCCTCTTGAACTTTGTTAAAAATGAGAACTAATTATTATATTAACTCATGAATTACAATAGAATCATAAATAGTTAAAAATAAAATATAATATATATTATAAAACATAATATATATAAAGAAAATATATATATAATAACGAAACTAGTTGTTACCTTCGAAAATATTTTTAAAATATTTTGGGCATATTTTTTTGTGTACCGGGCTTGTTTATTAGAAAGTGAGGAAGACATTTTAAAAAGATATAATATATTATATCAGGGACGGATTGGAATTTCGGACCAGCCCGGGAAAATACCTTTTTACCGGCTCACTATTCGTCGGGGGATTGGGGGCAACTGGCAAGTGTACCATACTGAAGATAGTAATTTTTTTTAGTCTTATAAAGGGGTGGTACCTAAATATTTATTGTCATTTTATGGTGTATTCATTGTTCCTACAAAAATGTTTACCTATATTATACTATATTAGTGAGGTTTGTATAGGCAGATATAAGATACCTATAATTATTACCAGATGTAATTTATAAATAAAAATCACTTTTCCTACTTTAAATACATAGGTACTATTTGAAAAATACTACAATACTACTATTTACTTACATATTAAAACACATATCTTACCAGTATCAATAAAGAATATTAATATAAAAGAAATTGATTACTACTGTAATCAGTGTTATTATGAAATCAACCTTTAACAATAAAATGTTAGTAATTTTTTTATTTGAATAAATAATGACTGGTTTACAATGAAAGATTTTTTTTTTAAAAGAGAACTCTCTTTTTGTAATTCTTCAATAATTTTATCTGAATTTAATAGTGTTAATTTCTGTTTTTCGATAGTCATTAACATGAATGCTTCTAGTTTTGGATCCGAAAGTTGACTACGAAGTCTTGATTTAATATTTTTCAAGAAAGAAAAAGATCTTTCACAGGATACTTGGGTTGATGGTAGAATAAGTACATAATTATATGCCAAAAATAAATTAGCATATGCATCGCAATATAAATTATATTTTTGTAAAATGTTATAGCAACAAACAACACAGTTTTTGCAACTCTTACAAGTCATATTTTGTGATTCAGGATTAATTTTAGATTCAATGTCATCTTCTTTGTCTTGTGTTAGCTCCAAAGAGTATGAAGTAGCAAATGATTCAGCAAGACTTTTCTGTAGTTTATCCCAATTTTTTGCAAAATGTATTACCTCATTCTTTAGTTCATTGTAAGTTATACTTGAATTCAAACTCTTTAACTTATCACACAAAGTAGTCAATGCTTGATCAAGCAAACCATTTTGAATTATATATGAAAAATAACTTGGTGACAAACATGATAAATCATTATAAATTTTCCGTGTTTTATAAATCTTTTTTTAATACTCTCAACAACTATATCTAATATTCTGTTATGAACTTCTATTTCAAACTTCTTTAAAGGATCTTCTTGTACCACATCATTACTAATCTCACCTGGTAACATTTTTTTCTTTCTGGTTCTTATATTAGGTAATATTTCATTTACAGTTATAGGACTATCGCCATTAAAATTTAAATCTAACTCAGTATTAACCCAATTAACAAATGACTCTGCATATAATTTTATCCATTCCATATTTCTTTGAACTTTTTTTAAATGTTCAAGTGCTCCATCAACTAGGTTCTGAGCTGTAATTAAATCCATGGATTTTGGTTGCAGGTATCTCGATAAAGGACCTGTAATACTAAATATTCTAATATATATATATATATGCAGTCAATATAGTAGAAAAAGTCAATAATGTATTTTTCATAGTTTCAGCTTTGACCCTTATATCTGGTGTAGTTTTTTCATCGTTTACAATATCATATAAAGCCATTAAAACATCAACATACAGTGCATTGCTCTTACGTGGACCTTCAGTTGATCCAAATATTTTAACAAGTGCAACTTCTTTACTCCACCACCTTGTTTCACCAATACTTTGTAAGCGTTGATGTAGACTATGGCATCGTTTTGTCCAAACTCTCATGCGCTTATGTGAATCTTTGAAAAACACTGCTAAACTACTACACAAATTAAAAAGAGATGCAGCAGCCAATGGTGATTTGGAAGCATCTGACAAAACTAGATTTAATATATGGCTATAACACCAAACATGAACTTGATTCGGGGATGATTGATTAAGCCACGCCGAGAATCCATTGTACTCCCCTTGCATATAAGCCGCACCGTCGGTAGTATTGGCAATGCAGTTTTTTACATTCAAATCATTTAAAAGTAAAACATTTTGTAATAAATCATGCATGCCTTTACCATGCCTATACCATTGTCATCGACATATCTTGAAAATACTGCACATTGATCCTATGATGTAATATCTTGAGTAGTATCCAGCATAACTGCATACATTTTAGCTTTTTCAACTTCATCACAAATTGATTTTTTTATCAAACAACTGTAGTAAACTGAAGTTTACTACTTATTTTATTTTATAACCTAGTACCGTATAATCCGATGTTTTCGAGTGTATCCAGTAAACAGAGTCATAAACTACAAGGGGTATATGAACTCGAAGCGTAAACCAGCGACCCAGAAAAACATATTTTGTTTTTCTCAAAATATACATATCCAAGACACTGAATTTACGAAGGACAAATACTAAACGGCGTAAACAACTACGGTTCTTTTTAAAAATTCCTAAAAATCCGGGTAGAGTAACTATAAGTACAGGTGATGGGATGATTTTTATTTAGAATAGACTATATTTTTGTTACATATAGACGTCACGTCGCTCTTGTTAATAATAATTATATATTTATTCTCAGGTGGAGTTTAACACTCTATCTTCAAAATTTTAAACTTATATTTTTGTATAATAAATAAATACTCGTACATTTATTAAGTATTATATTTATTTCAACTACAACACCTACCCGAAGTCAACCGAAACACTGGACCTGATTTCGTCACATTAACGTAGAACGTGTTACGTGTAGGATCACTACACAACTTATTGCAGCAATAACGTAATCAACTGTGGTTTTAGAAATAAATGTAAGCAGTCCCCCTCTTCCTTTACTAACACTTTCGTGGGCTTTACGACTCTTCTTTATTACAGTTTCCAAATGATCTTTCATTTGAAAATCATATTTTGCTAAAAATAATATGATTTCTAAAAAATTTCCGTGGTCAACAAATGGATTAGTTAATGTATATGCCGCTTCAAATTGATTTCCCCTATAACTCAATCCACGCTTTCCAATAAGTTTAACAGCTTCAATCACTTTTGTAACAATTTCGCTGTTTTTTTTTATTTCTTTCTTAGTTTCATAGAAAAGTAGTGAACCAATATCATTTGAATGTTGAAAAAAAGCTAAAACACAATTTTTATGCATTGTGCTTTTGTCATGTTCATCAATTCGAATATACGTATGACTAATTTCTGAACTTCGAGCAGAAAATTCCAAATTGCAAAAAGAGGTTGACCTACTCAAAGGGAAAGTCTCATCTTTAGAAGCATCTAGTACCGGTTCTCAAGCCTCCTCTGTTGTTGTCCAAGTCTTGCAAGAGAAATGTTTATTTAATATTATAGCGTACAGAGTTCATGAGTCTGTATCTCCCTCTATATCTGAACGCATTAAAGATGATAAGAGTACATTTTTAAAATCACTTGAATCTTTTAATAGTGAAATACCCAAACCTCTTAAATTAATTCGTCTTGGTAAATTGCGAACAAACACTATTCGGCCGCTAAAGATTATATTTGAGTCCAAGCAGGAATCAGCTAAACTATTACTCTGTTATAATAATGCAAAGTTAAATGGTCCCGTATTCCCCCACGACTTTCCAATTGTCAAGGATAAATCCTCTCTGCAACGTGAACTTTTAAAATCTTGTCATGCAAAACTTAACCAGAGAAAGCAGGATGGAGAAGCAGATCTTCGTATTAACTATGTCAGTGGTCTTCCGAAAGTTGTTTTTTTTCGTTCAAAAAGCGTGAATCCTGTCCAACGTCTTCGCAGATAACAAGGAACGATTTATCTCAATCTGGCTTCTCCGGTTTTTATCAAAATTGTCGCGAACTTAGAACAAAACTTCAAACTTTAAAATTTAATGTTGTGTGTGTTAATTATGTGTTCATTATTCTAACTGAAACGTGGTTGAATGATTCTTTTTCTGATAATGAACTTCGATTATTTAATTTTAATGTATATAGATATGATAGATGTCCTAACTCTAGTCACTGTTTTAGGGGTGGAGGAGTCCTCATTGCGGTCAGGAAAGATTTTCGTTCAAAACCAATAATCGTTCCCAATTTTGGTGTTCAGCATATCTTTGTGCAAGTTATGGTTGACCAATCCAAATTTCTACTTTGTGGATCATATTTTCCCCCTCAAAGTCCTCTAACACACTATGAACAATATATGGCCAATGTCGAGATCGTTCTTTGTAAATATCCAAACCACATATCAATATTCTGTGGCAATTTTATTCTTCCCGATATCTCCTGGAGTAATGATGACAATGGATTACTATTTTCTTCTCTGACCCAACCTCGTATACCTATTATGCTATGCGTATACCTCATGCTAAATTTAAGTTCACCTCTGATCCTCTTGACTACAGTTCTTTTTCTTTCCTTCGTGCAAAATGCAAATATGTTACAAGAATATGTTATAAAGCTTTTATTAATCGTACCGAGCATTCCTTATCCAATGAACCTAATAAATTTTGGGACTTTGTTCATGAACATCGCTCTCCTCATGTCCTTCTCAAGGTAATTTCATTTAATGGCACTGATAGCATTGATGAGCATACTTCGGCTTACATATTTGCTTCTTTCTTTGGATCAGTTTACTCAACAATATCCCTCAGTGTTGATCGAAATTCTATTGACATTCTTTCCTTCGATCTACCTAACAACTGCATCTTCTCCCCCAACGATATACTCTCTAAACTATCAACCCTACGTAATGTCTCATCAATCGGTCCTGATGGTATATCTGGTGACTTCCTCTATCAACTTAGATTTATAATTTATCGACCACTCTGGATCCTGTTTTGCCGATCACTGGATAAAGGCATTTTTCCCGACATTTGGAAGATCAGCTCGGTTACTCCTTTTCTCAAATCCGGTAACATTTCAGAGGTGGTAAACTATAGGCCAATATTAATTCTGAGTCACATCTCAAAAGTATTTGAGTCCTTCGTCTTTCATTCAATCCAGCCCTCTGTGAACTCTATCCTAATCGATGAGCAACACGGCTTCCGTCCACGTCGTTCTTCAACTACGTGCAATTTAATTTTTTCCAATTATATTTATAATAGTTTTAGCGTTAGATCTCAAGTTGATGTCATCTATACAGATTTTGCGAAGGCATTCGATCGTGTTAATCACAGTGCTCTCATAGCCATACTTCAAGCCTATGGTATAGGTTATAGGCTATCCACTCTTATCTTGGTTTCGATCTTATCTTGAAAACCGGCCTCAATGGGTAAAATTATTCGGTGTTAAGTCTGATGTTTATTTTGCCCCATCAGGAATCTCTCAAGGAGGGCACCTCTCACCCTTACTATTCTCCTTATTTATGAACAATGTCACTACTGTACTTCATCACTGCCATCTACTGTGTTTTGCTGATGATATGAAATTATACATGCGCATCAATTCAATAGAAGATTACCATCTTCTTCAAGATGACATTGATAGGTTTGTTACATGGGGCAAAAATTTAGGTTTGACGTTAAATGTTTCTAAATGTAGGAAAATCTCCTTCTTTAAATATCGCTCTCTCATTCCCTTCTCGTACGCCATTAACGGAGAAACTCTCCTACCTGCAAATAACTGTATACGGGACCTGGGTTTTACATTTGTCCTTTCTCTTTGTCCAAACACGCACATAAATGAGGTATCTTGTAGAGCATTAAAAATATTAGGCCTTATTATTAGAATTTCTAAAGAATTCAAATTGAAAAATTCTTTATAAACTCTGTATTGTGCTCTTGTTCGACCAATACTTGAGTATGGTTCAGTTGTGTGGGACCCCCAAAGCGTAAGTGCTAGTTTACAGATTGAGCGTGTACAGCGTAAATTCCTACGCTTTGCAGCGTATATCTTAAAAATTCCTTATCCACCCCATAATTACAATTCAGTCCTTCAAAAACTCAACCTCCAATCCCTTATCGATCGACGCCGTTCCCAAAATCTTTCCTTTCTTCACAATTTAACCTCAGAATCGATCGATTCTCTAACTCTTTTCTCTCTCATTAATTTTAAAGTTCCTTCACACTTTACACGTCTTAAGACCAAATTCCTTCTACTTCATTCTGTCACTTACTACATGTTAAACGAGCCCATAAACCGTATGATGAAGTTGGCTAATGAGGATGTTCTTTTTTCATATGCTTGATTATATAAATAAATTTATTGTTAACGTTAGCTTTCCTATTTATCTTTATACATATTATTATTTTTATTATTTTTTTTTTCCTTTCTTTAACATCTAATTATTTGTTTTACTTGTATAATTGTACAACTTTTAAATGTACCCCTGTTCAAATTGGGCTATAAACCCGTAATTAAATAAATATATATTATTTTAGTATATAATAGATTATAGAAGGACACAGAAACATAATTAATACTTTCACATTAATATAGATTTTAGGGAAAACAACAACACTATAAAGTGTTTCCTAAAGTAGCAGGGTCAGCATACCACGCATATTAATAATATAATTTAATAAGTAAGATTTAGGGGAGAACAACAATATTATAAATCAACTATAGACATTTCGATTAATGCTTAATTTCAAAATCCTATCTTACACCACCTGCCAGAGGTACAATAACAACACGCCTTGTTATTGTCGGCTTTATACTTTGTATCCGCTTTCGATGCTACTATATAAACCTTATAACGATGTAAACATTTCTAGATGTAATTAGATTTCAAAGACGAAAGAACGTGTGACTTTATACTTATCGCCTACAATCGACAATTCCACTTTTTTATATTTTTTATATTATGATAAAATATTCGTAGACTAAGTACCTACTGTCTGACTGTTTTTTGTATCGATTATAAAAAAATAATTAATATTAAAGCTTAAAGGTATAATATTTATTTTTCAAGAGTTGTTGCTAAGAACTAAAACATGATACCCATCTGATTAATTCATTATTTGTTCAAGTTTATAATGCAAAATACACGTGTTTTAAATACCTACGTGGCGAATTATGATTGTTCAATCTATGAGAATTTCGAAACGTATACATTAATTTATAAAAAAACCTGTAAGTTCATTTAAATGTACAATGTATTATAATCATAATTCCATCGTATATTTAATTATATTTTATATTTTTTATGATATCAAATAATAATAATATTGTAACGAGCGTATAAGTAAAATTGCATGGATAAAATATTTTGCATTTACTATGCCTTTTAATATTAGATACAATTTTCATAATCAAATCTGGAAGCAACGTATTTATCTGATATATTTTGAGAAATATCACATCATGTTATATAACAGGAACTAATTGTGTTTTGACATACTTTATTGTATATACTTATACACATTTTTTGTATATTTTTATTTTGTTTCTAATTAAATTTTCATTTTAACATATACAAATAATTTCGTTAATATTATTATATTCAAAATTTGTATGAATTTCTTAGATGAAAAGGGAAAATTATCTTTCATCCATCATGTACTAATAGGTAAGTATTCAGCAAGTATTCCCCAATATTTAATTTAATTTAAATTTTTTAATGTTATTATAAAGAAAGCATAGGCGTTAGGACTGATTTCAAGTTTTAAATTAAGGGGCTGGAATAATGTAACATTCACTGACCAGTGTGAGATTTGCCTCCTCATAATCACGTCTTTAATAATTATTATTATACACCAAGGATTAATTTACCATAAATTAGCGTTATAGGCGTTATAGCCTTTAATGAACAATTATGAGCAAAAATATAGATTACAAAAAAAAAAAAAACCATAAATAAATCAAATTTGTTTAATATAAGAACATAATTAAAATTAATAATATAATAAGACCGCATTTTAAATTATTAAAAAAATTAGTTTTTAATTAAAATATTACTAACTTAATTTGTTTATTACATACCTTGACACTCTACAAGTCTACAGAGTAATTCAATTTTATTTACAACTTTTAGCAGAACATTTATAATTTTAGTCTTAGGAAATAGATTATCGTCATCGACGGTGCAAAGATTATTAGTCTTATATTATTATTAAATGTTTCTAGTATTATTATATATATATTAGTTATTATTTATTATAATAAAAATATAATGTTACTATTTCAATAAATGATGCCACAATAGATAAGAAAATTGGTAGCAAGAAGTAAGTATATGCAGTGTGATGGAAAAATTTAAAATATATCTCTGAATAATAAATTATGATACATACGATTAAAATTAATTAGCAAATAAATATTTAAAAATAATTATTATTATATTTTAATTATTTACGCATTTGTTTAATTTTTATTTATGTCTTATGTTTGGGGGCAAACAACTCGATCATGGATAAACGAAACTGAAAACTGAACTATGACAGCATACGCCGTGGACAGTCTCCACCGCGCACACTCCCAAAACATCATAACTAGTGTTATCTTAACTAATCACAATATAATACAACACCTTTCTCCATACATCAATTAGAGTAAAAAATATATATATAATAAAATAATAATAACAATACTAATGCCTATAACTAGTTTAAACAAAAATATTAATCATTTAAATTTCCTAATGTCTAACGATTTATAGTAATCAGGCGATCTTCTACCTGTAATCTGGCGAGTCAAATTCGTTTCAATTTCCCCGTTTGTATCATTCCCAACCACCTCTTGATGTTTTACTTCCCCTAGTATAAATTAAATTCCACCCCCTTCATCATCGGGAACTTTCAGGCCTCTATTTGGTATCTTAATGGTTTGATCAATGCGCTGTATACAAGTGCCCACCTCTGTATCTACCTCAAAAGCATGTTTACCAATGTTGTTCGTTACTGTTCTCATCGGCCTTATTATTTATCAGTAAGTACGTCTCCCTGCTGAATTTTGTAATGTCATTGAGTTCTGGTGATCACTAACTACGTCAAACGTACTAGGAATGAAGATATCGACCTATGTCTCAGTATTACGTTCTATAGACTTCTAGTAATGATTTTGATGGTGCCTGGCGTGTTACTGAGTACGGTGTAATATCAGGAATTTCCGCAATACCTTTGTACTGGTAATTTAATTTTTATTAAAAAAAATTTTTAAAATTGAGTCCGTTGCCCGTTGAAGACAACACAAATTAAAAATATAAGCATCAAAAAATATTATATACTTTGTGTATATTTGTTTGGCGACTTATTCACTGTTAATTTATTAAGGTGATATAATGACACTCGTCAATAAATCAATTATTAATTTTACGTACACAAATCTTATTATTTCAAAAATTGATAATTATATAAAAAAAAATCAAACACGAACAATTAAAATAATTTAAAATATTTATTACTGATTAAACTCGAAAAAATGAATAATTAAATTATTTAGAATATTTAACATTTATAAATCATGCAAAAACAAACAATTAAATACCGATCGCACACACGATACTAAATAATATAAGTAAGTATATTGTTACTACAATATACACCGATCACATAGCCTATACGACGTATTCGCGATACCACAAATATATATTAGTGATTCGATGTATATGAAACAAAAAAAATGAACGATAAAAATATGACATAATCCGACTTCTATGTCAAAACATTAATACAAACGAACGGACGGACAACATATGCGCGTCAGGTACTCCACAGCGTACTAGCGCAATCGCCCGGTCGATCAACTATATAAAAGTATTATTATACCATATCGCGAATCACTATGATACAATTGATTAACAATTTATCAATAATTCAATATTTAATTATATTATAATAAATGTATGATTGTTTAAATGCTCACTGACGAATATTAGATATGCTATTTAATGTTATTTTCATAATAGACGTGATATATAACCTATATCTTTGATAAAATTTATAGTTTATATGCATTTTTAGTAATTTTTGTATCCCAATATTATATTATTTTGGTATTATTATTTTTTGTCAAATCATATTTAAAGTTTAAATTTGTTAAGGTGGATGGCATTAGTTGACGTTACTATATAGATCAGGGATCCCCAAACTATTTTGGACAAGTGACCCCTTTTCCAAAATGAACTGTTGCTTCAGACCCCCATGGCCAAATTACCTACTTAGATGATAAAAAGGGTATAACACATAGGAAAAATATTTTTAATTATTGATAATAAAACAATCGATAATGATTTTATATCAACATTTTATTGTTAACAACAAGAAAAAACCACGTTAGTAACTCACGGTTGATTATATCATAGGTGATACACCATGCAGTATAGGGTTAATTTAATAGGGGTCGATTTTTAGACCTCGTCGACCCCCAAAATCAGTTTTCGTTTATGTCGACCCCTAGGAAACCGATATCGACCACTTTGGGAATCCCTGATATAGATAAACAATTATAATATTGTAAATTAAGTAGGGGAACGCCAGATATCTTTTGATTATAGCAATGGCTTATAACCAGTGCCGGCGCTAGGTTTTGCAAGGCCCGGAGCAAATCACATTACAATAGGCCCTAAGCCCCAATCTCAATATGTAAAGTACTTATTCTTTATTATATATATATTAATTTTTCATGTCCTTATACATATAAAATTGTATTTTTAGTTATCATAAAAATATTTAAAATCAAGTTCGTCAAAATCAGTTTCCGTAAATTTTGCTGTTTCTCAGTATTTTTTTATTTTAACGGATGTGTATTCTAATTGGTCAAATGTAGATGAGATGAAAAAAAACAGATACTGAGCAAACAATTGTGAAATTAAGGGGGATATTTGAAGGTTGGATTTATCTTAAAAGTTAGTAGAAGTTAATAGGCGTCAGTTTAGATCAGAAGAGTTTGTACAGTTTTAGAAGAAATATTATTAAGCTAGTATTCTCAACATTATATCACCCAGCTACATATGGAGAAGCTGAAAACGCAGTATAATCGTTAAAGTTAGGATTAAAAAAAAGCTTTAAGAGATATTAATAATATAAATATTTCATTAAATTCTTTAGTTCAGAGGTATGTATTAATTTATAGATCTACTCCGCATTGGGTAATCAGCAATGCGCCATGTGTTTTAATGTGTGGTAGGAAAATTAAAACTAAATTAAATTATTTAAAATACTTAATAAGTGAGGTAGGTTTTCACATATTTTATGAAGTACATAGTCCCTTTTGATGAAATGTTCTATTTCACAAAGTGTCTACGACATAAATAAACCGTGTTTCCATGAATAAAGAGAACTTTATAGTGTATTACGCATTTCACTTCTGTTTGCGGAATATGTAACTAGAATACTACGCCATTATATTTTCTGTCAAATAATATTTTTAACTTTTGTATTCTATGCATGGAAAACCTAACTTCTTTTTTTTTCAATAAGAATCTATATTATAATCACATTCGGATTTGTTGAATTTTTTCAAAAGATTTTAATGTATCGACATATGTTCTTTAAATAATATTGATTGAAGTAGAGTTGTTTTAAATTCTTCTAATGCAATAACTATAACATTATTTTCTCATATTTTTGTAAATAGAAGCGCTAAATACGTGCATTTTTCATTGATTATGTACAATTTAATTAATTAAATAATTAAATCGCAAAAAAAAACCTAACTTTTTAATATTGTTGATAGGCATTTGTTGAATATAATAATTAAAATTCGATGTTCTTTTAACAACTCATTCACAACTAACTTGAGTGCACCATTGTGTTGAAATACATTTATATTCTAAATATAAATTATTGTATAAATTCATATTATGTAATTGATATTGATGTAGTACTTTCAACGTTTGAAATAGTACTATTATTATTGTTATTATTATTATTATTATTGTTTATTAAACGCCAAACGGCAATCTTACATAGTTACAAGTAAGGTAATAAGATACGTGATTATTTAGTTAAATAAGTAATAATTAAGAAATTAAATACAGAAAATAAATTAGTTATTATGTACATAAAATTATTAATGGTATTTTAGTTAAAGTAAAAAGAAGAAGTAGTGACTTAAGAACTATTGGTTATTAGCAGCTCTGAGCATGCGATGTAGGGAATGATTGTGTCCATAGGAGGTCTTATAAGTTGGGACATAAAAACGGGATTGGTTTCTGGAAGAATGAGAAGGAACTCTGAAAGGAATGGCAGCAAGGAGATCAGGAACGTCCAGAGAACCATTTAGGATTGAATTTAAAAAGTCTAGATCTGCTTTGTCACGGCGAGAGGCAAGAGTAGGGATATTTAAAATTTGTCTTATATTGGAGTAATTATGTTGTTCGTGGTGGATATTCAGTTTGAAAGCAATAAAGTTTAAAAATTTGTTTTGGACACGTTCAAGTCTCAGTTGGTCTTTGGCTAGGTACGGATGCCAAACCACAGATAGAAATTGATACCATATTCAAGAAGCGAACGGGTAAGGGCATAGTATAAAGTACAAAGGCATCCAACTGACTTAAATAACTTAATATTGCGCATGATGAACCCTAGTACTTTAAGTGCTCTATTAACTATCGCATTTATTTTAAGGCTAAAGCATAGATTAGGTGAGTAGATCGTTAATGGAGAAGACTCGTTCAAGGACAGTTCTATTAATATAGTAGGAGGTTAAAGTTGGAGATAAGGATCTGGAGAAGGAAATTACATTACACTTAGAGAGGTTTAAGGATAGGCCTAAGTCAGAAACCCACTCAGTAAAAATGTCTAATTGACTCTGGAGTAGAACGGAATCTGTAGAAGATCTAATTTCATGAAATATCTTTAAATCATCCGCATACAAAAAAATTTTACTTGGTTAAGACTTGTAGAAATAGAATTAACAAAAAGTGAAAAAAGTAAGGGGCTTAGGTGGCCGCTGAGGTTATTTCATATGTATTTGAAGAGGAGCCCAGGATCGTTACGAATTGTTTCCTTCCGGTTATATAAGATTTAAGCCAAGATAATAGTGGGTTACCGACACACAAGCTTCCAAGTTCGTTTAATAAAATACTGTGGCTGACAGTGTCAAAGGCTTTTCTAAAATCTGTAGTGACGGTATCGACCTGATAGCCTGATTCGAGGCTCTCGGCAATGTATGTTGTTAAAATAACACTACTAGTAATAGTAGATTTACCAGGGCGGAATCCATGTTGTTCATCAATTATAATATGATTAAAACACCTTTTAATATTATTAGAAACAACTAATTCAAATAATTTATCTAGATGTGGCAAGATTGAAATTGGGCGGTAATTGATAACTAAAGACGGATCACCAGATTTAAGAATGGGAGTAGCTGAAGAAATTTTCCAGACATCGGGAAATACCTCATTATCAAAGGCGTATCTATATAAAAGGAAGAGTGGAAATGTAAGAGAATGACGACAGTTGAAAAGCAAACGAGCGGAAATGCCATCAGGTCCATTAGAATTGTTATTTTTAAGGGTCTCAAGAGCGGTTAAAATATCATTAGGAGAAAAAGAAGAGGTCGACGGTAGTGAAAAAGGTAAATTTTGTGATAGATACTGGATGTGATATGGAGTTGGTTTATTATGGACTGATGAAAAATGTTTAAAAGAATAGGTTAGCAGACTCAGTAGGGCTAGATGATGATATTTGATCAAGTTGGAATGAATTGGGAAGGAATGTGGTTTGTTTTAAATGTCTAACACATTTCCAGAAAAATTTTGGCGAATTTGTTAGGGAGTGTTCAGTTTTATTGATAAATTCCTGGTAATCTAATTTTGAAACTTGTTTGCATTTGGCTCGGAGTTCAGAAAATGTATTATAGTCGGTTGCCAATCTGGAATTTTTGTAGAACATATGGGCTTTTTTTTTTGAACATGAGTTGTTTTAAATTGTAAGAAAACCAGTGGGGAAATGTACGTACCTTCGATTGTGTTGTGGGAACAAATTGCTCAATACAAGTGAAAATAGCATCATTAAAAACAGTTGCAGCTGTATTAGCATTGTATTGTGAAAAGGTAGCTGACCAGTTAAATGAGGCAAAAAACTGAGAAGCAGCTAAATAGTCATAATTTTTAAAATCACGATATATAGAGTGTTCAACTGCTTGAGATATTGTGGAGAGAGCCAAAGAAAACATTAATGGTGAATGGTAGAGATCAGGTTTAATTAGAGTCGTTGTAACCTGGACGACAGTTATTTTATTATATGTAGAAAATACTAGGTCTAAGAGTTCGCTGTATGCGTTAAAAATTGTGTTACATTGAAATAAATTTAAAAATGCAAATGAATCAGAGATTAAAGTTGCAGGAGCAGAAGCAGAGTAGGAGGATTTTAGGCCAAGGTCGTCACATGACCATGAGGTCTTAGGAATGTTATAAACACCGCATAAAATGAGGTGCTTTGTGTTAATATCTGAAAATAGTTTTTCCACGCATGTACAGTGCAGTTCATAATAAAGGAGAGAGGTTTGGAGCGGTAAATATACAGTTCCAATAACAACGCGAATAGATTTAAAGGTTAAAAGAATAAAGATTTGCTCCACGCAATTGACATCCGTTTTAATTAGTGTGGCATTGAGGTTGAATTTAACAGCAATAAGGACACCACCCCCTCGGGAGCCGGTATTTGTATTTAGGTTTCTATCTCATCTAGCTGGAAATTACTTAAACTAAGCTCGGAATCGAGGATATCTGGGTGTAGCTACGTCTCAGTATGTATAATGATTTCATATGTGTCAAAGGTAGAAAGATTGTGTCTAAGATCATTAAGTTTAGTCCTTAAGCAACGAACATTTTGATAAAAAATATTAATGTTGGTTGGGTTAAGGGGCACATGCATTGAAATAGTATTCTGGGTGTTTTTAAATTTATTTACAAAGTTATAAAATTCCGATATCGTATGAACACTTGAAAAACAGACAGAACAATTAGGGTCATATTTGGATAGATGAATGTGTTGGCAATTGGCGTTTATGAAAGAGTTAGCTGATGGAAGAAGACGATGAGAAACTAGTTTTTTGAAGCCATTTGTCTGATGGTATCTTGACGACTATTGATGATGCACGGCATTCCGTTGAAGTACTTGATGATGATGCCCAATTCACCTTTTTTTATTAATAATAATAAATAATAAACTTTTGAAGAAATAATATTGAATTCTATTTTATTTGTTACGTAGTAAATAATTATATTTCATATAAGACTAAATTTTTAAGATCAATTTTAATTACTTAATTATAAAATATTTATTTTTTTTTATAAACTAGAATACATAATTAAATTTTTATAAATTATACAATTATATTTTGCCACGTAAGTTATTAAAACATATGTTTTTGCATTATGAACTTGAACAAATAATGAATTAACATATGTAAATAATAATATATTGTTATCGATTAACAGAAGTGATTATTAAACGTTTTGTAAAGAATATACAATTTTTATAAATAGCGATTTAAAAATGAAATGTATTGTTGTCGATAAATGTTAAAATTTTTGAAAAACGGTTACTGACAGTAGGGTTAAACAATCATACATTTATTATAATATAATTAAGTATTGAATGATTGATAAATTGTTAATCGATTGAATCATAAGGATTCGCGATATGGTATAATAATGCTGAGGCGTCATAATATGTCACGTATTTAAACTTCTACCGTTAAACTAGAAACTTGACCGAATTATCTACTGGTTTATGTTAATTTTTTACTTCTTTTGACCGAAAAAGTGTCATGGGTCATAAAAATATACTAAAATCGTCTTAGAAAATTTAAAATCATCATCTATGTGCTATACAAATATAACATTTTATGTACAAAATCAATATTCTTCAAGGAAAAACTTTTGGGGAATTTGAAAATTGAGTTCAATAAAGTACCATCTAGATTAAATTCGCTATAGAGAGGGTACCCTATTTGTGCTAATAGGACCATTATTTCTACCCCAAAAATAGTTTTTTATATACATTTTTCCAAAATCGTAACACTTTTCGACGATAATATATTTCATCTTAGATTCTGAACCTAGCGAGGAATGTATTGATTCTACAAAGATGTCTTTTTTTTTTATATATGAAAACATTTTTTCGGGTAGAAATAATGGTCCTATTATCACACATAGCATATGATTCGCTGACAAATGTTTTCTACTTGGTACTTTTATTAAGTACTACTATTAAGTTTTAATGGTAGGGACTTGAAAATTTTGTTTGAGTACTAACATAGGTTTTTTACAAGCGTGGTAAAATTTTGGAACGGAACAGTTAATTATTAGGAAAAATAGAGAGCTTTGGACGTTTTCCCAAAAAAATTGTTGTTTAAAAAAATTATCGGACGAATACAAAGATAAATATTCGATAGCAAGTGAAACAATAACTACCGACTTTTATATGGACGATCTAATGAACGGAGCCGATTCGATTACCGCCGCGATAACATTACGCAACGAAATAATTTACATATTAGATAGCGGAGGACTACAATTAAGAAAAATGGATATCGCCGATAATTGGTAATTTTAAAAACGCTGATAGTATCCCGTTACGTGTATTAAATCTAGATAGTAGTGCAATTAAAACGTTAGGCTTATTATGGTAACCACATAATGATGTTTACGCGTACAAGGTCAATGACCTTGGAGATATAAATGAGTCGAAAATAAAAACAAAGCTACATATTTTGTCCGCGATAGCCACGATATTTGCTCCACTTGGACTTATCGGTCCAATATATATATATAATAATAACGAAATTAATTCTGCAAAGACTGTGAAAGAAAAAAATTAATTAGGACGAGCAATTACCTCGACAACTGTTATCAGAATGGGAATCGTATTATTTAGAACTACTTAAAATAGAGAACAAAATAATACCAAGACGAATAATCGGTTGAAATGAATGCGTGAAAATACAGGTACACGGATTCGCGGATGCGTCCATTAGCCTATGGAGCATGTTTATACGACCGAGCGACGATTCCCGACGGCAAGCTCTATGCGCGTTTTATGAATTATGTAAGTATTTATCAAGTAAAATACTCCAATAATTAATTTAATTTAAATTTTTGGATGTTATTATAAATTAGAGCATAGACGTTAGGATTGGTTTCAATTTTTAGCTTGAGGGGCTGGAAAAATGTAAAATACACCGACCAATGTGGGATCTACCCTCTTATAATCACGTCTTCAAAAATTATTATTATACACCAAGGATTAAATTATCATAAATTAGCATCATAGACGTTATAGCTCTTGGTGAACAATTATGAACTAAAAATAAGATTTAAAAAAAAACCTATAAGTAAATCAAATTTGTTTAATGTAAGTATATAATCATAATTAATAATATAATAAGACCGCATCTTAATTTATTAAAAAATTTAATTTTTAATGAAAATATTACTAACTTAATTTTTTTGTATATACCTGGACACTTTAGAGAGTAATTCAATTTTATTTACAACTTTTAGCAGAACAATTATATTTTTCGTTATTGATGATGCAAAGATTATTAGTCTTATATTATTTTTAATTGTTTCTATTACTATTATAATTTATATTATACTCTATTATCTTAATTTTTCATAAAGATTTTAAAAAAAGTTCAACATTTTTATATTCAAAGTATGAACGGTAATATGTGAATTTGACCTGCAATATGTAACTTTAACATTGATCCTAACTCTTTTGTTTTCGTTTATGAACATTTGACTTTAATTTTACGCAATTTGTCACACAATTTTTCGTTAAAATTTTAAAAAAGTTCAAATTATTTGCATTCAAAATATGAACGATAAAATGTGAATTTGACCGTCAATATGTAACTTTATCATTGTTTATCATATAATTTTTTTTTTTATTTCAAGTATTGAATCATTAACCTTAAATTTACGCTCTTTTAAGATGATTTTTGAAAAAAATTTAAAAAAGATATAAAATTTTGTATTTGATGTATGAACACATTAAAATGTGAATTTAATAATCAACAAAAGTGACTTAATAATTGTATTGTAAATTACATAATTTTTTTTTTTTCAAAATTACAATTTCCGTTTATTTGAACTTATATATTTTGTGATAACTATTGCAGTTTTTATCGTAGGAACTTGTACATTTATTTAGTAATTTCATGGTTCACTTACACTCGTGGTAAAATATTGGAACAAATTATTAGTATAATATCTTACATATTTGACTGGGTTTTGTTTAGAACCGTATTTTTCGAATACAATAAAATTGCTTTCAAATATTTATTATAATAAACCACTTATTTTCCGGGGACCAAATGGCCGAAAGAGGAACGTTCAGATTCGACCATTCCGCTTTTTTTTTTTTTAAATTATCTAGCAGATGTAAACCACAGTGTTATAAACTATAATAGTAGTTATCTATTATACATGTATATATCAAATTAATTCAATATTTGTTCAAATTTATTATGCTTAAGATATATATTAATATTATAATTCTATTAGAAAAGTTTTTTAATATAAATAACAAAATATGTAAATTGTCTTGTAATAATTTTTTATATTTTAAATATTATGATAAAATATTTGTCAACTAAGCACCTTCTCTCGTACTGTTTTTTTTCTTTTTAAAAAAATAATTAATATTAAAGCTTAAAGGTATAATATTTAGTTTACAAGAGTTATTGCTAAGAACAAAAATATGTTACCTATCTAATATTTGATTAATTCATTATTTGTTCAAGTTTATAATGCAAAATACACGTGTTTTAAATGCCTACTTGGCGAATTATGATTGTTCAATCTATGAGAATTTCGAAACGTATATATTAATTTATAAAAAAAACCTGTAAGTTCATTTAAATGTACAATATACTATTATCATGTTTCCATCATATATTCAATTATATATAATATTTTATATGATATTCCAATAATAATAATATTGTAACGAGCGTATGAGTAAAAATACATGGATAAAATATTTTGAATTTACTACGCCTTTGAATATTAGATACGATTTCCATAATCAGATCTGGAGTTAACGTATTGGTTTGATTCATAATATTGAAAAATATCATATCATGTTATATAACAGAAACTATTCTTTTATATACTAATATTTGCTTGATAACTCCTATTTCGAAAGCTTCTCCAACGTCTAAGAAATTCAATTTTATTTAATATCTTCTCTTTTTTTTAATTATAGTATCAACATCATAGTAAATTGAACCCATTAAGTTTCGATTGTAATTAAGAAAACGCTACTTTATTTTCCTCCTTATCCTCTTTGATATCGTCTTACCTCAGCTTTCTCAATTTCATTTCGGACCCATCCATTTTGGAATATTGCATTGTCGTTTGGTATATATAACGTGCTTGTGAACAACTTTTGAACGAGTTCAAAATCGTTTCGTGTTATATATAAGTATTCTTCTCAAAATCACACAATTTCCTCATTACTTTTTTACTTTCGCTCCTCATTAGCTATTCCAAGTATAGTTACCCGTCTTAACGATGAAGACATTTCTTTCATTTCATCACTTTATAAATTCTACACTGAAATTCCTGACTGAAGTCTCTTTCCGTGTGCCCGCATAAATCATAAAGAACCACTTCAAATTCTATGTTCTTTCACATTACACATCCTATAGTATAAATAACCTTCCTTACAGAATGCTCTTTCTTCTCAAATTTATCTAGTAATATAACCATCATTTGAGTTACATGATTTTATCAAATATGTACAAATATAAAACGACGTTTTATTTTTTTTTTAACAAATAAAATTATTGTTATGTAATGTAATAAATTCGTATATAAATATTCATGGAAAGATACACCTAAAAACCAGTTCTACCTTGATTACAATCAGGGATCAAAGTAATTTGTGCTTTAAAGGAAACATTACAAGAAAAACTCATTAAGATGGAACATACAATTAATAAAGTGAAGTTTGTAATGTCACATAAATCAAATAAATTGCATTACACAATTAATATTAAAGCATAATGAACAATAATATATAAACATCTTATTAATTCATTATTTGTTCAAGTTTATATTGTGAAATTATCTTTTTCTATTTTATTCAAATACAATTATACCTATACCAAATAAATACTACAAAAAAACAAAAAAATTGTCTTTAAAAAATAGTAAGAGTTTATTAAATAAGTGCAACCCAGTTGTTCATAAATTAACCTTATATTTATTTACGTCGTAAGTGTTACTATAAAAACCTTCAACATTGTTCAATATTTTATTCACTTTTTTGAATTTTCGATTGTTCATAAATATATATATGTATATATATTAAAGAGAATTTTATAATAATGTTTATAAAAAATAGTTATATTATAATTTTTTTGGCGATTTTTATTATTTGTAATTCGATACCTAGAAAATTAAGTAATGTATTTTTTATATCATTGTTTAATAATTTTAATAATAATGTATCTTCCTTAGGTTAATTACCTTTAGAGTAGAAACAACAAATACTATGCATCATTATTTACCTATATAGATGAATAATTGTAATAGGAATATTTTAATTATTAGATTTTTTTCATCACAAAAATTTGATTATCCAATATTCAAAATGATAACATCCAAATAGATACCTACTAATATATAATTATTATTATTATAAGAATTTTATATAATACAAACTTTACTCACTTTGTACACAAAAATTTGTTTTTTTTTGTTTACATTTGTTAATAATGAACTTCGTACGCATTAGCAATAAACTGTAAACAAATATAATAATTAAATATTTAAATGATAAATTTACAATAAAAAAAAGTGGGAAGGCCGATTGTGGATGTTCCTCCTTCGTCCCTTCGGTCCTCGGAGAAATTAGTGGTTAATTATAATTATTAAGATTTGAATGTAATGATGTTGCATTAGAAAATACGATTCTGAGCGTATCTAAATATATTGCAATATATTATACTGATAATCCATTTCAAAATTTACCACGAATGTATATTACATATGTAAATATAAATAAAAATAAATGTTACAAAATAAATTTCAAATCCCTACGATTAATATTAAAAGAGGTTATAATTCTTTTTCAAGGAAAAACGAATGGGAAATTCGAAAATTGAGCTAAATAAAGTACCAACTAGATTAAATTCGGTATAGAAAGGGAACCTTATTTGTGGTAATCGGACCATTATTTCTACCCTAAAAATGGTTTTCATAAATGAGAAAAAAACCTATAAAAAAATTGCCAATTTTCCGCTTTTCAAGGAAAAACTTTTGGGAAATTAAAAAAATGAGCTTTATAAAGTACCAACTAGATGAAATTTGGTATCGAAAGGGTACCTTATTTGTGGTAATCGGACCATTATTTCTACTCGAAAAAAAGTTTTCATAGATTAGAAAAAAAAAAGCCTATAAAAAAATTTGCTATTTAGGATTTTCACAATATTGTGTAAAAATATTAAGCAATATAGTATTAGACTTTTATATAATTTTCAAACAGATATCCCAAAATTGTAGGTAATATTAATTTTTTTTAGGAGAACTTTCAAAACTCTATATTTTTCCAAAATTTTACCATGCTTGTAAATAACGTATGTTAGAACACAAAAAAATTTTCAAGTCCCTACTATTAAAACTTAATAAGAAATCACGAAAAAAAAATATAATTAAAAGCGTATAAAAAATTGCCAATTTTCCGCTTATTAAGGAAAAACTTTTGAGAAATTCTAAAAATGAGCTTTATAAAGTACTAAGTAGACAACATTTGCAAGTGAAGCATATGCTATACGTGAAAATCGGACCATTATTTCTACCCGAAAAAATGTTTTGTAAAAAATGTTTCATTTATCAGAAAAATGAAATAATAAAAGGCCTATAAAAAAAAAATTGTCAGTCATGATTTTCAAAATATTTTGTAAAATAATTAAGTTGTATATTATTAGGCTTCTGTGAAATTTTCAAATCGATAAACCCAAAATTTTAGGTAATCTTAATTTTTTTTGTAAAAAATCTCATAATTCTATATTTTGGCAAATAATCAACTCATATGTTCCAAAATTTTACCACAATTGTATATTACTAATATTAGTAGTCAAAAAATGTTTCAAGTCCTTACGATCAAATCTCAATTAGTTATCACGAATAAAAAATAAAAAATGACGAAAATCGTAATTTTACCAATTTTTTGGTAGGTTTTCTTCTCCCAGGGAAAAACTTTGGTGAAAATCGAAAAATGAGCTGTGTAAAGTACTAAGAGGACACTATTTGCTACCAAAGGCATACCCCACTTGTGATAATTGGATAATTATTTCTATCATTGTAAAAACAATACATTCCTCGCTCCGGTCAGAATCTAAAAGAAACAATTTTAAAACAACTAAAATAATTAAAACAATTAGTAATAGTTGTTATATTTATTATATTGTAATATAGTAATAATTTACTATTTACAATTAATAATTATAATATAAGACTGTGGTAGTTCATTGTATATAGGACCGTAATATTTGTCATCATTCATTATTATTATTATATCAAATATAAGTAATTTATATTTAAATATAAGTAATAATATATTATATTAAATATTATAAGTTTTCTTTTTCTTTTAGTTCAATTAATTGTTCATTAATAAATAATTTAATAAACCACTGACAATGACAAGATAGAATGCGTGTAAAGGTATCAAAAGTCTGGACCCAGAGTGCTTATATTACGCTACTCGATTTATACGCATTTTCTTTACCCAGCAGTTACTTCTAAATATGTTTTCTTTAGTATAATAATGACGTAACGAGTATCACTATACATTTTTATAGGTCATAATATTTTGTAATTTGATGTTGTTATATGAATGTTTATTATCATATATTTGTTAATATTACAAAACCATTATTTTAAATAGGTTAATTGTACAAACATGAAACATAGCCATATCTTATACAATGTGGTGAAATGGTCGTTTTTAACAATCGTTCATATCTCACCCGTCCTCTACGACGGCCTTCTTCTTCTTCTTCTAAGGCTTATAGCGGTCCATTTAAAACCATCTCTGCTGTCAACATGCTCTTCATCCTTTCCCTATTCAACGCCACTTCTATATCCAGCAATGGATTGATTTCCTTCAAGGGATTCTTAACTGTATTATACCATCTCTGTCGAGGTCTACCACTTGATTTTTATCTTGTTAGATCGTTCTCCATAACATTTTTAATGAGTGATCTCTCTGCTCACCATCCGTATCCCGCTCATTCCAACCTTTTTCTGTATAAGAAATGTCGCAGACTCGGCTCATTGTATATTTGTTACGTGTTTTTATTTGTTCTTTTTTGGAAACTTTCCAAATCATCACTACGACGGCCTGAAACTTTCAATCATGGACTAAGATATATAGGACTGGAAATAAGCATACAGGCGGGTGAAGGGGGTTGTCTACAAAAAGGAACATATAGAGCGAGGTATGGTGGAAAAACTGCCTACTAGTAACACAACCGCCATCTAGTGATAAAACTTATATACTAATTTATGTAAACGTTTTAATAATATAATATCGATACATCCAACGAAAAAGGTAGTAACTCAATTTTTTTCGTCTTTTAACACTGTATTCTGATAAGGGATTTTTTTCTTTATCAACCATAAAAATGATTGTATGTCTATATATCCCTAAGAGATAATAAAATAATATTGAAATAAAATTAAAAATAGAATAAGAAATTAATTTTAAACTTTATTTTGCTCCTCCTGAACAATTGACAAAATGGAGTTATTACTTTTTTCATTGGATGTATCGATATTATAATATTATTATTTAATTTTTTTAATCCACGGCATAATATACTAGTAAATAGTATATTATTAAAAAATATCTGGAAATAGTTTATTGTCGATTAGTTCTATCTTCTATACTATACACAAATTAAGATTTTCTAAAAATTTAAAAGAAAATAATAATTTTAATAATTTCTTAATTTCTTAATTTTCTATTAAAATAGTATATAGATGTGCAATTTTAGAATGTAAAAGTCGTAAGAGTACGAATCGCATTAAATATAAATTATTGTCTTTACCAAAAGATAAAATAATTAGGGAAAAATGGCTACAATATATTTTTAATATTAATAATAAAAATAACCAACTCAACACATTTGTTCGATACTTATCAATGTCTATAGGTCGGGTCGGGTTTTACCGGCCATAATTATTTTGATTGTAAATTAATATAATATTTTGTGGATTGTAGTCTGTAGTTCAGTTACGTGACGACTAGTGTCGAATGCTAGTTTCAAATAAAATTATTTTAAATGTAACTCCAAATAAATTTCGTCTGTTCTAGAGATAAAAAATTGTGTTTATTTATCCTCCAGATGATCCCAATCATTGGCCCTTCGGGCCGGATATTACATTAACTAGCGCGTTATAATATTCAAAGTCGTTATTAAAATAATAAATTATAATGCGTGTTAATTCATTCATTGTGTGAATAAGTCAATTTTATTTCGTT
>CM023358.1:4509277-4731107 GCA_013282895.1 Eriosoma lanigerum | reverse complement strand
CTAAGAGCCTCACCACCAGTGCCGCAACTAAGTTGTACAGGGCCCCGGTGCTAACAATTATTTTGGGACACCTTCATTCAAATTTATGTTTAAAAAAAGTGACCTATTGATTCTTTTTAAGACTTTTGGACTATTGGTGTAAATATACATTATATTAATATACATTTGTTTGGAGGTCCCATATTTATTGCTCGGCACCTCACAAGGGGTACCCCTACCCACACAAAACGTTTTGTCGGGTCAGATCGAAACGAATGCGTTTTGACGGGACAGTATTGACTATGTCACATCATACGTTTTTGTTATTAAAAACCTTCCTTAAACTTTTCCTAAAAACTTTATTAATATCGTTGGTATTTTACCTAAGCGGTTATAATAATACATTGTTAGAAATAAACAAATTTCACCACGCCGCACAGTGGTCTGTAACGTAAATTATCGTGCCTAAATTAATATCTCCACAGAAAATCAAGATTTTTGAATGCGGTTTTTTTATAATAATCTGTATATAAAGGTCAATTTTAAAATATAATTAATATTTTTTTTTTAAATATAATATAATTTTTTTTTTAATTAAAATTATAAAAAAAAAATTGTTTTGTGGAATCCTAGTTACATATGTTTCTGTGTACCTAAATTAATAGAAACTAAAACTATATTAATATAATTGTAAATATACTACATATTTTGAGATCACTAAATATATACAGTTAGCTTTAATTTTAAAATTCAGTCCTAAATTACAGAAGTGGTAAATTTAATTATTCAAAATTTGTTATTTCGTTCAACTTCTTTAATTATAGTTTTAAATATAAATTTTTAATTCTAATATAAACTAGGTTACTTTAATTACCACTAATTATCACTACTATCAGAATTTTCCGATATTTCATATTCTTCTAAAAATGAATTATTTGATTCTAATATTAATAAAGATTTAACATCAGGTGTAAATTGTCTTTTTTTTACTAAAGAAATATTTTGAATACTTGAAATCACGGGATCAGATATTATTAATAATGTATGAAATAAGTCTTCATTTGAATTTATTCTTGAGTTTTTACGTGTATGGTGTTCCCTATAAACTTTGTAATATTTAATCATACACTCTTGAGCTTCTTCCGACAATTGTCCTAAAATATGTTACAATTTTATCTCCAGAATGTAAATATTTATTTATTTAATATTGATAAATACCTATCGGAAGTAGTGCATTATGTATTACATCTGCGCCATGGAGCAATATTTTATGCACACTTGAAGGCATATTGAACCATGGGTATAATGAGACATAAAGTCTTGCAGTTTCAGTACAATAATTATCAAATGTATCTGTGTTACATACATTTATTTTTTCAGGTAGTATAAGCTCTGTTTGAAGCCAGACTTCATTATTAGCAATAAATTTTGTGTATATTCGGTTGCTTTGTGCCCACTTTTTAGATAGCATTATTGAAAAACTGCGTATTTTATTTTTTGTTTTACTTTCATAATCATCTTCCCACAGTTTCACACCATATATACTATTAATATATAATAGTAAATATTGTCTTGATGTAATATTTTGGGGTTTACGGGTCCTTTTCCTCGTAAAAATTCAAATAAGTAAAAAAATGTGATTTTTTTTTTATCGACACCACTACATGCATCTTAAAAACATAATAAATACTAATTAGAGGCAAGCAGGGGCGGATCTTGCATATTTTGATAGGGGGGGCACATATAAATTGTATGATTCTTTAATCATCATTAATAATACATACTCTTATTTTTAAACAAAATTGGTAATATATTTAATAAAATGTTTATTACATATAATATTACAAACTAAAATAATAATTTATACAAATAGGCAAGTTGTTATACATCATATGCGTAGTCATTAATAAGTTAAAATATTTTTATAGATTCTCATATTTTATTGCCTTATAGGTCAAATTGAAGTTTTCGTTTATGTTTTTTAGCAAACATATCTAGTACTTCTTCTGGTTTTACTTGAATATCATTATTTATATGTAACATTGCTAAGCCGTTAAGTCTTTCCTGGCACATTGTCGATCGTAGGTAAGTTTTAATCCATTTAGTTTGATCTATTTAGAAATTTCATAATTTAAAAACACTATTATTTTATAAAAATTACTGTTATAACAGTGCTGTACGGCCAGTACGCAATTAAATTTATTGTACCTATACCACGTCGTTGTCGCGGCGTTTCAGCGGTGTCTCGCGATAATGCAAGTGTGCACCGGGCCTATTGGTTTATAAATAGGTATCGATAAGACATTAAGCTGTAATTTCTTTTATCGGTTTAAATGTAAATAATGATTATACTAGTAGATAGTAGCATTGATTATAGAATAGACTAATAGTCTATTCTATAATCAATGGTAGTAGGTATAATTCTTATTTACTGTATTTTTCATTTATATGATATTCGTAGTAACATAGAAAATTGACAGGGGGGCACGTGCCCCTGTGCCCCCCCCTGGATCCGCCACTGGAGGCAAGTAAAGGCAAATGAATATGATGGAAAAATAAAATTAAGTACTTATACTACATGTTAAATATATTGGGAAATTGTAATTATTTATAACTTTTTATTTGTAGGATTTTAAAATATTCAAATTTAATATTTCATGTAATATATCTTATGTTTTTTAAATTATATAATTTGTATACAAATAAATCTAAATATATTAATGGGTTTATTTATACGTACGTTCATTATGGTAATTCATAGTTTAAGTAGAAAAAAAATATATAAATTATTCAGAAAATAAAGCTTGTGTATTCCAAGTTTAAAGAAAACTAAAATAATACGAATATAAATAATGGAGTGTTCACTACACTATTTCGTATCAAAATGACATTTTACCGTGTTTATGAGTGGGTTTTTAATTAAACAATATAATTTAGAATTAGATAAGGTTACCTTCTATAAATAAATTTTAAGATTTTACATTTTTATTGTAGTCAAAAATTAGCGATTAGGCACGCTAATTTACGTGATAGACCACTGTGCGCCGCCGCCCGAATGGTACGATAGGAATCGTAGCACAATCTAAATTTAATTTCCATACGATTACGCTTAGGTTGCTATTATTTTCTAATTTTCTATTTATTTTATTTTTTCATATATGTAATATTTATATATAATTCTATATATGTATATTAAACATCTATGAATTGTTTACCATTTTGTGTTTATATTTAACTTGATGTTATTGTGTTATTTCCAATGCTTGTATTGTTGTATAATACTGCAATAAACAACAATACCAATAATTATGTGTTGCATGTGGTGTTTAGGGTTTTAGACTTATAGAACACGTAATTAAATGTTAAACTAAGACTGGTAATTTGTTATTTTGATTTTATATTTTTGTTTTTTATCATATATAATATGTCTATTTTTATTTCTTATAGTTCTATAATTTATTTAAGATATTTAGGTAAATTAACAGATATAATCCGAAATCCGGATTAATGGATTGAATCCGAAATCCGGATTGACGGATTTAATTCGAAATCCGAATTGACTGATTGAATCCCAAATCCGGATTATGTAATCCTAATTCGGATTAACGGATTGAATCCGAAATTCGGATTATGTAAGTTTAATCCGGATTACGGATTCAACATTCTTTTGCTCACCACTAATTCGGAGAACATAATAATTGTAAAAAATATTTCTGTAAAAACAATAACGTAAATAAGTGATTATAGGTAGTCTGTAGCTTGTAGGTATTATGTATAAACATAATATGAAATATAATAATATTATATGCCTATTATTAGTGATGGGCACTATCAAATAAAAACTATCGACTTGTTCGATAGTTTAAAACTATCTAGTCATTCGATTGTATTTTTAAACTATCGAATGATATTCGATAGTCAAAACTAGTCGGTAGTGCCCATCACTACCTATTATGAAATTCAATCTTCTAATACGAAATAAACCGATTTATATAAATAAATTTAATAATCCATGTTATAACACTTATAACAAAGCTTATAAATAATAATACAGAAAACAATAGTTTATACCTAATAATGCGGGAACTATTATCGCCAGGTAAGTAAAGAAGTACGGGTAGAGAAGAAATGGACACTTCCGCACGTGCACGCACAAACATCTTACCGTCGCGTGCTAAAGGAATATTATTTATTTCGTTTTATTTTTACTAAAATTATCAACCTGTTGCCAATCGTACTGACTTTCATAATAATTAAATAAAAGTTCTAAAAACATATTTAGATTCTTTATGAAGTTTACTTAAAATCGACTTTCTTAATTTTTCAAAATAATTTTTTTAACTTAATATTATTAATATTGCAAATTTTTAAATATTTAAAAATTTCAATATCATTTTTTTTAGGGTTTAAGATATTAAATTAAAAAATGTGAGAAAGTCGATTTCAAGTAAACTTCATGATGAATCTAAATATGTCTTTAAAAGTTTTATCCGATCAATAGGTAAGTCAATACGATTGGCAAAAGATACGTATATTTTGTTAAAAAACACGACCCGTATCGAATAATGCGTACATTTATAGCATAAAATATATATATATATATATATATATATAATAATTTATATTATTAAAATTTAATATGTCAAATAATCAATAAAATAATTAAAACATAAATAATATATCTCCTCCGATGGCAAATGAGTCTTTTAAAATATTTAATTGCTGATAAATAATAATTAAATTAAATCAATTTTGTCAATTTTGTTCTCAAAGATGATTTATGTCATACCGAAACGAGAACGCAAGCAATTCATCATAGAATGCGCTTTCGTTACTTTTGTAACGGCGCAAGCACGCGACGCAAATCGTGAGCGCGTTTTATTGTTTCGTGAACGTTCGTGCTGTGCGCATCGCATAATTATGGTTATTTTAAAAATAACTATAATAGCTATGACTACGGATGGTATGACGTGGCTGTGCTTCAACCTGTCTATAGCTGTTATATAGTATAATTGCGTGCGCCTAAAAACTATTGATATATTAAATCTATTGTTTGCCTAAATATGTATATAAAAATATAGTTTATAAAATATATCACACATTATAGCTTAAATTATATTTATCTTGTTATTACTTTTTAAAATATATAAATATTAGATATTAGACTCGAGTCTATAATACGTCATGCACTACACAATAAAAAAGTCCATCTATTAAAATTAAATTATTACAAATTATAGTCGTATTTTTTTATTAATTACAAATAACAATATAGGTTTAAAACTATTTTTTTATTTTTTATCTGTTTTGTTTTTATTTGTTGTTGTATTAAAATTGGATCGGGATCTTTAATGTCACTTATTAACAAACGTTTTCCAAATTGTGGGTTTGTTAGTTCCGGCAATAAACATTCATAATAAAATCTGTAACAGTATTAACTAGCTATATGTTCCATAAAGATATAATCTTGCAAATAATTATTTGAGTAATTAAGTTTAAGGTACCTACATGTTTAAAAGAGGATGAATATTTTTATTCCAAAAGTTGTCGCAATATTTAATTTTTATATTATAACACCAATTTTCAGTAAACATAAAAAAGTGGCATTGGTTCCTTTTGGCTACATGTAATTGAGTTTGAATTTGGAAATAATAATTATGATTTTTTTTTAACGAAACCAATTCCTTATTCTTATCAAGTGTACAATAATTAATCTAGAGAAAATTATTTACAAATTTCAATAAAATTAAATAATATTTAATTGAAACTATTACTTTTCCATCATTAATAGCCTCAAATATATTTGAATAATCTTTAGCGGAATAAGGACATTTAATTTCGATTATTTCGTCATAACCAATAAGGCCATCTTAAATGTGTTAGAAATTGATAAAATAATAATACATAATTAAAAATTAAAATAATTGATATTTAAATCACAATAATGTCCAACGGTAAGACTCTTACCTGGACTTGCTGCTAAGTAAGGAACATCATTATCCACACAAAGACCAACAGGTTGAATATTTAAATCAAAAGTTAGATTAAATTTTTCTTTAGCAACTGATTCCATAACACGTCCATACTCTACAGCTTTTAATTTATTATTGCTATTTCCGTACAACAGTTCATGAACAATTTTCTTACACGAGGTGGAAGGCCTCATTTTACATATCTTACCCACATTAGATGCTGTTATTCGTTTTCTTCTTTCGGAATACCATAATTGAGATTTCGTCTGTTCCCTGGTTTTTTTTTTTCTAGATAATCTAATTTAAATTTGTTATTTATAGATAAATAATTTGTATATTTTATTGTTACTCGTTTTTTACCTCTATCAGTTACTTTTAACTTATTTATAAAATCAATTTTTTTAATTTCTAATTCTTCTGAAGATAAATTGTCAGGAGGCAATTCTTCAGCAAGACCATAATGTTCATCAGCACCAGCTTTAGAACAATTTTTTCTAACTTTAAGTGGAAACAATTCGCGTCGTCTTACATTATTACAACGTTTTCTTTGAGCGTATTTTAAAAATGCTTTTCCGAATACACCTAAAATGAAATAAATATATTTTAAATGTTCACTGTTTTTATAAACACAAATATATAATTTATATTAAAAATACCTGGACTTTTGTTTGTTACATGTTTATTTATTACTCGTAAGTATTCCTTCGAATTGAACGCTACAACTGCTGCTTCTACTCTTGTATTGTACGTATTACGTTGTGACAAATTAATTCTTTTTCCGGAAATGTACTTGTTAATTACACTATTGAATTGTTCACATATATTATTGTCAACATTTATTATCAAACTATTGGAATGTATAATTAAACGATTAACAATGCTATTGATTTCCAACATCATTCCACTCATTTCTGCTTGTTTAACCCAAATTTCTTCGTCAACGTTTTTTCTTTTGCAAAAATATGGATCACATTTTTTATGTTCACCCAAAACATGATAAGGGCTGTTAAATAGATCTCTTGATAAATCTAAAAATATTATAAAAATTCAAATTTGCATATGTGACCTTACATACATTTTTAAATATTATTTATATTTACCGGTTATTTTCGTATTCATGGGTGTTTCTTCATTTTTTCTATATTGTATAGCTTTTAATATACTACAGCTGTACGAAATCGCATTAGATTACTTAAAACAAATTTTCTTAAACTAATGGGAAATTTTTTTTTTTTAGCAATAACAGTTAATTTTTGTACATAATTGCGTAACAAGTGGTTACGACATTCAATTTTTTCAACTAAAAAATTTGAACCATACGGTAATATTTCTGATAATCTTTTGGTGACACTACTATCACCATCACTTAATATACAATTTGTAATAATATTATTGTTATAATATTTAAAATTTTATATATATTTGTACATAAAGTAATATTATACTGTAATATATAAATTATACACACCAATGAGCTTCTTAAATTTCAAATTATGTAAATGTACACTTTTCAAAAAACCTTCTGCAACTCCATCAGCTTCCATACAAGTTGCTGATTTTTTCCAATTAAGGAAACAGTTATGATTTGATGGAGATGCATTTTTAGATTTAGCACGGCTACATATTATACAAAATCGATTTCTTATGCCAATAAACAAAATTTTTTAAATTTTTTATTAATAATAACCAATAATGGTTGCCTAAAATATATTTTCATAAACTTTTAAAAATTACAAAAAAAAAATAAAAATAAAAATAAATTATAAAAATATTTACCACTCCAGATAATGCATCGTATTTTGTCTTGTAGCTGCGTTTTGACCATTGGCCATCAGCAACTACAGTACAAAATGATATTCCGTCGTCATCTATATCTCCAGCATCAATAGCTAATTTTCTTTCTTCTTCTCCTGCTTTACGTATTTCTTCCCAAGCTACATTATGAATATTCTGACTTAATTGTGTATGGATTTTAGAAAAAGTTGTATGTGCATACAAGGAATTTCTATTGCAGCAGAAAATTCAAATAATTGCGTTTGTCCAATACCTATTTCGTAAATAATAATTAATAATTAATTATTGTATTTATTTAAATTTATACATATAATCTTACCAATTGCTATAGTTCCATTTGTTATAGCTTCATTTATAGGAAATGTTTCACTAGAGTCTGAAGAAATTATAGATGTTATATTACACATTTCACAGACAAATTTAAATCTTGAAAAAAAATCATTCCGGCTTTCAGAAACAAACTTCATGTTCATAAATGAACAGTCAAAACCACCATCATGCGTGCTATTTTGAATTTGTTTTAAAATATATCCAATATCCACTATTCGTCTACCAGTTAAAACTACAGTCTCCCTATATATTAATAAAATATAAATATGATGATCTAAACCTACTTAATGTTTTTAAAAAATTAATCAAACTAACTCTAACTCAATATTTTTGCTTTCAGTTTCTGAAGCAGTACATGAGATTCAAAATATTGATCTAATTGTACAGGATTATTGATTGACATTGGCGTTACATAGTCTGTATATAGTTTTTGGGGCGTTAAAGTACACCTATTAGTTTACATATAATTGAATTTAGATTATATTTATAATGTATGATATGTATGACAAAAGCTGAGATCGGGCAAAATGCCAAAGCAAAACTAGATTTACAAGTCCATACGTTCAAAAATGCATTAGTTATCATGAAAATATAAATTAATTTCGCCAAAATTACAAAATTATGAATTTTGATATTTTCCCATAATTTTTTTGTGATTTTTCTTCTCCCGAGGAAAAATGTTTGAGAAATTCGAAATTAAGCTAAACAAAGTATTAACTATATAGATGAAATTTTATACCGAAATCATACCCACCTATTCTTGGTATATAATCAGACCATTATAACTAAAAAAATGTTTTTAGACATCATAAAAAAAAAATCTTTGTAATTTAATACATTTCTCGCTCCGCTTAGAATCTAAAATTATTTAATAAGATCTGAAAAAATGTAAAAATATGCAGTTGAAATACATTATATTTCTGAATTTTTTCACGCATTCCGAGCAATTCTAGTTCTACACAGCCAATTAGATAAATATAATAATATGGCAACTTACACGAGATTTGAAATATTTGTATGAATCGAACTAGTTGTAGCAACATTAAATGTATCATATGATGAACAACTAAATGATGTCGTTGGTAATTCATTATTAATAATATTTGAAGACGCACTGTCTATTAATCTACATATCACATAGTTTAATTAGTATAATACTTCAACAAATTTTCGGAACAATAAAAAAAATTTTAGTTAAAAAATACAAGTCATTATAAAACAAATACATTTCTTGTTCCGCTCAATATATAAAAATGTTTACGTATTTTAGATTACTATGTTTATATATTCTTAATTATTAATTATCATTCATAGATATAATATTATAAAAAGCCATACAATTTTCATTTCGTCAAAGCTCAAAGTTTATATCATAAATGTTTTATAATTTTATCGGGTATATAAAATTCTAAAATACTAAAATTAAAAATAGGTATATAAACATTTAGAAAACAAATATTACTTACACAGCACTTGTAACAATTGGAGACTCAATACTTTGTTCCACTATATCTATACCATTTATTTCGATTCCTACATTACTCGAATTAGATATATTTGTACATGATTGGGAATTCGAAGTAATTCTAAAAAGTTATCGTATAATATAAAGTTTAGAAAACTCTTTAAAATCTATTTAATAATAATTAAACCATGCAATACTTACGTTTTTACATTTTTGGACCACCTATTTTGAATAAGAGATTTTGCAATCTTACTTCTGGAAGTCCATTTTACATTTCGTTTTTTATTTGCCATAGTTATAAGTAATAACGATAGTCAAAAGTATAAAATAAAATTTGTATATGTTCGAAAGACGTCAAATGTAAAATAATAATATGTATATAATATAATATTCGTTATTTCGTAAATTTGGCGCGAAAAGAATGAATCATTCACGCCGTAAAAGCGCGTCAAAGCAGTAAGAACCCTAATACGAATATAGCATGAATATGTGACGTGAAAGTAACGCTAAAAAAAGGCACCAACATATGGTACAAATGATTTATTGATATAATTGAAGTAAATTATTTTAGGTTTTATCCAATTATTTTCCTATAATTTAAATATATATTATACACTACTGCCTAGTGAAATTGGAATGATCAAAAACCTAGTCAAAAAAATAGTGTACAAATTACACTTTATTTAAATATTTCTATGAGCATATAAGTCGTACTCATAAAGGAAACTATTTATCTAGTTATCTAATAATAATAATAATAATAATAATAATAATAATAATAATAATAATAATAATATATATATAATATACTATCTAGTATATTAATATCTACATTAGTAGAAAATGCTTGTAATAAATAGTAATAATACTTTTAAGTTTTATTCAATGATGAATCAAATATAGATAATATTCCTATTACAATTTCATTACATTCTAATTTTAGAATAATATAATAATATTATGTACTATGTGTACGAGTATATAATATTATTATTATGCTTTGGAATCAAGTGCCGCGGCTGCGGCCGTCGCGTCGATAATGATTGCATGAACCTTATGCAGTCAATTGTAGTGGGGGGGAGTAATGCACGCCGCCGTCGCTACGTCCATTGTAGCAGCACATCGCGGATGAAAAAAAAATTTAATAGGAACAAACATAACTACGTAAAACAATTAAAAATCGAGTTTAGTTATTTTAGAAAAAAAATTCTAAAATGAAAATTAAAGATAACAATTTTATCTAGGTCTTGACATATCGGTTTTAGAATTAAACAACTGTAACAGTAGATATAAAAGATTAAAAAAATGAAATTTTCAACAATTTGAAATGCCTGTATATTTTTTTAAACGGATATGTCACGCCCTAGATAATATTCTAAACAATATTTTTCATAATTGGTACTTTGACGCTAAGTTTATTCATTTTGAAATAAAATTAGTTTTAAAAAACTATGTTACTGTGTATTATAACAATCGCGCTAACATCCTCTTAAGTATCTCACGCATATTAAATTATTTTTAAAAATGATCCATTCTAATATTTATAAATTATTGAGTAATTGCTTTAAATAATATATGGCTTGGAGCTCCTAAATCAATATTTATCGGATGTGTATCAATTTTCAAATGAAAAATTATTATTTGTTTATATTAAAAATATTCATTTAAACAACGATCAAGATATATTACAAAACGAACAAGGATAATATTCCCTTATGGCAAGTTCCATAAGGGCATACTATCCTCGTTTGTTTTGTAATACTTTGATCACTATTTGAATGAAAATGTTTAATATGAACATTTAACGTTTTTATATTTGATAATTTGGCACTGCAAAGTTCACATTCAAATTCTTTAAGTGATAATACATCAGTATCATGGAATTTTCTACAATGAACATAAAGGTTCTTTCTTTGAGAAAATATACATCGCAGAATTTACATTTAATAACACAATCCATTATAGATATATAATTACAAATTTAATATCCTTTTACTTCTAATTATTTAATTGTTGTTTATTAATTAAAATGATAAAAATCATTATCAATAAAATACTAGCATAGTCATTGGCATCCAGACAGCGTTGCGGTCGTGGTCCTAGATACCAAAAATCATGCTGTTGCGAAGCTCTCGTGTACAATACAGTGTATTTTGTATTATCATTTTTATAATAAGAGATAACAGAAATACAAAACTATTGGTGGTGTTAAGTGATAAGAGCAAACATTTTAGTAAACAGTTCCTTTCGATACCTTCGCGAAAACACGCTTAATGATTATACGCATAGATAAAAATAATAATTAAATAATCCTCCATGATATTCCCAACATTGTGTTTTTTCTCTCTCACTCAATGTCGCCCCATAGGCAGGTTCCAAAAGGGGCAGTAAACTGAGGCGATTTATTGATAGGTTATCATTATCTAAGGAAAACCACACGACAATTATTACAATACTATACAATACCAATTGGAAAACTATTATGGAAGAAAAAAATAAACATTAAAGAAAAGAAAAATGCTTTGTTAATTCGCCTCAGTTTACCGCCCCTTTTGGAACACCGTCAGTATGTAGGTGGCCTATCCATTACTTTAATAGCTATGCAGCTACCACGATAACGGATCGACCACCAACCTGCGTAGATAACCGTGCTAACGAGTGATCGACTCATCATTTCGTCATACGTCGTACTAATATTATACTTATCTATGGTACTAACAATCGACACAATCATGGTAATTACCGTGCTGTCGTGTGTCATCGGCTATTGTCGTATCAATTTATTTTCGTAATAATTTATTATCTCTCCAAAAGTCCAAAACACTTCCGTTCCGGGGTCCCCCTTTCACACCTATTCGTCATCGCGGTCGTCGTCGTCTTCTCTTCACCGACGCTCAACGTCCTTGTCGGCGGCGGCGCGGCTTCGTCGTAGTGTTTTTTTTTTCTTGCCTATTATTATTATTGTTTGTGTCAATTTGTATGCGAAAAAGCAAAAAAATAAACAATAAATAAAATAATATATTATCATTATACTATTATAGTTCGATCGCCTACGGCGAAACCGTATTTCCGTATACCCAAGTCATTCACATTTCACAATTCGCTTTAAAATAATCCATTACCATTATCCACTACCTAACCTCCGCGATCTATTGTTTTCGGAACACCATACAGGACCGTAGGTCGTTCTAGACGTACGCGATCGCCAAAGGATTGTATGATTTCGACAACAGACATGCACACGCACCAAACCCATTGTTTACAGTTGTTATAACACCGTTTTCGGACGCGACCAAAGTAAGTGGCTACATATTATAAATAAAAGTGCATTCGAATTCGAATAAACAGTGTAGGGCAGACGTGCGTATGAATTAAAATGGGCTACAAGACGAGACTTAAGGTCATATGTAGTATGTTACCGTAAACAATAATATACCAATGTCCGAGATAGCAAATGAACTTTGTTGCACCATTTATGGCAAGGATGATGTCATCATTTCTATGGGTTACATTTTTCCAGGTGTTGATGTTTTGACCGATAAACTATTATAATGTTATATAAACAACACCAATAGTACAACTATTTACCTAGTCAATTCCTTTAGGTATGTCACGCAAACAAAAATGGAGATCAAATCCTGACGATGATGATCAATTGGATGACTCACCCATATCACTTACTATTGAAACACTAACTGGTACGACATTTGAAATCACTGTGTCACCAAGCGACTATATAAGTTCTTTAAAGGCACGAATACAACGTGTTGAAGGTTTGTAGAATAAAATTATTATTATAATATAATACCCTTATTAAATGCATTATTATATACCCTATAGGCATTCCAGTCAATCAACAACATTTGCTCTTAGGTGAAAAAATCTTATCTGACAATACAACTATAGCTAATAATAATCTTAAAGATGGAGCATCACTGCGCTTGGTGTTGTCTCTTCAAGGTGGACCCATTGGCACTAGTAGAATATTGCCCCTGGACAACGAAACCATTAGACAGTTGGTTACTCTTAATAAGTCAGTATTATTTATTTTTAACTTATTTAGATATGTTATTTTATTTAAAATTAATATGCATATTTTAATACCTAATTTAAATATCTAGATTTGAAAGATTAACATTTAATATGACTATAATAATATAATATAATGTGTATAACAATACTGTGCCGTATCTGGTCTTCATTAGCCTTTTGTGAAACAAAATGTTTTTTCCTTTTTTTTTTTGTTATCGCTATTCCTTTGGTGATCGTTCATGTCGCCAACCTATGCTATGGCACTGCTGTGATGTAATGATATTTCTATCAAGTTAGATACTTAGTTTGATACTAAAATAATTAATATGTTTATTATTAGTAATTATATAAATATTTAACAGGTATTTAATATTCTTAAGAATTTCAATTTTGTATATACATTTATCGTCGTCTCTATGGCAAAACCACGTAACTTGAAATTTAAATTTTTTTTATTGAGAAATCAATTCTTTGTACTTTTAAGCTTATTTTAAACGTCTTTTGAATAAATTATCTCTCATATTTCTTATGATAATAAAGTATTAAAAATACTCCTATCTATAGGACATAATACATTCCAGTTACAGTTTTTCGTTCCTCCTAAACAATTACAAAAAGTCAAGTTACATCGTTTTGCCATGGAGACGATGATATATAATTTATTTTCAATGACTAATATATATTATAATATTTGATAAAACAAATTATATATTTATATAGGTATTATGTCATATTATATGTGTTAAGTAAAATTACTTTATTTATTTATGTTATAGAAAAGAAATATTAGAAAATGCACCTCCAGGCAGTAAACTTGCAGTTTTGGTATTTCGCGAAGGCGAAGTAATCAATTTACTTCGAGTTATTGATAATAGTGATGGTTCAATAACAAATTTAAAGGACTCTCCTAGGTATGTTATAACATATACCTATCAAGTAAAACCTTTTTTGTCATAAATAAATAAACTTAAAAACAAATTCTTTAGGAAACTATCTACAATAGAACTACCAGAAAAGAAAAAATCTAAACAGTCTGTTGACAATAATGTGACATATCGTAAGATGATGCAGTTAAAGCATAAATTAGAAACACTTACTATTTCATCAAAATCTAAAGTAAATAATTTGTATAGCTTATAATAATATATTTAATTGCAATATATATTTACATTATGTAATATTGTTTGGTTTCTGACTTTCTGTTATAAATTATAATTCGTTTTCTTATTAAAATAGATAAAAATGTATTTTTTTATTTAATAATGATTATATTTTTAATTTATTAATTTTCTTATTAAATTATAAATATAAATTTTAAAATGTGTACAATTTTAGTTCAGGATTAATTGTTACTATTAGCATTGGTTAAAATAATATACAATATAGTCTACAAGCCACTATGTGTATTATGGAAACAAGTGAATTAATAATATTGTGTGACAATAAATAGTGTTCAGTGCTAAAATTGAAAAAATAAACTAAATTTATGAGAATGGGTTATATTGTTGGACTGTTATTAACTATTAGAAAAACCTGTATGAGTAATAATTGTCCTCGGTAAGAAATTCAATATTTGGATTTATAATATACAATATATGTATTGAATAATATATATTTTTAATAAATGTATATAAATAATTAATCAATAGTATTAGTATCATAATATATTCTACTATTAGTGCTAAAAATGATTATTTAGTACTTTTATAACATGTATTGGTGTTTGCTATTAAAAGTAGATTATATTGTAATTAGGTATTCATAACAAATTTAAATCGGTCATTAATAGTGTTTATTTAAAGATATTTTGATTATCTACTTAAACATATGTAAAAATTACAATAAAGATACATTCCTGAGTTTACTGATAATATATATTTTAAAAGTAGAAATTTGACAGTCTGACAAAAATTCATTCACATTTTATTTTAATTTATCATATTTCTTAATATGTTCAATTAATGAAATTAATAAATGTATTTTTACTAGTATTACTTCAAATTAGTAATGTTTTTTTTTTTTCATTTAGGTGTTGTTTATATTAAAATAAAATATACCTATATATCAATTCTTAGTATCATTGAAAGTACAAGAATTATTTGTTTCACGCTCTACTTAATTTTTACTATTCGCCTAATCTAATAGATTTATTGTATAATTATACATTTATACATCGTATAAATATTATAATATCTATAAAATTATGAAAATAATTAAGATGATTTATACATAAAAAGTTTTGATATAAAATTCAATATATATAACTGACCACAATAATAATATAGTGGTATAATTACCTTGAATTAAATATGTTATTTATTATCACTTTTGCATTTATTTATGTTTATTTATATTATATTATATTTGTTTATTAAACAATTAACATATTTTTTTTTAAAAAATTTCAGTTAAAAAGAATAAAATCAGAGCATCGCAAATCTGCTTCAGCACCTGAAAGATCACAAATGAAGACTGTAAAAGATATTAGTAAAATACCTCCGTGGAGATTACCTAAAATTGTTCAATCGTCTCCTGTTTTGGAGAAGTATGTTGGTAGTGCTGAATTTTCAAGAATACCAGTTTTCCCCGCAATCACAAGTGCATGTTCAGATAAAAATGCAAAAGCAACTGCATCTAGACAACTTTGCCATATCTTAAATGATCCTAGACATACAGGCAGTACTTCAAGCATTGACAGGTAATTTAATAATTATATATCTATACAATTATACAATAAAATTCGATGGATTTACAAAAATTAAATATTATCTTAACATTCTTAACTACTATGATTTAGTATACTGATGTTTTATTAATTTTTTTTTTATTATATTACTTGTTACGGGTCTTTTTATCTTTATTGAAGGCTTATAGTAATATAGTACTACAAACAATTGAATTGGAATATATATATTATGTTGATTATTAATACAAACTTATTAAGTCTGTGCTTTGATTAAATTTGTTAGAAGAAAAACAAATTATAAATTACATTTAATAACAAAAATAATAAGCATGTTTTAAATATACTGGATTCATTTTTCAAAATTATTTTGATATGACAACCTGTAAATTTGTAAAAAAAAAAAAAGCTAGTTAACATTTTAAATTAATTTTTATGATGTTATATATTAGTAGGATCTGGATTTAAATACTAAAGGCCAGCATTTTTAAGTTCTTTCTAATTATTTATTGCATTTCAAATATGTAAATAAATTAATATAAGATACTTTAAAATGAAACTTCTACTTTGTATTTTTGTTCCATTTTTAGGTAATTTTATTAATTTTTAATGTATATTTTATATATTATACAACTTTTTTGGAAGTTTACTATTTTTAAAATAGTGGTTATTAGGGCATTATATTGTTCTAATATCTGATAAATAATAATTATTAATTATAATTAAATTATAATTATTACATAAAACAAAAATTATTAGATCAACGATCTTAATATATATATAATTACATAATTGTCATTATGAATGTTCTAATATTAGGTTAAATCATAATTTATTTATTAAAAATATTTAATTAATTATTACTGATTTACTAATAAAGTGCATATTTAATCATATTTTTAAAACATGATTTCAGTATTTCGGAATCTGGTACTGATATTGATGTGTCTAGTACAGATTGGTCTAGACGTCCTAGCAGTTCATCGTTGGTGTTGTCTCACAATATTCATATCAATGTGTCTAGGCAAGCATCACCAACTGAACAAATGACTACCATGTCCCTATCCAACAATACTGGTTTAGGAGCTATACATAGATTACTAAATAGATCAGATATGCCAATTCAACTTGATAGTGATGAAGAACCAATGGAATCTGAGAATAATAGAACAGAAAAAAGAGCTCCAGCTACCATAACTGAGAATCTGAACCAAAATTCTAATCAAGTTATAGAGAAAAAGAAAAAACGATGCGCTCAGTGTAATAAAAAATTAACTATAAGTGCTCAGTATACATGTCGATGTGGACTCACATTTTGTCCTGAACATAGGTGAGTTCTAAATTATATAATGAATAATCATTAAGTTATAATAAGATCATACATAAAACTAAAAAATTTAAAAAAATAACAAATTTTAAATTTTGTCCGCATTTAAACTAAATAATAAATATTTATAAATTATTTGGTATTTTTTTATTATGAGTGAAACTGAGTAAAGTAGGTACCTAATCAAAATATGTTAAATTAATTTTTACTCACACAATGAAATAATAGTAATTATTAGTTTTAAATTATTGTGTTTATCATTTTATAATATAGTAATTAAGTATTGATATTTCATACAACATACTAGTTAAATTTTGATTTTATTCATGCTTTAATTATTTATATATAAATTATATTTTTGTTTCAGGTATTCAGAATCACATAATTGTTCTTATGATTATCAAAAAAGTGGACGTGATTCTATTGAAAAGAACAACCCATTAGTTGTAAGACCCAAGTTACCAAAAATTTAATAAGTGGGTCAGAATACATATATCTTATTTATAGATGTAAGCTAAACAAACATTGACTCACAACACTTAATAATTATTCACGAATATTAATAAAATATAAATAATTATTAAAATGCCTTGTTGACCTCCCTTTATTATTTGTTGAGTACAATGGCAATAATAATTCAAACATTGTTATAGAAGTGGTTTTTTCTAAGCTTCTTAAGTTTTTAACACCAACTTACTAATTTAGTTGTATAATGTTGACTATCTTCCATATAAGCAATTTATTAAACTTATTATAAAATACTATTTGTAATAATAAAATTATAGCATATTTGGTTGTTAGAATAAAAATACGGGTAAATATATAATTTATCTAAAATGATTGTATTTTGTTTTTCTAAATGTCCTTTTGTTTTGTATTATTAAGCCTATATTTCTGTTTGTTATAAATTCAATTATAAATACCTAATATGACAATAAGACGTGAGTGTACGAATTGCAACAATTGTTAAATTAGAGTTCCAAATAAAAATATTGTAGTTATTTGTTTATGAATTAGAAATACATCACTCTTGAAAATTTGTAATCCAACGATAAAATATATAATTCAGTTTTTATTAGTTTTAAATTTGAAATTTCTTCTAATAGATTTTCATCAAATGATCAATAGTTTCAAGTTAATAAAAATCAATATTCCTTATTATATTTATATCCAATTATACAATTCTTTACTTTAAGTAATTAAAGTGAAACAATTATATTTTTTTAATAAAAATAATTAAGTTATATTATTATTATACTATTTTATTGTAAGCTACAAGGATAAGTATAATTAATAATATAATTTTTTAAAAGTATATAAATATAAAGTTATATTAATTAAGTAATACAAGCAAATGTATGCCTACATATATTAATGAAATGTGATAGAAAAAAGGAAACAAAATTGTATAAGTGACAAAAGCCACTATACTAAAGGTTCAAACCTAATATAATGTTTATATATAGTGCAAGAAATAAAGAATACACTATCAATAATAAGTATATTTATTTACAAATAGATTTTTTTTTATTTAATATTAATACCAAAATACTGAACCTAAACATTTATATAAAAAATGAGTTATTAAGATACAAAAAATGTTTAATAAATTATTTTAACAAGGTTAATTTTAATTAACCTAGGTTAAGGAAAGTTTTTTTTTTTTAAATGCATTTTTATTTTGATAATTGTTTACCATTTTCATAATTTCTACTGCTTTATTTGCACACATAAATTTTGATAGAATATCTGGTGTCAAATTCAAATGTACATATTTTGTATAAGTTGAACGAGATATAACATTACCTGAAATCAAAATTCCTTAATATTTTAAATGAATAACATTAAATTAAATAAAATTAATTAATTTGCATATATTAAATACTAAACTAAATTATTAAAACAAAATTTAATTGACCGACAAGTGATAATCACCTATCAATATACTTAGAGGTTGTAATGGAACATACTCATAGGTGTGTGCAGTTAAAGGTTTGCTGCAGGACCAGCAAAAATTTATGCCATCAGGCCATTTTCTTTCTTAACGGTCAACAAGCCACAGATAATTTTTATATTTTAAACGAAGCGAAGAATGTGCCTGATGGTTTTACAATTATGTGTGCTAATTTTTTGCTTAGAAATGTATCTACTTGGAACTTTATTTAGCTCATTTTCCAATTTTTCATAAGATTTTCCTTGGAATAAGAATTATCACGTAAATATCATGTAATTTACACACTGAATAGATTAATTTATAGTAATTTAATATATTTTTTGGATAATCAACTTGGGTATTTTATATTGACACATTATATGGTAATACTGCTTGAATCTGTTCGTCCTTTTCCAGTCTACCTACCCAAACCGTTCAAGGACAGCAAGAGCACACCCTACTGCCCCTGTTCACACATCTATGAACATACTAAAATGCAAATCAGCAGATCCAAAATAGTGATTTTAAATATTCTCTATCAATTTTGATGTCTATGTCTGAATCACAGACTAAGATATTCACTTCTATGGTAGTCTGCATTATGGTATTATATCACAATTGATAAGGAATATTTATAATTACAATTTTGATTCTGCCGGTCTGAATTTTAGTACATCCTCAATGCCTAATATAGATGATAACTAGAGAACAGATTTTATTGTAAATACATATTTTTATTGGAATGAGATATTTTAAATTTGATAAAAAATGTGTGCGATTTAAATCATTCTAATTGAAATAAGCCCAAATTTATTATACATATTTAGGAAATAAGTACTTATTTTAGTAATTTTTGTTTTTTTCATTGATTTTTAATGACGATAAACATTATCTACTTCATCTAAAACAACAAGATTAAAAAAATTGGTACAATACATATATTGATTTTTTTATTACAATAAAATCCGTTCCCTAATGATAATTATAGTTCAGCCACTGTATAACATTCACAATTAACAAGTGAATATCAACAAAATATATTAAATATATTATGTTTATTAACACGTTGACCATTAAAGGGTTTTCCACTATGTTGCTTAAATTTGCTGTGAGATCTAATTCTAAATCTCAATCAGTTATTAAAAGTTAGTATACAACTGTTTACTGCAGATTAACAAGATCTCATTGCAGGTCACAAATATCCATACTTTTATGATGGTAATATTCTAGGTGAACAGTAATAAAAAGATATACACATTTTAAAAGGAATCTGATAATTTATTATTTAAAAAAATTTTTTTAGTAGACCTATGAAAAAGCATTTGGCGGTGAGGACAAAGTATGATGTGATCTCATTTCATCACAGTCAACGTGTTAATATATTTAATTTCTGTAACATCATTGAAAATTAATCATAATCATATAATACCTATTCTAGGTTAGGTTTTATGGGAATTGGATAACTGGGATAAAATTTAAATAGCTTTTAAAAGTTTACATTATTGACTAATTACTACTGAATCGAACACATAAAACTAATATATTTTTCAAAAATCTAAATCTAAGAAGTATAAATTAAATTAGGTTACTTGTTAAATCTACCTATAATTACTCACCATATTTTTCTTTAAAATCCTGCCACAACTTATTCATATTAGGATCACCCAAGTTTTTCTTAGAACATTTGAAAATCTATGGAACACATGTTATATTATAGATAAATCATAATGATAAACATATTAATTAATTAACAAGATATTTTAGATAGTTAAATTTAACTTACATCAGGTGATTCTAAGATTTTAAACAAATGTTCTTTTATCAAATACTTTATATGTTCCGATTTAGATGGCTGATTTTCATGTTTGCCACGTTCATCTGTGGGTATTAAAAATTTTTCCCTCATCTTTACACATAAGGTACGGACCATTGCACGTGTAGTATGATGTAAGGAAATAAATGCGTTTTTACATACAAAACGTGAAATTCCGTACTCTTTAACAGTGTAACGGAAAAATGTTGAAGATTTCAAAGTGGACTCAGATATTTTCTTTTCTTCATCTATAGAGATCAGAGCAAACAAATATATTCGTTTTTCACTATTGCTCAATAGCGACAAGTCATTCTTTAAACATGACTTGAATTTATCGTCAAACAACCACAAGCATTTGTTCATACAACAGTAACTATCGACTTTATCAATGGGTTCAATGTTCGAATGTTCTTCTACGCTAAGAACATCCGAGTCAACATAGTATTTTGGTTTATCTTTCTTCATGTTATCGACAGGTTCAATATTTGAATGTTCTTCTACACTAAGATTATCCGAGTCAACATAATATTGTATTTCGTCTTTGCTTTCGATTTGGAATTCATTTCTAATCATGTTTATTGAAACATTAACAAACCACGAGGCACTAATATTGAATTACACATCAGTTGTAAATTGTAGTTTAAAAATGTTCAAAACATTGGTAAACCGTATAAAATTAAGATTTGTTTTAAACAATTAAGTGTTCTTGATTATTAACAATTTAACCATTTAAACTATTCTGTGATTTAACTATTTACTATTCAGGCTATTACACTTCACGAGAAACACAGCAACGATAACAATATAAAAGGTGTAATGAATTATTATTTTAATATTTTATTAACGTTGACTTCGTTATGAGTGTTGTGACTTGTTTGCGGTGAAATAATTGAACATCTGTTTGTTTACCCGCTCATTTTTCGAGGTTTTGTGGACTTTGTTCTAATAGACCATTGGACCTAATATCAACTTGTAACCAAACGACTGGCCTGCTGTCGGTTAGCGTTTAAAGTAATAAGCCCAAAGGCCAAGGCGCTTGACATTGTTGTATGTTGGAGTTATAACTAATTAATATAACAAATAATTAACTATTATTCGTAGTATGGGTATGACGTGATTATTCATTGTTTATCTGTTTGAATAGGAAAATGTATTAAAAAAATTTAAAATTAATCGTCGTTAAATGGTAATTAATTTGACGTTCGGGTACGGTCGTCTACAGTCGGGCTGCTAATGACGACGGAATTTTTCATTCATTGGCGGGTTTTTTTTGGTGGGCGGTGGTCCGTTCTGTGATAACAAGCCGCGCATTTAGCAATATTTGTATGATAAACTGATAAGCACGGATAATCAGAAATCAGCCAATTCAGCGAGGCCGCCAGAGCCGAGCAGTGTAGCAGGCACGGCGCCGTTCGTCGATCGGATTCACATGTTGAACAATTACAGTTCTACAGACCGAATGGACTGTAATCGCGTGCGATTGTCATTTTCATTCAAACGTCTTTCTCGTAAATCGTAATCTCGCGGTTGGCAGAACGACAACAGTCGCGAGGAGCTATCCACGCGCGCGCGTTCGTTTCTCGTATACTGCACGCGGTTTTATTTATTTATTATTATTTTTTTTTTTTTTCATATATATTTTTTCCCCTATAAAAATAATACTACGCACTAGAAATCCATAACACGCGTTCATTATGTCACAATAATAATAATAATAATAATAATATGCGAATTATGAACTACGTCGTCGTCGGGAAATCTTCGGACACCTAAATGGGTTTGTTGTACGCCGTTCGTTGTCGTGCAAACGACGTTTACTGAAATCGGTCACAACAAGTGAACGACGACTTCACTGCCGCGGAACAAAAGTCACATGGTCCCACGCTGTTATTCTCGATCGCCGCCGAAGTATACCAGATCCTGCCAGAGCAGCTAACACGGAGAGACGAGCAGTTCAAATTTTCCCTCTGTGACGGGTGGACACGTTTTGCACGATGGACGGAAAAATCAAGAAGCTCTACAAAATCGTATTGACTGGCGGTAAGCACAAACGCAAACTAACCAAAAAATGTATTTATAATTTTATTCAAAACAATTTAATATTGATGACAAAATAAAAAAAAATTAAAGATTATAAACTAATCGTTGTATTAATTAAAAATCGCGATCGAAAAATAAACCAAATACATAAATAGATACTTTTACGATTTAATTATAACTTTCCAGCGTGTGGGTAATTTTTTATTCAAATTTTAATTAAAAAATAACGAATTGCTCACAATTTATGTTAATAATATATACACAATTTGACATATAGACAAATATAACTACTTATTCAGAAATCACAAAATGTGGTTTTTACATTAACGTTTAGTATACCCTCAAAAATCGTATAGTTAATTGGTCTTTTGAAATTTTACTGCGAGACTGCGAAACGGGTTTGTATATTTATTTAATTTTCTTCTATCATAATAATATTGCGAACAATGTACTACTCCTATGTACATTATTCGCACTTTCGCAGTAAATCTCACAATAGATCGATTTCGACACCTACAATAAAATACAAACATTACATTATATTATAAAAATGTCAAAATAGTAATGATACTTATAAATAAACAAACAATCAATTTAAAAATATATAATATCATAATTACCCAAGGGTTAAACGCTAAGCTACTGAACAGATAAAATATCACGGAAGAAAAGATCAATTTTTTTATATATTATATAGGAAATCAAATTCTATTATCTGAATAAAATAAACAATAACAATATATTTTATATTTAATTACAATATCAATTTTATTGCTTTTGTTAGATATTAAAATAATTTAAAAGTTATTAATATATACCTATATAATTTTATAGTATACATTATCGTCCTGCATTTATTTAAATGCCATTAAAATTTATTTCCTCCTTCATCAATTAATGAGTATTAACGACCAGATTTTTTATCAATATTATTATTTTTAAAAATGTATGCTGAAACCGGTTAAGTGAGCGTCCACTTTAATATATTATAATTATGTACTTTATATTATCTGTGGTTTGTTTTTTATTAGTATACATTATTGTATTATACAACGATTATTATTGTTATAGAAGAGGATTCCCTGTTTTAGTGTGTTTAGCATTATTATTGAAGAATATTTTGCTTATCTCCAGCTCCGATGTCCTTCTCACGTATCTCCGTTTGTTTCTACATTCATTAAAAAGCCGTAGGCAGCACAATGTATTGAGACAGTTTTGATTATAAATATTAATTTGGACTAAAAAAATTAAAACAAAAAAAGTATTAAAAGTGTTAAAACAAAAACTGTTTTTAAATTTCAATTAAAGTTTAAACCTTAACATTAACCCCCTCTCCCCTAAATATTATCTTGATTCATTGATAATATTTGAAAGAATACAATTTTGCTATCTGCTAATGTTTTAATTTTGATTATTTAAAAAAATATATATATATATATATATATTTATAAAACCATTAAAACCATAATTTATAAAGTACAATTTTTAAATTCTATTTATTTTCGTACACTATTTTGTTGATGATAAATCAAATCAAATTTGCCGCTATTTAAAACCCCTATTTTCGATATCTCTTAAAAGTAAATTATAAACATTAGTAAGTAAAAAACATTATAATATCTATTATTATCAGGTTAGGTTATATTATTATATTATCATTATCTGTTGTAGGTTTTTTCAGTATTTAATTTTTAAGGGTGATTTTTGTATTTCTACGTTTAAATTAATAAATTACATATAACATAATATTAGGTACATCTCATTGAAATAAAATTAAAAAATTAAAAAACCTTACAAGAAATAATAAATTCTTTATTTTGTATTATGGGTTAATAAAATTAATAATACAGTATAGATTGTATGAAATTGGTTAGTGTCATCTTAAACGCTATTATCTACATAATATTATTATCTTAATATCTATAAAAAAAAATATAAAAAATAAAAATGTATGACGTGTCTTCTATTTCTATATTAATATTCTAAAATTGTTTTTATGTTGAAATATTAATTGTAGAGTAGATAAATAAATAAATAATAATAACAAATTTTGTTGATATATTAATATTTTTATTATGTAGATATGTATTCAGCGCAAAATCATAATATGAATTTGAAAAATTAGATAATAACACGTTAAGTAGGTAGTTGAGCACTAAATAATTGATTAGGCTATTATTTTATTTAGGTATTACATTTATATGATGACGCTAAAACGATTTAAGGTACTTAAATCCTTCAATTTTTATTTCTGAAGATAAAACAATTTTTGCTAGCTAAGAATGGATGTCAAACAATTTTAACTATTTTGTAGTACGTATAAAGTTTCGGTTTCGGATGCACTGATGTCTGGTTCAGATCCGCGCGGCTACTGCATTATTTCTGTATCATTTCTGATTAATAAATATTATTAATGTATTTACAATATTTTACGTATGATGGTATCATATTCAATAGCATTTTCACTTCTCAGTAACTCAGTTTCTCTCTCTAGTGCGAGAAAGGGTGAGGGGATATATAAATTATTAGTATTGATTTATTTGACAGATAAATCATGGAAGCCCAATGACTTTGTATATATCATTAATTATTATGTAACTAATGTAAGGATTATATTTCATTGAACGCATAAAACAATGAAAAAATGCTTCATTATAATTTTAAATAATATCTCATAATGTAATAAAATTATTTTACAAAATTAATATCAATAATAACTACCTAATAAAAAAATATAAAATAAATGTTAGATTTTTAAATTCCCATTAATTTCCGAAACTAATTAAAATACTATCAACTAAAAGGTCAAACGAATATAAAAAAAATGTCTAAAATCCTTTAAAAATAGTAATCAATTTAGCCACTCAGTAAAAATTGGAATAACATTTTTTTTCGAGTTGTCAGTTTATTACTAACCTAATACAAATAAAATACTAATATATGTTAAATTATATAGAGTATAATATATTTAAATCTATTGATATTTCATAAATACTTTTAAGTTGTTAATTTTAAAAACATGTTTTACAGCCACTCCTTTGAAAACTATTGCGATCGTCACGCCACTATGTTATGTAGATATAATTGATAAGTTATTGTCGTAGATCCTACGACTTAGGAATCACAATAGGCTACTTGGCATTGATTAATGTGAATAATTTTCAAATGTGTTGTTTAATTTACCTGAATTTGTGATTGCACACTTTCGTTTACATCGTGTAAAACTGATAATATCTAATATTTTTACTAAGTGAATTTTGTTGTAAACATACAACAGAAAAACAACATGTAAGAGATTAAAGCCATTAAATATAGGTATTTTTTATACATAAATATATTATAATGCATTGCATAGTAGTACTATGTAGATAATGGAGTATGGGTTCCTTCCGAAAATTTGTTAATTATACAAAATGTATGAAAAAACGACATAATATGTAATATATTGTGCCATAATAGTATGTATAATATATATATATATATATAGTGGTATAGATTCCCATAATATTCATAAGTAGGTACATATAATAATAAACTTGAAAGAATATAGAATCTTTTTTATTAAGGTTTCCTGTTTGTTTACATTATATGCATTATACAATTTGTCATATTCTGATTTTATTTTTATGTTTTCCTATCATATTCTATGATTTATATAGATAATCTAATATGTTATTTTTTACTACGTAAATAAATCTTATAAATTCGGCATTAATGCTCATTATAATTTATAATATGTATTTTAAGTATTAAAAGTAGTTTTCGTCTTTTGTTCCACATCATTATAATTATAATAATTAACATATTATTTATATAAAATATGGACGCTTGTTTTTGTTGGTATAGAATTATTTGTTGTGACTAGCGATGAAGTTAATTATATTTTTTATGGATGTCGTATTTATATTAAACCTTTTTATTGTTGAGTATAATAATCAAAATAAATGTAATTTCGATTCTTTTGCCATGTAATTGATATTTAGTTATTGGTACTTATGACATTATGTAAAAAATATGTAGAATCACATTTGCATAATAATTAAATTGTGTTTTACACATAAAACAATATTATCGATATTCAATAGTAACTGACTATAATAGTTAAATATAATATGTGTATGATAAAATTATGTGCACAAGTTTACCATAAATTAGTATGTAACACCAAATTGGCACAATTTTATATGCTTTAGTGTTGCCAAAACCAATTCATGCCTTAAATGTAAAAAATAATATTTTACAATCACATACTTCAGGGGTAGACTTTTACAAGTATTATTATATTTATATTTGATGTACCAAAAAAATCACTGAAACAATTTTCAATATTTTTAACGATATTTTGTTTACATAAATCTAAAATTCATATTTCAATGATGTAAAATGATAACATATTATCTTGGTTATTTTTCTAGTTTCTAGAAATAAAAACGAAATTGCAATAACGAATAATAATTTCATCAGAAACGTTTTCATTTTCGTAGTCTATTTATGTTGTCTAGTCTTTCTGTTCTAAAAACGATTCAAAAATATAATTTTCAGTAGCATTAAGTAATTTATTCAGTATTTAATAGAAACTATATTAGACATTGCAAGGCTGTAGTCAGGTTACTCATTTTTTGAGGGGAGGAGAGATTCGTTGTACTATTATAAATAATTAATTTAAAAAAAAAGTATTTCGAGAGTTTGATCCCAAATTTTTAGTGTTTGGTGAAATATGTACCTGTATGATTTTACAATTGCCTATTATTACTACTATCACTGACCAAAATCGATGCCCGCGGGTAAATAGGAGATAGGAAAAAGGAATTATTATATAATATATAAATTAAAGATTAATAATCTAATTTGTTATTATTGAATAATCATTTACCTCCACTATTGTATTCGTATATTATGGATTTATGGCACTCCTTAACTTAGTAATTAAGTATTCTCTCATAGAAATGAATGGGACATCTCATAAGCATTCATTATTTTCCATACTTTTTTAAAATTTAGAGGACGCCACACCTGCATGTGTTGCCTTTGTCTATCCGACAGGAAACATAGAAATACTTGTTTTGCGCGGGACAACTTTATTCAATCTGTATTTTTGGTAGGAATACCAAATTTTAACAATTAATAGAGGGGAACATTATCTATGTCGTAGTGTTTTTATTTTTTTCATAACATATTAAATACATGTGAAATTTTCATGAAAATATTCGTTTTATATTGTAATTTTTTAATTTGTTGATTTTATCTAATCGAGTCGTGTTATTAAAAAAATTAAAACACTACGACACAGATACTATTCTATTAATTGTTAAAATTTGGTGGTTTTACCATTAATACAAATTGAATAAAGTTATCCCGCGCAAAGCAAGTATTACTATAATATGTTTTTTGTCGGATAGACAAAGACAACATAATATGCAGGTCTTCTTAATTATTTTTTGAACATTTTTTGTCAATTAATAATTTTCATAAATTATTAAATAATACAATAATACATCATTGATTATAGATAGTAAATATCTATAATCAATGAATTTATGAATATACTTAACACTTATGTCATTAAACACATTAATTTGTACTTATTTCTATTAAAGATACTATTTATTTTAATAAGTGAGCATTTCGCGTCAACAAGTGTTTTAAAAATAACGACAGTTAATATAAACTATTAGTTATGTCAAGATTCAACAGTTATATCCTATAACTTAAATTATAATATTATAATATTATACTTTTTATGAAACCAAAAATTATAAATATATTAATAAATAAATAAGCATAGTGTAGCAATGTAGGTAAACAAACATTTACTCAGTTTAAGTTGTATCATATTATTTTTTTCTTCAAAGGTGTTTTATTGTATTAATAATTCGTCGACGACGTCATTCATACGAACAATAAATATAGCTATTACTATATTACTACTACTTTATTAGCTAATCTCTATAAGTTATATTATCTTATATCTACAATTATTCCGATTAATCTATAATTTCTCGATAATTTAAGTGACATTGTCAATATTTTTATCGCGTAAATATCAAATATACGAGTCATTTAAAACCTAAACAAATATTTTATTTCTATTGTCTAAGAAGTACATTGTAAATTTAGTATTTGTATGAAATACGTAGAAAATTGCGTGATATGGACGAGAAAAAACAACAAATTATTGGGTACTTATTTAAAAAAAAAAAAAAACAATAAATTATTATTTCTGTCATTGTCTTGTCGTGATTTTCAATTATAAAAAAATATATTTTATTGTAATGTTATCTGTTCTTTTGCATATTAAATATAATAATATATTATAATACATCGAATATAGAAACACTGAGTGATCACTGATCAGCAATTCGAGTTAAAAAAACACGTGGAAAAAACATGATTTTTAATTTTTATAACAATATTAGGTCATTTATTACCTTTATTTAGATTTTTTACCCCTTATATTATAATTGGTATATGATCTAAATTTTAATTACATTCCTATGCATAGTTTATAAATAAAATAATATTGATTACAATTTCCTATTTATCTTTTATGTATTATTATTATTATTATTATTGTTTAATCCTAATTTAATATAAAAAATATATACTTACCCAATTAAAAATAATCACTAGGTTACTAGCACAAAGATATAAGTTTCATAGTTTACATTGAAATATTCATAATATTTTAATTATTGTAGTTTACTACATTACTACAATGTCTGTTATTTAACATACAGTATGCAGATAATAATTGTTATTTTTCATTTTGATCTTTATGAGCCACCGCCGCCACCGCGCCTAGACTCTGACTAGGTATGAAGACTTATTATTATACCACTATACTATAATAGTTTTATTGAACCATGTCCTCATTGCAAAAATACTTTTATATTATTCTACATTCCTGTGATAAAAATAATTAAACTTATTTATATCACCATCCACCATATAAATATATATATATATTTATTTATTATAGTCCTCTAAATTTAATTTTGTGTTGTTCTGTGATTTTATCATAAAATGTGCGTAATAATAATGTTTTTATAGACACATTCCATAATGTATATTATATTTGATGTGTTCTAATGAGTCAAATATGATATTATTTCATCAATATTTATACGTAAATATTATATTAGTAACAAACTAATAACTAATATGTATATTGAATTTATTTAATTAGATTAAATAAACATTTAAATTGGATGTTAAATTAAATGTTTTATAAAGTGATAGCAGTTGCCCTGGTGGGTCACCCAACCTGGATGATTTTTTTCACATCTTTATAATTATTTTTTACAAATTTTAACATTTAGCATATTATATTTATTATACTTAAATAATTTTTTACAGATTGTATATTTATAACTTTAGTAAAAAAAACTTTTAAGTAAAAATGATTAACCTTCTAGTTTCATCATATAAAAAAATAATATCATATAATCATGTTGTGTATTTTTTATTTTAACTATTTTGATAATAATAATCACATTACCTACCTATAATATAATATTATCATTTAATTTTATTAAAATCGTATTTATAATTTAATACTCAACTAGTCCAATACATAATAAACTAATACTTAATTAATTAAGACGTATTAATATTTAAATATTATATTATGTTTTAAATTTATTTTATATTTTTATTATACAGAGTGTCTCCCACCATGATTGTCCACCTCGATAACATTTTACCTATTTAATATTTTACTTAAAATTACTCAAAAAATCTAAATCATTTGGTTAACTTTTCTTCATGTTCTGGTTAACTAGGAGCCATCTTGACACGTGATTTGTATCAAGCTCAGGTAGCATGTCGTTAGAAAGGCAAAAGAAGATGTAAAACTGCTAATTTAATAATAATCATGAGAGTGACTTTTATTTTAATAATATTGATTTACGATTTTCCTACATTTTTTCTAAAATTAAAATAAGACATATATGACAAAAATCCATAACTACATGTCCGATGAATACTGAATTAATTACTAAAAATTAATTGTTATTTTAACATTTATAAATATTACTTCATATAATTATTGATTGTTTCTTTTTGGACTTTTACATGGATTTTAATGAATATCAAAAAAACTTTAGTATAGGAGATGGGACTCATTAATATTATAATTGATTATAAATACTTGTTATTATATTTTTATACTTATTATACATATTATTTTATTATTATGTTAATATATGCAATACACTTATTGAAACAAAACAATTTTTTATCAATTAAATTATTTTTATTTTCATTTCGGTATCTTAGGTTTAAAATAATTGTATTCCAACCAAAAAAATTAATATATAGGTCAAGCACTTTACAGTTTCAATAATTGCTAATTCTATTTTTTTGGCCTTTAATATTGATTACTATTGAGTATTGACCCCTTAATCGTTAAAAAAAAAACAACCTGTTATTTAATTTATATGTTTTTAACCGTAATTTCGATTTTGGAGTTACGTTTTTAGGGGATGATTAAAGTATTATTTTTATAAATGTGACAAATTTTAAATAGCACAGAGTCCAACTATTAAATCCTCAATAATAAAATAAACATTCTTGTATTTATAGTGATATCTTAAATAAAAAATTATATGGATCATTATTTTATCGACTATAATAATAAGTTATAGTAATTCTAACTTCTTCTTTGCCTTACCTCTCAACTATATGGGGTCCACCACCCTAGTCCTACACCTCCAATTGTGACCAATTATTATTATTATAATTATTACCTAGATAATATTATTTTCACTAGGTATTGTGATTTATGAAAAATAAAATTAGGTAATGTTAGCTATCATCTACTTATCTGTTTATTATCTACTTAATAAGTAATAGTTTTAATAGTCACCGATGGGTCAATGAAAATTCTAAAACTCGGTGGGGATAAGTCAATAGGTACCATCCCTATCTACCATCCTGCTTATAAATGATGAAATATTATAAAACTAGTTATGCTAAACATAAATTTATTTGGAATATTGATAATCTAATATTTATCAAAGAACGTAATATTCTGTATGAATTTACTATTTTTACTATTTACTACCTGATAAAATATTTGATTATTTTTCAGAAACCATTTAACAGTAAAATGTTTATACATTTATTGTAAATCTATGAACTTCTATTATAGATATTTTACAATTATTATTCTGTTTAATAAATATACTTGTAGGTCATACCTAACTCCTAATCTAATTATCTAACTATAATTTAGTTAAGTAACAACTAAGAAGATTATCTATATGTCTTAACAACTTTAATATTCTATACAATTGAAACATTAAAATCCTATAAAATATAATTATAGTATAATAAAATAATATAATCTTATTTATAGCCATAAATTATATTTAATTTTTTGTTCTTCAATATTTACCAGAATTAATTTTGTCAGCATGACAACATATTAACATAAAAAATGAAATGTTACTGTTAAATATAAATTGTTTAAAATATATTATGGTTGATATTTGTGTTAAAACTTTTATTTTTTAAATTATATTTCAGTCTTAATGTTACTATTAATGTTTACTATTCAGTGAATATGTGCATGTCTATGACCTATATTATTTCATATTTGTTTTTTAATTACCAACTCCATGATATTTAATATTTTAAGTAGAAATATTCTACATTAATAGGTACATTATTAGGTACCTAATAAATAACTTGAAAATTTGTCCTTCTTGAACTAATAAGTAGTAAGAAAAAAAAATATTATGCAATAATAATTAATATATCTATGTTTCTTTTTAACTTTTAAGCTTATTTATATAACTAAATAAGTTATAAAATTAAAATGTTAAATTGATCAGTATTCCCCAAAGATCTAATAAAAGAAAACTAAGTTTTTATTATAATATAATAAAAACTTAGTTTCCTTGTCAAATATTTAACACTCTGACCTATTGAAACTAAACTAAGTTTAGGTTTAAGTACGTTATGTATTAATTAAAAATCATGATATTATTTGTATAATGCATGTCAATGTCACATTACATTATAGTAGTAAAATATCTAATTATTTCTAGGTCCTTGTGGAGGAAAAACAACAGGACAGTCACGATTATGTACATTTTTTGAAAATTTAGGATGGAAGGTAAATAATTCAATATATATTTAATTATTTATATATTAAAAATCATTTGTTTTAGGTTTACAGAGTTCCGGAGACCGCAAATGTTCTTTTGAGGTATTTATAACATTTTAAAACATTTAAAAAATACAAATTGAAATTATCATATGTTTAAAATGTTAAACATTTTTTTTCTATAATAATTCATAAATTAATAACACTATATATATAAATGCTATTTAAAATAAAAATGATTGAATACAAATTTATTAATGATAATCAATGGCATTATTACTATGTAGAAAATTTAAATTATTTTACTAGTTTTCAATTTCATTTTATTGTATTACTTAATACTTATTTGTTCACTTTAATTATTTTAAAAATATCAAAAGTCGTCTATATTATATAATATATAATAATTGCACATTAGATATTTATATTCCAATTAAGTTGTTTGGTAAAATTTAAATATTTTTTCTGCACATAATTAATTATAAAAATAAAACATAATATATTATTATAAAATAACATTATACATTATTTCTATCAATCTATATGACCAATAAAGTAAACTTTAATCCTATCTTATAAATTAATGTTTTCCTTTGAATATCATTTATTTGTAATTTGTAGTATTGAGAAGTAATCATAATTATGTTACAACAATGGATGGTAGATTGGTAGGGGATGATATGTGTTTTTTGCAATATCCTTTTTTATTGTTATTTTTGATCACTCTGTAAATATTATATTATTTTTTTAATCTAGGTTACAAATAAATAATTTATTATACCATTTGTATTATATTATTCAATGGTTTTAAAAATAAATTTATCCTTTACCTCTAATTGATTACTATATTCTAGTTTCCATTTGTTTTATAATTTATATGTAACATTGTTTTTTTTTTTTTTTTTAATAGCGGAGGAATCAAATTTTCTGAATTAAATGAGAAGCAAGGTAATTATAAATTATTTATACATTACTGATAATTTACTAACTAAATTACTTTTAAGGAATTTAATAAATTAAACCTAACAACTTGGGTTTTTATACTTTTTTTTTACATTGGCTAAACGCCAAATAATAAGTAGGTTTTTATTTTGCCCTGTTGCTTATGTCATACTTTAATCTGTGTTCTTAAGCTTAACTTGTTATTCTTATACAGTGTTCAGCAATTCATACACTTCCTTTATGACGACTATGAATCCCTAAAGTGCATATTAATTAAATTTAATAGGTCATTATTTATTATCATTGAATTATCCCTTTAAATATTATCATGATAAAGTTGTGGTTGGTTTAAGAGACTAAAAATATTGATTTGAAAAGCCTCGCAAGTTTTCATAAAAATTGTGACAACGATGCCAATGGAGAAAACACACTTTGTTGGCGATTTAAGTCTAAGCGACTAAGCTTAATACTATTATTTAAACATGTCATGTCCTTGAGAAATGGTTATTATTAGTCTCATATTATTTTTGTTACAGCTCATAAATTTCAAGAAAACCTTCTTAGGTGTATGATACAAATAGAAAGTACATTTTTTGAATTGGGTGAGTCTTGTGAACAAGACTGTCTAATCATTTGCGACAGAGGTGCTATGGATGCTGCTGCTTGTAAATATACCATTATTATATACAACAATATTGTTTATATAAGTAAAAAAAAAAAAAAATTGTTTAATATTAGTTTAAAACTTGGTAAAAAGTTTAGTACTAAATGATATAAAACAATTAAAAAATAACAATTCACTCGTTTGGAATCAACTTGTTGGTAATATTTATGTTATTTTTGATATTTACTAAATAAAAAAAATATATATTATACAAATATAAATATATAATATAATATAAATACAAGGTAAAATTTAATATTTAATGCAGTAATTTTAACGACTTATAATTCATATGACATGGATGTATGATGATTTATAAATAAATCATATTATTTATATTTGCCCATAAGCAATTTTTTAAATCTCTACTTATCGATTTATATTCCTCAAACATAACACTCAAGGTTTATGCATAATATCCATATTTCTTATAGGCTTAAATTGTATTAAGCATAGTATAGCAATTTTAATGAGTATAAAGTTTATATTATAGTTATATGCTAAAACATATATTCAAAATAAATTGAGTATGTATATTAATTTGAATTATAATTTTTTAAAATATTTTAAGCGTAATATAATGATAATAATAATCATTGTTCCATGAAGTTAAAAGTATATATAATTATAAATTTAACCTTCTGTTATTTAAATGTTATTTATTACTTTTATCATGTTTATATTATTAAAATTTAAACACAATATGACATTGATTTATTAGAAGGCATTTAAATTAACTAATTCGTTCTCTCGTTAGGTAAATAATTTATGAAATATGATTATTTTACACGTGACATATTTAATATGTTCTTAATAATACATTCTAAATACATCTATTACACGTTCTCCATAATTTATGGGTAATTTTTAGGATTTGTTTTCATTACAATATTTTAAAATTACTCTAACAAATGCATTTATTTTGATTAAACAATTAAATAATTAACTCTGTTTATACAGACATACCTAATGATAAATGGGATCTAATTATGAAAGAAAATGGATTGAATATGGTTGACTTAAGGGACAATCGTTACAATCAAATTATACACATGGTGTCTGCTGCATGTGGTGCTGAAGATTTTTATACAACTGAGGTAAATAAAATAATATTAAATTTTCTGTATTGTACAATAATTGATTTGACCTTATTCAGGATCATACAAGTAGAAGAGAAGATGTATCTCTAGCTAGAAGTTTAGATTTTAAAGCATCAGCATCTTGGATAGGACACCCATACTTTGATGTCATTGATAATTCATCAGATTTTGAAAATAAAATATGCAGAATGATAGCTGTAAAAAAAAAATAATAATAATATGCAGTACTATTGGGAATACATATTTTTATCTCGATTTCACAGGCTGTTTGTCAGAAATTGGGCCTAGACACTGGTGATCGGTTAGCAACAAATTCAAAAAAACGTAAATGGTTAGTGAAGAATGTACCCGATAAACAGTTGTTTCCTCCGTATCAAGATTTTGAAGTCTCACATAATTACTTGCAGACATATACAAAAAATATGCAAGCACGATTACGAAAACGTGGACAGAAAGGTATTTTTAATAATATTTACTTGCATGGAAGAATCAACTATAATTTTATTATCTACAGGTCATTGGAATTATACACATACAATTCGAAGGCCAAGAGTTCGTGGTCAAGTGATTGAGGTGAAAACACAACTCAGTCACAGGGACTATGTCAATTTATTGTCACAGAAAGATGAAACTCATTATCCAATTTATAAAAAGAGGAGATGTTTTATACACTTTAATCAATATTTTCAACTGGATATTTATCGTGCGCCTTGTCATCCGAGGTAGGATTAACAAACATTGTCTTTGTATTTCTTCTGTTTGTTGTTATTAGTATAAAATCATCTTAAACATTTTGAATTTAGATGTGAAGGATTAGTGTTACTTGAGACATATTCAGCTCTTGAAGACCAAGAATTGCTTGACCGTTTACCAAAGTTCCTAAACATTGAAGCTGAGGTGACGGGCAACGCAGCATATTCAATGTTTAACTTGTCTTTAGTTGAAGATTGGGATAAGTCAAAAAATTTTTGTCATTCTTTGAAAGGTAATTCTCATTGACTTCAACCACTCGATTAGAAAAAAAAAAAGATTTTTTTTTTGTTTGCAAGACAATTTGTTTTGGGTTTTTACTAGTGTTAATTAGTGTGTTGTTTTTTATATTTATTTTTAGTTATAATAATCTAGATGTAGAAATTATATATAACATTTTTATAGGACCAGATGAAGATCTGAGTATAGGTGATCATAAAACAAATCAAGTTAGTTACATTCATACAAATGGCAAAATAAGAAAATAGTAATTTTGCTTTTACATTTTTAATATAGTATTACAATTTTGTTTCTAGATTTTTATCATTATATAATATTAATTTTTTTTTATCATTTTATGTTTTGTGAAGTAGTATACGAATTGCCAGTTAAAATTGTTAATAGATTTTAAGTTCTAATCTAAGTACTTCATGTAGCTGTCATTTGAATTTACTCATAAAATGCTTATACATTATAATATATATATATATTTTTTTTTTCTGTATATTTGTGATTGTTTATTATTTAATTTTTTTCTTTTTTTTTTCATGCAACTGGTACTTAATATTAATGTAGTAAGTTATTTAATTTTTAGATAAATTTCATATTATAAAATTAAATATATTTTTTAAATATATTTTAAATTATCAATCGCTTATTATTTGGAATTTTGCTAATGATTTGTTCATAAACAAAATACTATTTTTTATTACTTGTCAAAGTTGTGTCACAACAAAACCTTATTTACCGGTGGGTCTGCTAATTTGATAAATGACATTTTCCTACAAAAATATTATTGTATACAATCAAACATAAGTTCATTCATTTTTAATGTATTTAGCTTTTTTATTTTCATTATCTTATACATTTTATAATTGGAATTAGGCCAAAGCCATTTACTTTTTTTATTTTGGCAATCCAATTTAAATATTTGACGATTTGCTAATCATCTCTTTCATAACTAATAATGTTTCATTAAATTGTAATGTGCCATGAGCTTGAAACAATTTTGTTTACTTCAAAGCACTTTTTTAAATACTTTAAATTAAAAACATTTAAAAAACATCAAATTAGATGTTGATTTTTATAAAAACAATTTCTGTTACTAAAATATTATGAATTTAATTATTATCTAGATAACATGTAGTATATACTTTAGTAAATTACATAATTTTAACTAAAAAAAAACTCGTAATGTAACTTTTTATTTAGATGTTGTGAAAAAATAATAATATGCAATATTGTATAACAGCACAGATTCAGAAAAATAAAACAGCAATAGATTAAATTATAGTATTAATTATTACCAGTATTATAACTATGATTAATCATAGTATGTTATATTATTTAGGTATCAAATTAAAAATAATTTGACCTAGACAAACATATTATACAGTATACATATTGCATACTGTATAAGTATTATTTATTAAATAGTTCATAAAAATATGAAATAATTGAACCTCCTGAGCACATCTTAAAATTTAAATCTTAAACATAATTGATAACAATAATATTATAAACCAATTTAATTATTATTATTTATTTTAAAAACATAAAATAATAAGTAATAATTAAGTGAATATATAAGATATAAACACAGGCTCATTATGGTTAATGTATTAGAGGAGGGTATTTTTTAATATTTTATTTTTCAAAATCCTAATTAATAATTGGTTACATTTACATAATTTATCTTTCTCAATATATATATAATATATCATATTATACTCAATTTAGTATTATGTTTATTATATTATTATTATTACAGTCTCAGTTATACTAGCATCATATAATTACAAAAAAAAAAAAATTAATTTAATCGCAATATTTTGACATTGACATTTAAATTTAAAATGACCATTAACCAAACAAACAATAGTTAGAAAATAACAAAAATATAATAATAATCCAAATAAAAAGAACAATTGTCACTTATATTATCAAACAGTTTATATTTAGTTTAACAATATTTAAATATAATAAATAAGAAAAACAATTCAAACAAAAAAACGATAAATTTGCATACTTAATTGTAGCAGTATTTTTCTTTATATTTTTAATATAGTATAGTAATTTCAAAACAGTGCTAGGTGCAGTAGCTCCAAACCTATGTTAAATGTTAATCTATTATTTATAATCTATAAATAAAATGAACAGAGAAATCAATTGTACAACACTGTATTATTAAAAGTACATACTATCTATTTTTATATATGTCCAGTATTTTAAATAATTAAATCAAAAATGAATAGGTGTTAGTTCAGAATTATAATTATTCTAAGATATGTACAAATGTATGATAACTAATTAGTAATGTTTTAAGGTCGACGGATAGTAATACAATTTTAGATGTTCTAATATTGGTTGGAAACGATTTACAGTTCAGTATCTATTAATTATTACTAAGACAATTTACTAATTTTTACATTATATTCTTATATATATACTCTGTTTGAAGAAACACATTAAGCGTCAACTAGTTTGGAATAGCTGCGGTTAGGCTACGCCTATTTTCTTCCCTATACTGATTCAACTACCAGTTCATTTCTGAAACTCTAGAGACCATTTCACATTACCGTGTACCATGATAACTATTCTTCCAACGGGTGGTAGTAGGAACGACTATCAGTCGTTTTCTCAGCAATGCATGTATGACCTATCCGCTGTGTGTTTTTTAATTTTAACAGAGTATATGATGGACAAATTTTGTTAACTTCATGATACATGAACAAATGTGTGTATGTGCATTAATCAAACAAACAATAGTTAGAAAAAATACAAATACAAAAATACAATTGTCATTTATATTATCAAATAATTTATATCGAGTTCAACAATATTTAAATATAATAAATAAAAAAACATTTCAAACAAACAAAAGAAGCGTGAAATTTGCATACTTAATTGATTGCTGTATTTCTATTTTTACTTTTAATATGGTATAGTAATTTCAAAACAGTGCTAGGTGTAATTCCAGGTACACGACTTGCAGCTCCGATCTGAAAATGTGAATGCACATTATAGTCATACAAGTATCATATTTTTACTACATAGTACATACAGTTAGAGGTCGAATATAAGTCAACTTCTCAATTTCTTCTTTTGATATACTGAGAGATACACTAAAAATTAATTATAATTTTAAATTTATATTATTATTGACAATGAAATTATATTACTGTGTATAATCTATATCTGAAGGTAAATGTAATAATTGATCAAGTTCCACTTGTTCTATATCATCGTGTTGATCAAGTATAGATGTTTGATACAAAGCTTCAATTTTTAAGCGATCACTAACTTTACTATCTCTAAACTTTCCCTTAAATTGATCTGGAAGTATAGTTTCTAATTGTTGTAACGTTATACCCAGTGAGGATACTCCCAATATTTCAAAAGCTCTGTAATATCATACTCCATTTTAAACAAAAACTTAATTATATATAACTTAATAATTTATTATATGAAATACAAACGTTTTTAATTCAGGATTTTTAGAAGTTTTTAATCCTAAGGACTTATTCCATTTATGCATGGATTGACATACTGAATTTAGTAATTGTATACCATTTTCTAAACTGGAACAAACATTTAATGTTTGGTTATAACGTTCTTTACTGACGCAACCAATATTGTAACCTAAACAAAATTATTATTTTTATTATAATATTGATTCTTTATTTTATTTATATAATCCTTATGATATACCTTTATGTGTCAGTCTGATATCTGCATTATCAGGCCTAAGATGCAAACGAAATTCAGCCCGGCCAGTAAACATTCGATAGGGTTCATCTGTACCTCTTGTGGTTAAATCGTCTACAAGTACACCGATGTAAGCTTCAGTTCTACTTAATATAAGGCTTTTTCTGTTTAAAGACTAAAATTGTACCATATATTTATGTTTTGGATCATAATAATTGAATGATTAAATACTCACTTTAGCACCAGCATTTATTCCTGCTAATATACCCTGAGCAGCTGCTTCTTCATAGCCAGTTGTGCCATTTATTTGTCCTGCAAAGAACAGTCCTCCTATTTTTTTTGTTTCTAAAGTGGGATATAGTTCCCGTGGATCCACATAGTCATATTGTACTCCATACCCTGGATATATTATATAAATATTAGTATATTTTTAATTTAAAATATTTTACCTTACCATACTGAGTGATGTTTGCATTTTCTAGTCCATTAATACTTCTAATTAATTTTACTTGTAATTCTTCGGGCAGTGTACATGAAAGTCCATTTGGATAAATTATATCACTATCAAAACCTTCTTCTTCAAGCCATATTTGGTGATTTCTATCACGGAACCTATAAGAATTTTTTATGTTTATCATTACTAGTATTTTGTATTTAGTATTATTATAAATTAATAATTAATAATATTATCAAATATATAACTTATATAAATGATAGTATTGACATTATGTTATACAAATAAAACACACTTGAGAGATTTGGATTCAATTGACGGACAATAACGTGGACCCTTAACTTCTTCTTTGACATGTCGATTTACACTCAAATTATCAAGTACAATTTTTTGAACATTACTGTTGGTATATGTAATATATGTTTTTATTTGATCTTTAGGCTACATAAAATCATAAAATAAAAATTAATAATTTTAATGATATGATATTAAAACTTAATATTTACATTGAGCCAAACTGTATCATTCATAAATGAAAATGGTATTGGTATATCATCTCCAGGCTGAAAATTTAAATTTGAAAAATCAATAGATTTCTTTTCAATCCGTGGTGGTGTACCAGTTTTCATTCTTCCTGTTATAAAATCTAATCTTTTCAAAGTATTAGCTAGGTTAATTGAAGATTTAGAGTTGATTCTACCACCTGGCTTAACGACCAGTCCACTGTACATTTCACCATTTAAAAATGTTCCAGTAGTTAAAACAATACATTTGGTTTTTAATAAGGTACCGTTTTCTATAAATAATTAGAAAAAAAAAATACTTTTTATCTTGAAACTAATATTTAAATAATTAATAATACATTGTGTCATACTACCTAATAACACTCCAGTACATTTATTATTGTTGTCTAACAAAATATCATCTACAGATCCTTCAATGACATTGAGATTAGGAGTATTTTCGAATAATTCTTCTTGCATATGGGTTTTATATAATTTTCTGTCTATTTGCGCTCTTAGGCCCCATACAGCTGGTCCTTTACTGCGATTTAAAACCTAAAATTATATTCTATTATCATCAAATTTAGAGTTGTTTATGTATTAAACATATCTGCATTCAGGTAGGTTTCAAGTTCAAACTCCTCAAATATTCTTCAACATATTAAGTACATTATAATAAATACATTTTATAAAAAGAGAGCTAAGTATACTTCCATACGTAACCCCACCCAGAAAATTAATGCTAGATACAACAATGGTATTAAAATATTAGTCTAGTGATTTAATTAATTTTTAAACATATAAAATAGATCTACAGATGGAATGAAATTTATTATATGTAAAACTCAAGCTACAATTATTATTTAATATATTTACCAATATAAATCCTTAATTCAAATAAGACTTATGGTAAAATACATAAAAATGGATGAATATAATTTATTATAACTATAATTTTATATTATTATAATTATAATTATTATATTAAACATCAGTGGCGAAGCTTGGGTTCGAGATTAAGGTAGATAAATTTCAAATAATTGTTTTTAGAATGAAATTATATAAACAAAAATACAATGAGTAAACTTATTTTATTCATAAAAAATTTTTTATATTATTTTATAAATTAAATCTATTTTTCTGTTTTTTGTACAATTTACTAAGATTTTCACTTCTAGCTAACCACGCATATTTTGTGTACCATGATACTTTCAATTTCCGTATAGTTTTTTCATCAACCGTTTCCAAACTTAATCGTGGTGTTGGTCTTTTCTTTTTTAATTTAAGTTAATGTTCAAAAGAATAGTTATTAATTCCTACTGTTAAAATATCACTAATTATATCTGAATACTCCATATTAAATTTAAAACACTTTAGGTTCCAACAGGAAACAACAACTAAATAGTAATTTAAAATGTATTTAAAAATTTTGATCAGTTCAAAATGTGTATTATTTTAACTACGTGGGCACATGATTATTAAAATTAAATACGTATTATTATTATTCAATAAGAATAAGAATATTACTATATATTATTATCAGGAAGCGGGTACATTCATAAATTTTTGATAGGAATATTAATGTCATGTCTCCATTAACTCACTGCGCGAGGTACCCTTCTTTTAAGAACCCACCACACCGACAGCACCTATTTATACCGGTTTATGCATGTATATTATATTATATTACTGTTATAAACTAAAGTATCTATTTATAATAACATATAATACATTTTAATAAAAATATATTTTAAATTTCAATATGATTATAAAACACAAATTGACAAAATATAGTTAAAAATATATATATATATCAGTTTAAAAAAAATGGGTAGACAATGTCTCTTTGTCTCATAGGTAGCTTCGCCACTGTTAAACATATTTATTGACATTATATTAATTGTATGAGTAAATAATTATAATGTATATTCAATTGATATATAAAATATTAGGAAAATCATAATTACTATAATTAGTAACATAAGTCATTTCTTTTTTTTGTTATTGTATTCTAGTTTTATTTTTTTTAAACTAACTTTGATAAAGAGTACAGTCATTTACTATAATGACTAATATAAATATTATTAATGAAAAATACTGTTCAAAATTTCAAATTGATATTTTATACAATTTAATATTCAAGACCATGGGACAATTTTATGATAAGTATTTAAAGTTATTTTTATAACCCAAGTTGAATTATTACTTTGTAATGGATGCCAGAAAGATCACATATCTTAGCACAAAGTCCGTCTAGTGCATCAATCTCTCTCATCAGATGTCCCTTGCCGATACCACCAAATGACGGATTGCAAGACATCTCTCCTGATAAAAATAACAAAAATAATAATAATATATATATGGTAAAGTTGTATACATTTGACACTGTCATAAGCTTACCAACAGACGATTTCTTGTGTGTCACCAACAACGTAGACGCTCCCATTCTGGCTGCCGCTGAACACGCTTCAGCCCCGGCATGGCCACCGCCTACAACGATCACATCATATTGATGTGAACATTGACAGTAGTGTTTCTTCGAAACGGTTAAACGAGTGCGAGTCAAAACAAAGTGAAAACACCTCAAGTGTTTTGCGGTCATGTTGAACATGTTGTTTAAACACACGATTAAATCATCTAGTTGACGGGTTACATTTCAACTATATTTTTTTATAAACAATGTTTAAGATAAAAATTATACTAGTCTATGACTACAATAATAATAAAAATAAAATATCAAGATTTCGCGACTTTTTGAGAGCAATGGAAGTTCAACTTTAAGCCTTTTAACAGCGAAAATATTCTGTGATTTAGACTTTTAGTGATAACATCGGTAAATAATAAATATTGATTTTATTATCAAACATGTTGCCGGTTCAATTCAGATAAGAACCACGGTTGTTTGTTGTATCACAGTCTATATAGTCTGTGGTTGTACTCGTGACGCAGAGGTTAGGATTTTGTCTTTTAGTGGTTCCGAAAAGTCGGAAAACAACGACTCCGTCAAATGTGTTGCCTATACAATACGGCTAAAATTATATATTGTCAAAAGGTTTGAATATTCTAAATGGCTGGCAAGCTCGATGTTTTTGGTCGTTTTACTGTTTTAAACAGTTGTAGTCCTAAAGATGCCTATACTAGGGTGACCATATTAAGAAAATAAAAAAACGGAACAGTTGTTATTCCCCCCCCCCTTAAAAAAAACCCTCAACCACATGCATTCACATATATGCACACAACTATAGAGAGTAAAAATCCAATTATTTTCTTATTACCCTTTTTGAGTAAACTAACCTAAATAATTAAAGTGTTTAAATCTGTCATTTATAACTTTGGTTTCAAATTTTAAATAAACGAGTAACTGTTTTATATTTGTTTCATACATCGATAATTTTTTCATAAAATATATATAATTATATGGAAATAACGGGATTAAAACGAGATAAAAAGCGTCCCATTTGAAGTTTATAGGAACAACAGGACATGATGATCAAAAAAGGGACAATCCCGTTTTAAACGGGACGTCTGGGTCACCCTAGACTACACTTATGCGTTTTCGTCTTTATTCTCAATTCAAACTACGTTTTAACATTCATTTCCACTTGCATTAAACGCATGCGTTTTTCTGTTTAAACTACGTCGTCACCAGTAGTGACGTCATTTGAGGGGGGCAACTCATACATTTGCCATAGCCTATAATTAGCTAAATCCTAAGTCGGCAGATTTAAAAAATAACAACCCCTAAATACAACCCTTTAATTGATTACCGCTTACAATACAATAAAATTCCCACCAAAAAAATGACTCCCCCACTTCTGTTCTTAAAAATAGTCGGCAAATTTATGGGTCTGCCCTAGTCTAGTAAAAACTGAAATGACGCCACTGGTCACCAGATAGTCGAATTCTATCAATATTTTTTCTCTTTCAAACGATGTACGAAATAATTCACTCTATGTTACTCCAAACTAATCTCGGAGGGTTTTCAACCACATGTTCTTCTTCTTTCAACGCTTCTTTTAACTTCTATGTGTCCTTGATGTATAAGTTGCAGTAATACACGTCTTTGCATGGTTAAATGTCTGTATACTTTATGGCAATAGTATCCACTATCCATAATTACTACTAAAGTTTGTTTTTGGACAACACCTACTTCCCCTACTCCAAATTAAAATGATGTGCTAATATTTGTATAAAAAAAAATATGTAAATTACCAAGTATATAGAATTAAAATATTAACCTTCAAAAGTATTTTGCGATTGGTAAAATAATCTACGAGGACAATTTACTACAGCATCCAACTCTGCCATTTCCAATTGTTGTAAACCTAAATGTTGTACGTATTCGTCCATAATTAAATATATATTTTTATGAATATAGAAAATTATTCGAGTAACTTAAAATGATTAGTTTTGAAATTGAGCGGATTATTTTTATGTTTTTATATTCGCATTGAATTAATTGTCAAATAAAACTTTACATATCACAATAATTTCATATAACAAGTTTTTATTGATAATAAAATGTACATAAATTCCTTTCGTACGGTAAAGATGGTGTCATAAGAAAACTACGAATATATACATCGACGTATTGACGTATTGACAACAGTTCAAGAATACGGTTTAGAAGAATACTACGTAAAAATGGTGGATTACGTGAACTTTTTTCGTTCACTAACCTTACGTAATCTTTGAGAATAGACCCCCAGATTATTTATTATTATGTGACCCAAATATTCTAGCTTTGTAGCTTTTATAGTTATTAGTATAAAATATTAAAGTAGTTTTATAGTTTCCTTACGCATTTTTTGAAGTACCCTAAAGTTGGATACACAATCTGTCCATGAAATATTTAAAATTCGAAAATACAGCCATACTTCTAAAGCCTCAATAATTCTGCTTGATGCCCAAGCTTCAGTTTCATTTATAAAATAATACAATCCAATAATAAAATAGGAAAGATGTAATATTTTAGCAATCTAATTTTAGTGCTAAATGAAAAATCGTAACATATAAATACCTCAGAGTCTTAGACATTTTTCGAAATGCACTTCTAGCCATTTCAATATTGCATTTAATATCTACTGAATCATGACAATCTTTATTAACTATACATAGATAGTTGTACTCATATGTTGTACTTCTGAACTCCTTTTATTTGTTGACCCCTAATAAATATAAATGTTTTTTATATTTCATTTTTCGTCAAGTATTGTATGACACTATAAATTTAAGCATTATTCTTAAAAGCCATTGAAATATTGGGAAATTAATAACTACAGATCATTTTTATAATATCGAGATATTATAAAGGGGATATTTTTTCATTTAAAGTTTAAAAAAAATATATAACGCGAAAAATTAGCTAACCGCGAGAGGGGCATACAAGTGCTATTAAGGCTATAACATAACTATATCGTATAAACATAGTGTATTATATATTATATATTATTCACTGCAATAATTTAAAGATTAAAAAAATAAAAATAGTTTCTATGCAATCAAGTTATTCTTTCGATCGCGAAACGCTACGAGTCCCGTTCTTACGAAACTGTGCCTATAAGGTTATAATTTCTAAAAGAGTATAATGTATTTTCAAGTATCTACGCGGCGGCTGTATTACGGAATGATTAATCAGTCAGGATTTCGATATTTGATTTGTACAAAACTCCAAAAGTTAATTGTATTTTATGTACGTTTTATGCGAGTCTACCGATCATAACAATAAAGTATTATGTATTGCCACGTAGCCAACATCTACATTACTATATATATATATATATATTATAAACCATACGATGTATGAAACATCATATAATACATGCACATAATGCAAACACAATGTCGATGGTGATGATGATAATAATAATAACATAAGGACGAATCGGTTTTTTGTACATAATAGGTACATATTATTATATTATAATAATATTATCATTCGCGTTTACCGGTGGCTATCAGTAGCATCCCTCGGGCAACGCGCTGTGCACAATAGGACCAGTCGAAATATTATTATATTAAATGCGATTCGCCGCCGCAATTCGATTAACTAGGCCCCAGGTCGGGAATATTCATTGCCGCTCACACACACACACACACACAGTATATAATATAAAATATCGGATTGAAATGTGTTTTATAACCAACAGTAATATATAATATTATACATTACATTTGAATCGATCGACGAAATATTCGGGTTGATAACCCTGCAGTTGATGTGTGAAAACTTTTGTGTATTCCAATACTTGTAGAAAACATTATACGTATATATTACGCATTACAGTCGCTTGCTAATAATAATATAATAATAGTAATATAGTTTCAGAGGCGGATCCAACCCAAGTTAATGGTGGGAGAATGATAAAAAATTATCTTTATATAATATTATACAATTTACACACGATACGATTATTATTAGACATTTACTATACGATTACGATATATTACATATTACCATTGATTATAGATAGTATCAATAATCAATGATATTACATATAATCAATTGTTATAAACATTGATAAATATTAATTTAATTAAAAAAACAGCACATATTTAATTTTTTTTTTTCGTGGAATTAAATTACTTTAACAAAGACCTCAAATTACCGTAATCCCCTCTGCAACGCGAGGTCTGAGGGCCCTCAGATACGCGGTAACGTTACCCACAAATGAAAATAATTATATGACGATAAAAAAAATGAGTTATATTTTGTACATTTTTGTACAATTAAAAATTAATTTTGTACTACATCCAAAACTCAAATTCATTTTTTGATTTCGGGTGCTGCAGTGACATTTATTATAATATTGTAACCCGTACGTTTTTCTACGTATTTAAAAATATAAACAATTTTAAGTATGTAATAAAATGTTCAGTTATAAGTGCTTTTTTTTATTTCTATCATAGTAATTAAATTTAGTTTTATTAAATACTGCGTCAAAATATAAATATATTAAATATGATCAACCGATGGATTTCTTCTGTTATCAGTGACGCACACAGCTGACTGCGCCACCCCCCCCCCCCCCTTACCAAATCCCCTACCATCCGCCACCCCCACCACAAAATCCCCCTACCATCCACTACCCCCTCAACCACTCCTCTCTAACCCTACCCATCGCCACCCCTACCTACTCCATTTACCATCCGTTACCCCCTCACCCACTCCTCCACCACCCTCTCATCCACTTCCCCTACCATCCACCACCCCCACTCACTCACTCCCACCACCACCTCCTCACTCATTCATCACCCCCCTCACCCGCCCCCCTATCCATCATCACCCCTACCCCCTCACCCACTTCCAATCAGCCGCGGTACTTTCCCCACTCCCCTTATCACCCGCCATACAAATAATTAAATATAAAACATGAATTTATTTATTTAATACACACACTATCCAATAAGGTATATTTCATAATAATACATCGATATAATAATATTATCAACATTGTTTTTTAAAATTATAAATATAAATATATAATGTTATTCAATTCATATAGTATTATCAACATTATGTTTTAAAGAAAAAAATTGTAAGTATATAAACAATTTTTTACAATAGAATCAATAAAATAATTGTCGCTTCGCGTTCCATTGCGGAGTGTAAACAGTTCTGTAATCTCGCGATGATGGTAATTCTATGTACTTTAAATTGTAAGATTGGGGATCATCGTTTTCGTCAACAGCCTGAAAGTTAATGATTCTATATTAAAATATAATGTAATAATAATATAAAAACAAAAATAATAATAAATAAATAAACAAAATTATTATTAAATTACCGGCTGCAGTGGGAGTAAACTTATGAAAACCCAAAAATAATAATTATTGCAATAACTAAATTTTAGTAAAAATTATAGAGAACGCGAAATAACAATACCTATATTTAATTATATTATATTATATTATAAAACTTTGAGACATAGAAACGACAAACTGCTTACAAAATTATGTGTCAGAGATTAATGAAAATACGGTTACCATAGATTTATATTTAATATTTAAAAATAATTAACTCACTTGAGCCGAGTATTATCTTATCGGTGTAGAATAATTAGGAATAGATTGTCGACCAATGGTTGAACTTCGAGGTTTATTAAAGGCAAAATATTCTGAAATCGGACTGAATAAGTCACCTGCAATTTAAAGATATGATAAAATTGATATAATAAATAGTAGGATCTACAAGGATACAAAAGGATAGTAGTATGTACCTATCTATATGGCTATACCAATATGTATGATAGTATACATACTTATTTTACCTATAAATAAATATATTAAATAAAACATTATTAAAATTTAAAAATTTAATTATATCAGTATTTTTCGTTGTACTTATCAGGCTGATCAGGCGAAGAAAAAAAGCTGTGAAAGTCTAGTGTACTTCTATCTTAACTCACAGCAGGTGAAGTTACGTCAGGAACGTCTTAGTTTTGAAAAAATAATCTTTAAAATAATTTAAAAAATAAATGTTAAAATCAAATTCAAATATGCTTAAAAATATTCTGAATAATAAAAATAAATAAATATTAGGTTTAGGAGAACACGCAGGTATATTACTCCCATAGATATTAAAATAAAACATTTAAATAATTTAATTAATTTACTCTTCTAAAAGTAAACATGGTAGCAAACAAATTAATTAAATTTTAATGGATAACAATGAAAATAAATAAATAAGACAAAATAAGTAATTATGAAAATAAAATAAAAATTTGCGACGAATTAATATTAAAACCGCGGAAACATAAAAACGATATTGAACATCTATAGACAAGTTTAAGTCTCGACGACGAACTAAGTACTAAGTGCAATTCTTCGTCAACTGAGGACTACTCGAACTCAGATATTATGCGCATCATTTCTGCACATTTTCACTGCCATTCGTTTTGGTTGGTCAATGTAATCGCGTAAAAACCAATCAAATGACATTATAGAATAGAACAAACCCACCTATTTATTATATAATTTAATTTATAGTCATTTAATACTTTAATTGTCTAAAAAAATCGTACTATCAACTTTAGTATTTTATCTATAACTCTATACCTAAATGTTGATTATATTATAGTTATTTATAAATTGAATTATTGAATAATTATTTTACCTTTTACTACTGTTGTTTTAATAACTTTATTACCTATATGCTTCAATGCATATATATATATATATATATATATAATGGTTTATTTTTTATTATAATAATAATTAATTTGGTTTCTCTGCATTTAAAACAAAAGATACAACAATTAAAGTTTATTATTATATTAATTTTTACATAATTTTTTCTTAACTTAAAAACTATATATATTTATATTTCTATATCATCTTATCTATATCCTTCTTATCTTTTGTTTATATGTACGAATATATCTAATTAGAAGGCGCGCGTAATGTGAAAAGTGCGACAAATTTGAATGAAAGTAAATACTTTCTTTACATCTCCGTCTCCCAATGTGGAAATTCTTATGAGAATTTTTATTAGCTATTATTTATTCTGGTGTTAATTTTGTTATGTGGAATAGTCCTGTTTCTTTTTCCTGTTTCAATTTTAAATATGATATTTGATATTTTCTCTGTTATTTTGAAAGGTCCAATCCTGAGTTCCTCTAATTTTTTCCTGTTTAATTTATTTCCGTTTTCAATGTATACGAAATCGCCTTTATTGAATTCATTTTCTTTTCTGTTTTTGTCAAATAGTTTTTTATTATATTCGTGTGATTTTAAAGTTTTGTCTAGAGCTATTTTTCTATCTTTTTTCCAATCTTCTGCATTTTTTTGTTCTTTTAGTTCTTTTGGTAGCACATTTGTATTAGTTCCATCTAGTAGATATTTTGGTGTAAAATCTGTTTCTGAGTGTTCTGTTATGTCATATTTGTCAACACATTCTCTTGCTATTGTTTTCCAAGCTTTCTTTATTTTTAAAATCATTAATTCTGCATCTTATTTTATTAACTATTGTTTGATTTAATCTTTCATTTAGTCCATTTGAAAAAGGTGCATTATTGGCTGTATAAATAAGTTTAATATTTTATCCTTCTAAAAAATTTTGAATTCTTTAAAGTTTAGTCCTGGATATTGGTCTGTTAATATTGTATCTATTTTGCTTATTTCTAGTGTGTTTTGAACTAAATTTATAAAATCGTTTGCAGCTTGGGTTTTTGAAGTATATATGAATGCGTATCTTGTATAGTGATCAACTAGAAGATGGAGGTATCTTTTCGTTGATTTTTGACCACCAAACCCACCGATTGTATCAATCGACATTATCTCAAATAGCATATATTACATATATATATATAAAATATAAATTACATAGATTTAAATACAAATAAAACCTAATAATTATTAATAGTTTCATCAATATAGGTTACTAAAAAATAAAATATTAAAAATATTAAAAACATGATAAAATATAGATAAATAGTTAGGTACCAAATATAATATTATGCAGCATTGCATGTATTTCGATTAGGTACCTATAATATTTTTAATAGTATAGACACCTACCCAGCAGTGCGGTGATGCGTATTTTGCGGGATGTCCGCCATGTGTGAACACAGTGACATTATCTACAGCTAGGGTTCATGAGATCCGGATTCTCTCGAAATTTTTTAACTGTCTGTTAACTTTATTAACCGATATTATTTTTTAAAAAAACATTAGTCATAAAGTACGTATTAGTCGAAATATATTGTGTGACTACATGTTTCCTGAGTGCCTGTCTGGATATTCACCGAATTGAAAAAAATTGATATTTTTTAATCTATAATATTATTATTCAGATTCTTAGTAGCATCTACAGACATATACAAAATAAACTGCAAAGTACAAGTGTTTGTAAAAATAATATAATTATTCTTGAAAATATATGAAGATTTTATTAAATCAATTAGGTTTGGCCGAGAGTGGTTGAAATACGTATTTTAACGCACGGATTTCCTGGTTCGACTTTTGGAAGAGGTATAAGCCACGCATTTTTTGCGTTACTGGACTTTGGAATAAGCCAGCCACAATTCCAGCAAAGCCTAAGTATTTATTGTTGTTCCGTCATGTTCTTAAACCAATTGTAGTTTCCAAATTAGTAGAGAATGGATTTTTTTGTCGAACTAAACTATTTTATATATCAATAAACATTTTATGTAGGTACCTATCAAGAATCAAGCGATAAAAAGTTAATGATACGGTATTTGGTAAAAATATTGTTTTATTGTAAATGTGTTTTTGTTATTTAATATGTCTTGTAACACACGGAGTGTATATGAGAAATGCTACGCTGGACTATATAGAGATAAAAGATTTTTATAATATATATAGTTATATAATCTTTATAAAATAATATTAAATACATATTTGAATATTTTTTATTGTTTTATTAAAATGGAAGTTTGTTTTTATTGTATATTAGTATATTTTATAACTGTTTTTAATTTATGTTTTTAATTCAATTTACAATTTTACGTAATATATATACAGAGACGTATTTAGGAATTTTGGGCCCCAATTAAGAAAAAAAAACGCCCTCTTCCCAACCTAAATTTCTTCAGCAATAGGTGTATTTGTAAAAAAAAAAAAAAACATGATAGTGAAATCAATGAAAAAAAGTACATTTATTGAATCACATATTACATAATTATATACCCACTGTGCAAAAGTATGTTGCCAATATTGCCGTTATGTTGAATTTGTGTTTCGTGAAAAATATAACTAAATTACAACAATGCAATGTTCCAAGACTGTTTTATAGAAATAATGTTTTAAATGTTAACAAATTATATTGTTTAAATGTTAAAAATTTGCTATTGTTGCAACGTTACATTGTAACATCCATGCGATATTAGGCATTATATGGTTATAATATGGTATGGTATATTATTATTATTAGGCATATTATTGTTGGCCACATTAGGCCAGTCCTACCCTAACCTAACCTAACCTACCCTGACACTGATGGTAATGTTAAAACAGAATCATAATAATAGAGATGGTAAGAAGATAACTTATAAGTCAACAAGCATATTTATATTATTTCTCTTAGAAATCTATAAAAAGTGGGAACGTCAATTTAGGATGTTCCTCCTTCGCATAAGCGGATATTTGGTTTCATCTGTGGGGGGGGCTTCATTCAGTGGCATCATTTCAGTTTTTACTAGACTAGGGCAAACCCATAAATTTGCCGATTGTTTTTAAGAACATGAGTACGAGGGGTCATTTTTTTTGTTTTTTTAGAAATAATGTTTTCTTTCTTGTATTTGATGATTCTTGATAAATCTGGAAAAAATTCCGCAAAGTATATCAACATTTTTCTACGTTCATTAGTACAAGACCCAAGGCCCAACCATTTCTATAGACTGTAATATATATACCATATGGTAAAAACAATATTACAGATTCAATTTTTTATAATATTCAGTCTGTTTAGTTTTTAATAATATTTTTAGATTCTGAGCGAATCGAGGAATGTATTGGTTTTTATTTTATTTAAAAGAACGATTTCGGGTTGAAATAATGGTCCGATTACCATAAATAGGGTATGCCTTCGGTGTATTTAGTTGGTACTTAATTTTTTACCTTATTTTTCGAATTTCTGAAAATTTATCCTTTGGAGAAGAAAAACAACCAAAAAATGACTAAATATCGGCAAAATTAGGATTTCTGTTATTATTATTATTATTTTTTATTTCATGATAACTAATTGAGTTTCTATTGTAGGGGCTTGAAAATATTTTTGAATGTTCATATAAGTAATTTACACGAATAGTCAATTTTGGAACGGATTGGTTGAATTTTTGACTAAATATAGAACATTGAATTTCTTTCCAAAAATGTTTAATAAAACTTGCAATTTTGGGTTTAATGGTTTGAAAATTGTATAGAACCTATTCATATACTACTAAACTTATTTACAAAATATTTTGAAAATGGAAAGTCAATTTTTTTTTTATAGATCTTCAAACTTAACATTTTACATTGATGTTTGATTTTTAAAAGTCTGAAGACTACTATTTCGAGTAGAAATACCACAACTAGGATATGCGCTTTCGGTAGAAAATTGCATGCAGTTGGTACTTTATTTAGCTCATTTTTTAAACTTCTCAAAAGTTTTTTTAAAAAGAGAAGAAAAACTACCAAAATATGACTAAAAAACGGCAAAATTCATGGAAATCGTAATTTCGACGAAATTGTTTTTAGATTTTTCATGATAATTAATGCAAATAATGCAATTTGGTACGTATAGGTACTTGAAATTTTTTTGAATATTCTCATAGGTAGTTTACACACATGGTAAACTACTGGAACGGCTTATCAATATAATATATTGTATTATATTGAGTTTCGCTCAGAATCGTATTTTCTAATGTAATATCATTGCATTATTCGCATTCAAATCTTAATTATAATAAACTACTAATTTCTCCTAACCGAAGGGACAAAGGAAATACGTCCGAAATCGACCTTCCAGCTTTTTGTTTTATTGTTATAGATTTATTCAGAATATTCGGAATTAAACATTCTAAAATTCTTTTTAAACTACTAGAGTCTTATGTGTTACATAAGTAGCAAATTAAGTTAGATGTACCTACTTATAATTCCACAAAATGTACTATGGTAATCATAAATGGAAATGTAAGAAAACCTGTAAAAATTCACAGTAATTTTTTACGCCAATATTATATTTCAAATAAAATTTGCTAGAAAATTAAAAACTTTCAAAATATTGTAATCCCGGTGGTCCAAATTTAGCCAATTTATAGGTTCTGATTCAATATTTTAACTATTGTAAATCAAAAATCATCCGAAATTGAAATATCAAAATATACCTATATCTATATGGTTATGAATGCTATGATATTATGTTATAATAACCTATTTAAATTTATTAATCGCTCGCGTGGAAACATTAAATAACTATTACCAATACTACATACCTTTTTTTAAATAATTATACAATCTGAAAATTTGAAATATTTTTAGAATTATCATATTTATCATAGATTATTTTGTCATGTTTCATATTTATTCAATTACCGTTACTCAACGATTTGATAATCCTCGAAAATATGTTTAGGGTATAAAGATTTTAAAATTAATAATATATAATATATGTCATGCCCCCTAGTGCGGCCACATTTTTGTTTTTTTCGATTGGGTACCTATCTACATACTTACCTACCTACAATTGTTAAAAATCCTAAAATTATTATACGTTTAAATGTACCGTTTATATGTTTATATAATTTTTGAGTTCATAATATGAACGAAATTTTTGTCAAGTATATAAAAAATAATTTCTTATTTGAACGGGGTATTTGACTGGGCAAGATAAATCCCTCCACACTCCCGAAAAGAATCAAAATTATTATACCTACCGTTATAGTTGCACGATTGTCTGTAGTCTAAAGCTTTACACGCACAATGGATTGTATAACTGTAAAATGAAGGTTTTAAATCTATCCCATAAATCGTTTAGACATTATTGGTGGCAGCTATACGAATATATTATGCTCCTTACTTTTACAATAATAATAATAATAATAATAATAATAATATATATATATAGTACGTCCGTTAAACAATGTTAGGAAAGCTAAATATGTACATTTTTCATTTTTTCTTATAATTATCACATTTTGATAAAACATTGGTGAAATTTATAAATTGTACAACACAACGTGTGAAAATAATACTAAACATATCCAAACTGTTATTATACTAAAAACGAAATTATAATAATGATATGAGTGTAAAAGTATATTTAAGTATTCATTTATTTAATCTAATATTTTCTATAGGTTTCATAATTCAATACTAAAGTTTAAAAAAATCATTATCAAATTTGTATACAAGTTACAAATAATTATATTTAAATTTATATTAATCATGATTTAAATATAATAATAATATTAACGTATAAAGTATTATTATTATATTGGTATTTTAATTTTTAAATGATATATTTAAATATACAACATTATAAACCGGATTAAATAAAAAAAAGTGGAAAGGTCGATTCCGAACGTTCCTCCTTCGTTCATTTGGTCCTCGGAGAAATTAGTGGTTTATTGTAATTAAGATTTGATTGCATTCGAAAATATGATTTTGAGCAAAACTCAATATAATAAAATATATTATATTAATAATAAAAGATTACAAAAAAATTTAAGTTCATTTAGTTATCACGAATAAAAAAAAAACCAAAATAACAGAAACCGTATTTTTGTCAATTTTTTTTTCCATTAATTTTTTAGTTTTTCTTTGGGAGAAGAAAAATGAGTTTAATAAAGTACCAATTATATATATAATTCTATATTGTAAACAAACTTTAATTATGGTAATCGCACCAAAATTATTATTTCTGCTCAAAATCGTACTTTCAAACATAAAAAAACACACATCGTTGTAAAACGATATTAATTAATATAAAATAAATAATTTAACTTTAATGATTGAATAATAGAAACAATTTGTCTCAATTAATATTATTATAATCAACATAAGTTAATTTCATATTACTTCATTTGTATTATAAACTATGTAGTTATGCATATTATATATATGTATATAAATTTATACACGAGTATAAGAATACACTGTATATATATTAAAACAAACATTATTTTAACGATTAATATAATTTAGCGATTTATAATTTTTAATATTTGAAAATATCGTCAGAGTTCAGAATTTAGTCAGTATTTCAACCAATATGATAACTTCAATAATTAAAATAATATTATGTAATTCTTTTATGAAATTACATAATATTTAAATAATATATAAATAATCTTCTGAAATATTATTAATATTAAAACCATCTTATTTTTCTTATTTTTAATTTTGAATATTTATCAATATGTGTTTAACACGGCGTTTTTATAGTTAAACACATATACATTAATGTGTACAACAATATATTGTACGTTCGTATTATCTTATTCTCTTCTAACATTATGTTATATTGATTATAAATGTATAATAAATATAATTGATTCCTGTCTAAAATTATATCAAATTCTTAAACATGCAAATTATACAAATTAAATATTTTAACCATACAAATCTTTTATTATAATATTACAATAAAATGGGTTGCTTATCATTGTTTATCTATCAAATGATTAATTAATGCTACCAATTTTAATGTAAAAATATTTATTCAGTATCAGTTAAATAGGTACCCAATGAAAAAAAGTTGGTTTAACATTTTTCTCACATCGTAAAGTGAAGATATTTATTACCACTGCAGTGGAGTTAACCGAAACTGAAAATTTTAATTTTTACACCAAACAAAGAAAGATGGTACATTTATTTATACACATTTATTATTACATTTATTTAATTAAACTTCATTTTTGAAAAAAAAAAACTATATTTTATAATCATTAAATCTAGATAAAACTTGGTCCCGCGAATCAATAGATTTTAAAATCAATAAACTTAATTTCGAATTTTAACTAACAATATTAGTATCTAATGAATAATGATGTTATATAAAAAAAAAAAAAATAACTGCTTTAGTAATAAAAATATATGCGTATAAAATAATAATAAACTGTAATATCTATATTTATTTATTATAAATCAATTATCGGTTGGTTAGTTTAAGTATTTCATGTTTATTATTGTTAGTTACAAATTTTAAGTTTACTTTGATTTTTTACATTTTAAATTAATGGTAATAATTCTCGGAAGCTGACTGCTTGCTTATTGTATTAGCTTCTCTAAACTAGGTGCGCAAAATTTTTTTAAGAAGGGAGTTATTTTAATTTTAAATTGTTAAATATTAACAATAAATACGTTAAAATATTTGACACATAGATGTATTCATTTTGGTGAAAATTTACATTATATTATCATTTGTTAATTTGCATAATTCATATAATACAATTATTAAACAATAGCATGTAAAAAAATGTTTTGTACAAACTAGTTTATATTAGATTTTTGGCAGAAATACGGTCAAGAGGGTTGTTACATCCCCTTGGTTAGGCCACTGTTCCAAATATTGTTATTATTTTTAACTTAAAGGAACAGAACTTAATATTTAGTTTTGTTGTTTATTATTATTACACTTCATAATAAAACATAACAAGTTTGATCTTGTAATATTATTTGGTAATAAATTGAATTTTTAGTGTTTTTCGTATAATGAAATTTTGCGAATTGCAAAAATAGGCACCCTTAGAAACTATTCTAAGGAAGGGGAGGGAGATAAATGTTTAAAATTTACTATATATCAGAGTGTAAATCATATTAAAAATAAATGATTAATTAATAAGATTTTGTATACATTCAAATAGGATTAAAAATATTAACTAAGTCGTTTTCAAAACATTTTGTAAATATATTTAAATTAAATTAAATATAATATAATCGTATAAGAGTATTTATATTTTAATATACATTTGATCACACAAACCCAAAGGGGAGTGGAAATGTCCAATCTTGCCTTCCCTTGCAGGCGCCTATGATTGCAACACATGTTTGGTTGCTACGGAGATACCCATAATGATGGTATTTTTTTTGGCATACTAATAAATACATAAATTACGATTTTATGATATAGGTTTTTTGAAACATTAATTATCTCAATAATCAATTAGCGTATTTACAATATTTACGTATAACTATATTAACTATACATTCATCGGATTAAGCTATTTTTATAAAAAAAAAATGAGTTTAAAACATCGGATACACGAGTTTGCGATAAGGTTCTTAATATCGATTTCACGTTAACATGATTATTAATTATTTAAACAATATTACAATATTTTAATTATTCGAAAATTAACATAATAATAATAAGTTAATAACGTATTTCCCGTATAGAGAGATTAAATATTATATTCGAATAAGTTTTAATCGTGGATAAATACCAAGTCCGAAAAGCGATAAAAAAAAAAAATATATATATATATATATATTATCGTAAATAATACTGTGAATACAATATCGTATCATGACGTATATACTGTAACAGTCATATTATATAGAACAGAGGTATTATATCATATTGAGAGATTAAATAATAATTTAATATTATTTTTTGTTATATTATGCCGATTGAAACCGTAAAAAAACCGTTTCTCGTGAAGGGTACGATTTAGAAACGAAATAAATAACACTTATATCGAAATAATCGTGTACGGGCCAACGTTAAATCCCGTTTTCCACCGAGACCAACGTGTAAAAATACGCGTGCTCGGCGCAGTCGTCGGGGAAACCGTTGTGCGCGAGCCACCGCTAAAAAGATACAAAACGAACGTAGCTGGCGATCGGTCCGGTCAGTATCTTCTCGCGCGCCGGCTCACTCACACGCGCGCCGCGTGACTTCCAACACGTTCACGCGTACACCGCAATTGCACGTGCTCCGCCGAATCGTGTTCGGTTTTCATCATATTATTATTGTTTTGGTTTTTATTTTTCCTAGTTTAGTCGTCGTTTTCCGTGTCGCAGTTCAATCAGTTTTTTTTTCTTTTAAAAAATTTTTATTCATTTTCTATTATTATTATTATTATTTTGTTGATAATAAAATGCATGAGACGCGGTAGAGTTGCGGATCGACGGATAGTATTAATTATATTATAATACGCATTTATTAAATTATAAATTTGGACGAATATTTTCAAAATATACGGTAAGTATTTTAAATACGTGTTAATATTTATGTTACATATATAAATAAATGTACAATATATTGGCCTTATACTTATAAAAACGATGTGGTTACTCGCAATAAGTTAGGTGGTGTGCTAAATTTAAAAACGAAATCGTTTTATTTGACCAATAGAAGAAGATATTATATTATTTTATATTAATGACTATTATAAATTAGTGAGGATTTAGATTTTTTTTTTTTTTATTTGTGGAAATTACTTTTGTACGTGTTTTTTATCGGCAAAATTAGAGCGTGACCGAGCACAATCTCGCTTTGAGAGGTGATTAGTTGGCAGTGATTCTTTCTTTCTTAAAATGTTATTATTTTACACAGCAAAGAACACAAATTAAATATTTACTGGATTATATTATTCCGAATATTTTTTTATATTTTTAATATCCTTAAGTCATCCGAGCTACTATTAGTAGGTAATACATATCAACTTTTATAATAATATTATAACATAATAGGTTAACAGTTAATTTAAAGGTTGATATTACATTTATGTATTTGTTTAGCGTAAAAAAAAAATAAATTAAATAGTTATTTTATTATTTCAGAACTTTGTTTAAGTCGAATATAATACGCTATAGGTACATAGTATAAAGTATCGCTAATATAACCAGTTAAAATGTTAGATTTTATGTTCATCGCGTACATTTTAATGTTATAATAATTAACATTACACATCATATTAAATTAGTTTGTAAACTATTAATTTATAATTAGAAATTTAATTTTATATTTGAATAATGCTGATGATGATTGATTTATTATTATTTAATGTAATATTACAATTGCATTTTTTTTTTATAGAGTTAGATTTAAGTTGCGAAAAAATATTTCGTTTTTCGTGTTGTCTATACATTATAGTGTTAATGTTAAGTTTTATAAATTGTACGATTTAACTACATTGTTTCTCTCGAACAATTAGAGTATTAGACTATATTAAATATTAAATAATATTTTTTATATGAGATTTATTAATTCATCATATTATGTATTTATGCGTTTATCCTATTAAAAGTAATATTCTTTGGCTCCGGTCGTCAACCTCATCAATGTATGAATGTCACTGCGTTAAAGTCTCTCCCGGTCTTACACTCATAATAATATAATATAGTGTTATGTATGAACAGATTAAACCTATATTATACTATTATAGTAGATAGATACAGCGTTTTGTTGAACGGGTGTTAAAACCTGAATTGTGCACCAAATTGATTTACTTCTCCCTTGAGCGTTACAAAATAAAACCAAGTATACTTTTAAGTCACGTATAGTCACTATTTGAATTCAGAAAACCTATACATAATAATAATATCCATAGAATTTGACGATTGAAGGACATAGTATGTTTAGTAGGATAAAGTATATTTTCTTACGGATATTTTAAATTATAAGTATCTAAATATTAAGACGATAAAAATATAATTTTAAAATATTGTTAACATATTGGTAAGGTATGACGATACATTTTCGATGGAATTTTAAACAATATATAATTATATTATATATTATATTTATATACGATTTTTATACGAAGTGTATAATGCTACTTGGCATAAAATACCATTAATTTCATTACATTTATTATTTTTCCAAGAATATTTTAAAATGCAATTACTGTATATTTATAATTAAAAGTCCTTCTTATATAGCGATTAGGCATTTTATATTATTATATGTATATAATATATAATTGTGAATTCAGTTCAATATCGAGCACTTTTTATTTTATTTTTTAACTCGACAACCACCACGCGGTATATACGTGTATACGTGTGTTATGTAGAAAAAGGTAGGTATGTGTATAATATGCTCATGACAATACTCACATTGGCCGGAGGTCGTCCCATAAATCAAGAGACATTCATGATGACACCGAGAAGGAGCTACAGGTCCACCGAGAGATTTTGCGAATAGATAATATAATGCGGATCGCCTGTTGTAGGAAACGGCAATGAAAGGGTCGAGGGGAAGAGGAATACGGTCTGGACATTGTTCTCGCTGTAGGTCGGGGGATAAATGAACTCACGAATCGATATGTGCTCCGGAGACATTATGTTGTTATTTTATTATTATTTTTTGCTTCTTCTCTCTATCTACTCGTATATCCTCGTCCTTATTTTTACCCGAGTTAACAATACAATGGGAGAACCATAATGTGCCAATAATCTTTATAAAGAATTATTGTGAATACATTTTTCCTTCAATATTTTTCAATGCTAATACTATACTTATTTCCGGATATTTGTATTTATAACACAATAGCGTCACGAACAAAATCTCATAACATGGGATTATTTGCAGGTATTGTGGTTGGGTCAGTTTAATAGAATAACAAACTCGTATAACGAAATCTAATTTATTATTTTCCAGAAATTGGTTGTATTTTGCAGGTTATCGAATGATCAACAGATGATTTAAAAGTTTTGTGCAATAATTCGATATACACAGTTTTATATTATATTTGTTTTAACTCCAAATATATAGGTACCTATAATATATTTCTGTAATTTTATAGATGCATGCGAAGTTTATGTTAGGTATTCTTGTAAATAATGAACAATAATTATAGAATATGGACTTTATATTATTATTTTAAAATTATTCACACTTACCTTTACGATTTTGATAATACTTCAAAGTAATTTAAAAACAATTATTATGATATTTATAAATATTTTATACTCTATAAATGTATAAAATAATCAAACCTATGTAAACAATTTAAATTATTGAAAATGAATTTAAAAAATAAACGTGTATTAATTTACATAAAACAAATTCAATTTCTATTTCGAAATTTTGCATCAATCTTATACTTATGTAGGTAAAGACGAGTTATATATTATAATTGTATAAACTTATATATTATTATATAATAAATATTCCAGAACAAATTACCATCATTAACGTTAGTTTTACCAGAAAACTGTGTTCTATTAAAAAATTATTATTATATTATTTACTTCGTTTTTATAATACCTTTATTTATACATTTTTATTTTACAAACATTTGTAAATTTTTGTTCAAATTATTATTTTATTATACACTGTATTCGAAGTACACGAACAACGAAATGTTAATTATCTTCGAAATTTAATTATATCATTTTATAGTATCTGTACAACATCTGTTTTATTAAGATTTTAAAATGATTCAATGAAATAATGCATTTAGTGTAGTACACATAAATAATTGCCTCATAACAGTATTGCTCGGAGCGAAGACATAAAATAGAAAACTCGTAAAAACAATTCTACCGACATTTTTATATTGGTATGCGTTAATAGAATAATGCAAATGAATTAAACCAACAGAATAACAATTCAATTGCATTTTTAACAGCTATTGTGAGATAAGTATCACGATTTAATTATTTTCATATATTTTTCGTACGGGTGCTTATTATGTACTCCTCACGTATAACACATTTTTGAATAATTTAATTCAATCTATCTAGTTTCATACTGTTAAAAGTCTTTGGGTAGATCAATTGAAGAAAATATCCAATATAAGGAAACAATATATATTATACGATTTTATCTTAAAATTTCAACATTCTACAACCGACAATTCTTAAATCGTACGTAAAATGTATTAGTCATTATTCGATATTAATTTAAAGCGAAATAATAATTGATTTTATATTTCTATATTGCTTGAAGTAACAAAGTATACAAATCAAACAATTATTTCAGTGTATTATATTTATGGTACGAGTACATAATACTAGCATACTTACTCGATATTACTCGATAGTTTTATATCATCGTATATAGACCTATAGCCTAAAGGTTTATTATGTTATAAATGATGATATTGCTTATATTTTGCTCATAAGTTAAATTTTTTTAAAATTTTATTTATTTAATATTTTGTCATATTTGAGAACATAGTCTTTGAAACAAGTAGAATCAAATAGTAGGTACATTATATGTTTTTAATTTTAATTTTTATTATTGTTATACGGATGAGAGTATGAAACTGTACGGGTGTATGTATATATTGTATAATATTTTTCATTTTTTTTTTTTTTTTTGTTCGATGAAAAATGGCCTGAGGCACGAAAAGTAATTATTACTCGTTGCGTTTAATGGCGACAATAAATATTTTTTTCTCTTTAACGAAACAATGAAAACGGATTCAATGAAAAGAATTATGTAGAGTATACTCCCTTATGTTATACAATACGTGTTATACATGCAAAACAACAGAAACATATTATACCTATAATACAAATCTCCCGTCGGTTTCTTTTTGAAACGGCGTTTTGGGTCTTGAGAATTACATCTTCGTCTTTTTCTTTTCTAACGCGTGAATATATGCGTATTATCAGTCATTGACACCGTCAGGTACACTGCCACATCTCGGATAATATACGTATATTATTAGGTACAGTATAATATTATTAGGTAGGTATCTGTATCGTCGTCTTTGACGATAATAATAAGTTGGTATAAGTCCGCCTTGTCCCGCGACCGTTTCGCCACATTCACGATCTTCGCGTTTTTAATTATGCTGTGCGAGTAGCGCACGAATAATGTAAAGTTAAAAAAATAATAATCAGTACCCTGTTCATTATATAGTATTGCCTCGTTGTAAATAGAAAATAACCGATGTAGAAGAGAAAAAAATTCAAGTCGCGATACTATCTGGATCACCTATAAGACATTGTGCGCAAATGATCTACAATCTATTTAATGCGACGGCGACAGGTCAATAAACTGCTTATATATACATTCCATGAAAATAAAATTGGAGCCTTACTATATTTAATACCTTGGTATATTACGTCTGGACATTGAGATTAGACATTTACACGAGAAACAATAATGGTCATTTGTTTAAACATAATTTAAATTATTAATATATATTATATATTTAAATTATTCAAATTATCATTTTAAATTTATTAACACTTATTATGAATGTGTAAATTGTACAAAATTGAAAAGTACGTAGTACAAGTAAATATGAGGTACATCGATCTGAGTCTGATTAATTTTCATTCGTAATTATACAATGTACATAACATAATGTGTCGACAATTATAATATGATACATGTATAATATTTTTTTCTGCACATAACATTTTATCAAGTGAAAGAAAATTGATTAGTTGTTCATTTTTTACGTTTTAATTTAAATTAAATTTGATATGATATGATATGAATCAACATTATACATTATATCTTTTTGATAGGAAGCTATTTACGCGAATACATGTTATAATTTGGAGACTATGTTGAAATAAGAATGTTCTGCAGATGAAGTTAAAAATATAATAATCAAATATATATAATTAAACGTTCAAGCTACGTTACAATTATGTAATATTTTTATTTAATCATATAAAGATTTATTATTATACTTGATGGATCAAACGAACAGATAGTTATTAAGTTATTATTTTTTGTTAATTTTCAACTCAAATCTAACATATTATTTGAATATAATTATACACGTTGAAGTAGTGACTATATAAAATATTTTAAAGTTTTTAACAATTCGTATTCATTGACTTATTATTTGACAATATTTTAAATCACACTTAAATACCTACTTAATTAAAACAAAAATAAATGTTATGCCGGTACATTTATAAATTACGTTCATTGTTCTAAGCTGTTCTATTATGTTGATTTATATGCTGATTAATACTCTTGTCTAATCTTTATAATTTATCTTATAAGGAAGCTTAATTTTAATGTATGAATTGTTTACGATCTTATAATAATATAAACGCACATTTAGGTACATTCTAATTATACATATACTATACACATATAGTATACAGTTCTTGACTTGAGGAAGGGATACGGTAATGGTACCCTGTCTTCTATTGAAGCATATAACTTTTCTGATTTATAGGATAATATATATTTTGTGATTTTCAACATTTTTCAGATAACCCTTTTTCTAATTCATTCACCAACATATTATAGACGTTGAAAACGTTATAAAGCACATAATCGAGAAAACAACGATCACAAATTCCATGATGTATCTATCCTTTCGCTTTCACTACAGATATACAGATCGATCATAATTTTATGTTACTAATATATTGAAAATATTATGATAACGTATGTAAAATATAAAATTTTGATTAGCCTGTGAAACATACTATACTCGTTTTCGTTCACTCGCAGAGATGACGGGCAGAGCACAAGGAGGAACGATGGACTTGTTACGACAATAAATCGTATTATCTCATCTCCGTTCTCGACGGCATAATACCACGTTCACCGTCAATTCCCCAAAATAATAATAATGGTTCTACTGGTCGAATATTATGTACGATTATTGTTATTGTAAAGACGACGCCATATATTACACACCATAATAATAATAATTTATATTATATTTTATTATCATTTATCGTACGAGTGTGTCCCGTCGTACTTGTATATATTTTATTCAACGGTCATTCCGAACCGAATTGATTATACGTATACCTAATATACGCGTTTGGAAAGTGCGCGATGTTTGTAAATAAATAATATACGAAAATCAAAACGGAAAACAACGTGTTGCGTGGGGAGTGAGATATTATATTATGTAGGCACGTAAGGAAATGCGTTCGTCCTATATGAATTATGGGTGTTCGCGTGGCTTATTTGTTAATTTGGAATCGGGTTAATAGCCGAAAATATCGTTACACAACATCTGGTCCTTGGTGACCTTGTAGCATACTCATTTCACATGGTAATCACAATATATATGTACATAAATTGTGTGTGTGTGTGTGTGTGTGTGTGTGTGTGTGTGTGTGTGTGTGTGTGTGTGTGTGTGTGTGTGTGTGTGTGTGTGTACATATAATATATTAATATGATGTACGATACCGCGGTATATATAGGTAATAATATACATATTATATGAATGGTCACCGCTCAAGTGCACGCCCGGTCGATGGGCATAAAATCGAGTCGTCGGCCTGCGGCTGCAGTATATATACCGGCATCCGTATATTAAGTATTTAGGCGATCTTGCGGTAAAACTGACGAGAAATATATAATTTCACGTCTAATAAAGCTCGCGTGAGAGTCATGATATAATATTATGAAATATATATTATTAGAATACACACAATATTTTATATACAATGATATAATATAATCTATAAATCCGTATATCGTATACAATGAACTATATAAACAATATTATATTAGGTATAATGATAAATGAAACGTTTTTCAATAAATATCCAGATTCCTGATTAGATTCTATAACGATTTTTAGAGAGAAGAAAATAGATTTTGACTAACTTAAAATACTAAAACAACATATACCATTTCTAAATACGTATATGTTCCCGAAAACGGGGTATTAAATTAAAATTTAAAATGAATGTCAAAATGATGAAAAATGTTCGTTGTTTATTGTCTGGAAAAATTATATACCGATTAATAAGGTACTTCTATTAATTTTTACTAAAACTATTTCAATTTTGAAATCAGCTACTGGAAAACGATAAGATTTATAAATATATTTTAAATTTTTTCATTGTTCTACATCTGTACTGTAATCTAGATTCTAAGTGATAATGGTGATATTACATTAACATTTATAGATTTAATACAATTATTTGATATTTTAAACTATGAAAAACAATTCATCGAAGTTGAATCAGATGATCCAAAAACGGTTATTTTCCATAAAATTTAAAATCATAATTAATCGGTTTCCCTTGTATACGTATAGTTTTTTATCTCATATAATTATTTTTTGGAATATGTTTTGAATGTTTTGATAGAGTTATAATCAAACGATCTTACACAAATTTATGATACCCAATCTGATTATTATTAGTATTACAGATATTATATATTATGTTAATTTCAAGTAGATTGGATTTTAATATATTATAATAGATAGGCCTATAGGCTCGTAAACCTCGAGCATAATCACAAATGAAAGTAACTACTATAGTATATATTTTGCTAATATAATGTTATGTAATTCCGTTTTTTTAGCTCCCTGTTTATACCTATTTATATTCTTAATATTTTATTTTATTTATATTTTATTCATTATGTTTAATAATCATTTAATTTCAACACCATTAAATTATTGACGCGATAAGTAACTGTGTGTGGTTTTACGTGATCCACATATTATTATGAGACGTGTCGATGTCACGTTTAGCTGTAACGAACTTGTAATCAATATGCCGGTTTGTCTAATGTGATCTTGTTGTGAATAATGTCAAATAGTAGTAGAAAAAAACTTGCAAGTCCTAAGAGTTATAAAAATTTAAGTTCAAAATAAACGATGAGTATATAGCTAAACAAGTAGTTATTCAAATCGTATTGACCTATATAGAAAGTTTACAATTTCACAGTAATCTTAATAACTTGACTTTTCCATTGTAAAAGAAATAAGTGCGTCTTCATAATTATTTTCATCTTAATGCTTAATCATTATTATTCACCCTAACCGGTCTTACCAATTTCATAATTTTAATATCAGTGGAGTCGTACTCGACGATCTTTCTGCATACGTTTGTCATCCCGCGATAATAAAATATATAATGTTTGTAAATACTTATACTATATTACTATCGGTATAAAAATGTCGTCGCCGTCCGTAGTAATTTTATCTCTCTCGTTGTCCGTTTTGTTTCGCAACATGCCCGCCTGGCAGTGTTGTTGTTGTCTGTGCGATATTCTCTCGGGGACGTTGGTACAATTTATAACCCACTTAACACGACAGAAAAATAAAAAAATAAATAAAAGGGTAATATAACAACGAAGAAGAAGAAAAAAAACAATTCTCCAGACAATGGAATTTAATATGTATAAAACGTATAACATATGCGTATTCGGTGTACGTGCGTATACACATTCGTGGTGCATAAATAATTCATTTAAATAATGACAACAAATAATCGTCGTATTATATTTTAATATACACGCTCGCAACAATGCACTTTTTATATTATGCACTATGCGCTTTCACTCTTTGCTGTACTTACATATATGTATGTAAATAAATATACCTATTATAATAAAGCCCTTGTCGTAGGTGTCGCACGCGCCTTGATAATATTATTATTACCGTCCCTCGGTCTGTCTGGCGTCCATAGCCTTGACACTGGACATATTATCATAAATATTATTATTATATTTCTACTGCTCTATACCCTGTCGAAAAAAATGCCGCATAAACTGCGTCGTGTAAATTATGCGTGTGTCTGATAAAAATAAATATTTTCATATTCAATCGTGATAAAAAAGGGTAAAATGGAAAACAAATATTTATATTAAATTGAAAACCACCTTGGACTGGCGTAGGAGTATAATATAAAATATTATTTTTGGAGATTTCCGGACAATTCTCACTCCACGGTCGCGTTTAGGTATATAGGTAATGTATTTCTTCTTTCCATTATTTCGGTATCTATATTAATCAGAAATCTATCGTTATTGATTTAGCGGCGAAATCATAAAATGATAAAAATTAGGTATATTTAATTGGTTAATCGATAAAATTAATGTATATGAATAGTAAATTTAAAGTGTTTTATTATTATTTTCATTTAAAAACATATTAATTTTCTATAATGTTATCCTGGGGGAGATTCATGAAGTCCTGACTTCCAACAAAATTGATTAAATAATGTATGTTAAAATTAGATAGTAATTAATAATAAATTAATTAGTGAGATTATGGATCCCCTAATAAATTTTGATTACGTACCTGACGTTATTACTAATTTAAAAGTTACTATTTTAAAGGATGTACAGAAAGGATGTAAGAATAAATAGCTATGATATAATTTCAAAGAGGAAATAGTATAACTTTGCCCCCCCCCTCCCCGTCGGAAATAATTGTCAGCACCCATTTACTGACGCCACTAACCTAACTATACATACATATATTATATAATTTGCTTTAGAGTTTAGAGAATAGGAATTGTATTGTATTGTAGAAATGGTTACATTTTTTAACAAAAAAAAAAAACAAAAAAAATTACCTAAAATAATAAACCTCCAAATAATTTTAGATATTCGTATATTAAAACGAGTAAATTGATCCAGAAACATATATAATATGAAGTTTTGATCACTTCGTATATGAGTCATCTTGAGTTCAGAAGTCATGACGTCGGTGACCGCACATGATGATTGCAATATATATTTGTGTGTGTGTGTGTGTGTGTGTAAAATCGTTCATTATAGGTATGCGATTGAGTAGTAAGAATAATGGAGAGGGGGATCGATGCGGACGACGACATTGCTCGCAAACGGTTGCAGAGGAGAAGCTGTTGGAAAACGCATATATATATATTATATAGGTATATATATCATACTGCCGCCCGTTGTTAATTTGTATTAATTAGACAGAAGAGAGAAATTTGTGTGTGTGTGTGTAGATCGAACTCGGTCGTACAATAGAAGGCAGTAATAGGTAGTAGTAAAATAATAATGATAATGATAATAATAATAATAATACTAAAGTATCAGCTATTATTTGGCCAATCCATTCGATCCGGCTCCCGGGACCGCCATAATAATAATTATAACGTGTGCACGAGCGGAATATTATAATAAACCGCCAAGACGAGAACGGTCGCTAAAAATCGTTGCTATTTCCCACGCCCCTCCCCTCGCTTGCAAATAATATAACTAACAACTATATTATTAAATATGAACCGTATTAAAATTTTCGTTTCTATTAAAGCAGCATAGTTAAAAAATAAAAACGGGAACTCCTTCGCTCTTCAAGTTTTAAAATTTCGAATATTTTAGATTTAAAAACAGATCTAACGACAGAAAATTAAATATAATATATATATTTATAGAATTCTATATTTTCTATGTAATAAACGAATATCGTGTTATCATTATCTTGTAGCAATAATAGATGAACTGCGGTGATATACGATAGAAAATATTCCGGTTTTAAGCTCCTGTTATTTTATATAGTACGCCGATTTCTACTCGTATTTGCATAAAATACATATTATATTAGTGATTAATATAGGTATTATAATATTATGGTTTTGATAATTACACCTAATTTTGTATTACTTTTACGCTTTCGTCTCGGAACAATTATAATACACGTCCGTTTAAACGCATCTAATAATAATACTACGATGTTAATATTATGCACAAATCGTTTAATAAACGACGTGCGTTGAGAACTATAACTATGGTAATATACCTGCAGCCTACAACACATCTTCAACACCGCAACAGGTAGATAAATATTATAATAATAATATGATTATACGTCGTCGACGGACGCGTGAGAGTATATAACATCCCAACGTAATATTATTAGTAAACATACAAAATAATATTAATTGCACGTCTTTTTCTATTTAATATTCTCTCATCGCGTTGTTCCTAAATTATTTTCGCGTCTCTCGAAACCGCTACTCGTTAGTCGTTATTATTGTTATTACTTTACGCGTAAATCATTATTATGAAATCGCACATATTTAACGTATTTAAATATTTTTATTTCTTATTTTTGTATAACATAATTATACAATTATTTACAATGGTCGTGTACAGCAGAACTATGTGTGTGATGTTTACTGTTTTTTTTTACACAAATTGTGTTTGATGAAATTCAACATAATATTGTCGTTAGGTTAGGTTAGCCTATTATTGCCGTGCGTACTTCGGATTGACAATATATATTTTTCTTTTTCAAACGATATTCCGTCGTTCGCGACGACATATTTTATATATCCATTGTTTTGATCTGCGACACGTATGTGTATTGGAATGTGCATAATGTGCTCTTCTCGTGTTTTAACGTTAATTACTCCGAATAGAAATATCGAAAAATATCGAATTTTCGAAATCATTTACTCGCACGTTTATAATAATATTATTATCTTGGCGAAATGGGATTTGTTCAAATAGCGTTTGCGAAACGAATCGCGACATTATATTATTTTTTCAACGGTCGAATAATTTCTCAATGAACGGCGGAATCATTGTGTTTAATATTTTAGACGTTTAGCCTAGTAAAGAACATAATAATAATAATAATAAAAAAACAATTGAAAATAATACCGTTTACTTATTTTTCATTACCACATAACGTACGCGTGTGTCTTCGTTTTTGCACGCACGCGAGTGTGATGATGATGATGATGATGACGATGACGACAACAATAATTCGGTCGGCGGCGGAAACTCTTGCTGCCGACGTATATACGTACCTAATAATCTCGAGGCGCGTCCGGCGCAACTGGGTTTCCACGGTCTGATAAGCCAAAGACTACATATTATTATTATACACCCATATATAAACTATACAGTGTTCTACTTCATTAAACCGTCGAAAATAGTAATATTGTAACGATATTCACGGCACACGCGCAGTAGGCGCCAATGCGCCATTGTCCGTTTTTATTTTATTTTATTTTTTTATTTTTTTTTTAGCATTTTTTCGATTTTCCTCTCGACCGACGAGACGCGCATCCATTATTGTCGTCGCTACAAGATCTATGCTCTATGCCGCTAATAGACGCGACGTGTCACCGCAAACAAGCTACGAAGGTATTATTATATATGTTCGCTTTGAAATCGAAAGTACCGTATTATTATACAATATATGAGGGCTTGCGATTCATGAATGAAATTGAGTCCCACTCGTCCGTAATGTAAATTTGAGTTGGGTTAAGTTTTTTTTTTTTTTATATATTTACGTAGTGATGTTTTGAAGGGTATACGTGGGTATACGGTGTGTATACTTTTCAACAATTTGATTATTTAGCGTATACCCTCGAAAAAAAAATAAAAAAATACTCGGATATACGCGCGTATACCTCCGTATCTATGAAAATTATAGTTGTCGTTCCCCCTCCCCCTGTATCCGACCATGGGGGTTATGAATAATTTTAGAGGCGTTCACCACTAGTTGCCTAAGGAGTGGCGTATACCCTAGAAAAAATTTGGCAAAACATCACTGTACCCACGTATAATCGTATCGATTTTATCAGACGTCAATGAACCTTCCTCAATGCGAATTATTGGATTGTGTTTGATGACTATATAGGTATATTAATTTGTCCGTGATTATGGTATACAGCGGTTGCGGTAACTATATTATACACGATATGAATATTATATTATATTTGTGTTTTTCTCGCTGCTGGTATATTACTATTATTATTGTTATTATACATATTTCCCGGCTATTGTGCTAGCCGAGAGCTATGTGTGCGGCGGTGCACTTCGAACGAGGATGATCTCTTAAACAGTTAAATCCAGCAGTATACGACGACTGCGTACATGACTTCTCCATATTGTTTTACATAATAATATTCAATATATAATATACGTAATATAAAATACATTGACCTTTTTTGTGCGGTTCGTGTTCGGCTCGTTTATTTATTTACTTGTCTTTGTTCGCCGGCGGCGGCGGGTCTTAGTTCGCGTATATATATTTATGTATGTATAGTATATACGACAAATCGCAAACTCCTACATATAATATATGTACGACATTGTTGCGGAAACCTGATTTTTCGCAGACTCAATACGCGAGATTTTTATTTCTGCCCCGTTTTTTTTTCTTTTTTTTTTCTCTGTAATCTCGGCTAATCCGTCTTAAGTGCGCGTCGTCATAGTCGTCGCCGCCGCGTCACTGTCTGTTATAATATTATGCCGGAGTCCGCGCGGGAGATACGGCGGTGACCATCCAATAGCGTCGTCGTCGGTACGAATTATTCGCGAAACCTGACCTGGCGCATGAAAAGCGCAGTAATGTATGTAGCACATGCACTCGATGCGATTTTCATACATTATATTTATATAAGATATGTAATATTACAATATAATAATATGCATTCGAGGTTTTTTTTATTATATCGTATATAGTTCCAATAAAAGAGTGGTTTTTTTTAATCACATAATTCATAACTGCATGACATTCATGTACATTTTATTATTAATATAACTGTGATATTTTGCAACACTGTCGTTAAACAAAATCGCGTTTTTAATAGCCGAGTGTAATCGTATATAAATCCGATCCATTCAGTCTCGAATCGACCCTACGAGTTACCGTGAAAATCTCCGTGGCCCAGTTAAAAAAAATTATAGGAAAAGTGTCGAAAATAATTGAAAATTAAAATATTAATGTTAATTGCAATTCATAATAATATTTGATAGAACATGTTTAAAAAAATTATTGAAATCTGGGTAATTTATCTAAAAAACGATTTGTTCGTCTTGATGACTCTGGCCTATATATACGAGTATATTCTATATTTTTTCAGATTAATTAATTAATATTTTGCTTAGTATATACAAGCAATATGGTATCGTAATGTTTACGTTTAACCGAATCGCAAGTAAATGGTATTATATATACTGTACGATCTGTTATTTCATAATAGTCAATATTACATATCTAATATTAAATTTTACTCAAAAAAGTTTGTAATAAAAAAAATGTCGTATTTTCTACGAATTTGTTAAATCTATGGCTAGAGGTGTTCGGATGTGTTATGTATAGATAGTGCGTATATAATAAGAAGAGTTATGGAGTAATCAATAGAGAGATTCATTACAGACACAGCAGTAGGTGGTTATATTATTATTATATAAATGTATTTTATATATTATTATTATATTTTCCATTCTATCAATATATATAATATATATTATGATAATAATACGTGCTCGGAGAATACTGATTGTTGGTATATTATATATGGTATAATATAATGTTATGTATACATACGATTTTGGACGAGATCTTTGTGAAGGATGTAACGACAACAGGTCGTCGACACGATGACGTGCGATAGTGTGATTGATCTGCAGCATCGGCAGGGAGACCCGTTCGCGGTATGATTTTATTACGCGATGCGCGCGTATAGGACAATCAGTAGCCGCGTTAGAACAATATCGTCGTCCGGAACTCTGCGGAATGCAATTCTTATTAAGAAGAAAAAATAATTATATTACCTAGTTTATTAGTATTCGACGCAACTGTTGTGCCAGTTTTCCCGCGCCCTCCGATCGCAGTTATAATATATAACATATCGTATTATTGCTTATTATAGTTTAATTATTCGTTTATTGTATCTATATATATAGCTATTCAGAAATGTGTATCGGAGAAATGTGTATAACCAAAAACCATGAGTTTTACGAACGTGTATGTATTCAGTGTAGGTGTGTAATAATGTGTGTGTGTGTGTGACGTATGTGTGTTCAATCAATATTGTTAAACCCGTGTGGATTTTTGTCTTTTCCATTATTGATGGGAGAGATCTCGAAAGTTCGGATCCCGGGGTGATTCTCGAATCATATATTCGATCCCGAGTATACGACGCGTATGCCTGCGTACGGAATCCGTCATAAATGCGATATAACTTACGATTATACTATTATATTATTATAGATGATGCGAGTTACGAGTGCGTATCATAATAAATACATATTAATAATATATATTATAATAAAAAAATATATTTAAACGATTTCTTTTGAAGTTCTCGTCGAAGAAATTACCAGACGACGCACCACGTGCATGCGACGCGGACTGCGGACGGTAGAAGGTCAAGGAAGACCGGGCCGTACTCGTCGGAGAGACTGCCCTACAGCACTATTGTGAGATAACGCGCGGCGAGAATAGGGAAATTAATCATGTAGGTAATACGCACGCAAGAAACGCAAAATGTTTACGATGAACCCAAATCGACTGTGTTATATTTCAAACAAACTATAATATATATTATTATTATTATTATTATAACGCGATGGCTGATTGAGTCATCGGTTTTCAAATAATAATATCCCTATTATTTTGCTTCTGTATATTATAATAATAATATTGTTATCTATATATTCGTCCGTCCGTGAACTGGACCGGACCGTTTTACTGTGGTCTGTGTGTAAAACGTTTTATTATTATTATTATTATTATTTCTACACGGCAATATCAAAATATCAATTCGTGCAAATCGATATCACGAAGCGATTCCATCGTAAACGTAGTAGTCCTCTCGCGTTCCCTCGCTCCCGCATTCGAACCTCTAAGTCGTCAACAATGAACGTTGTGCTGACCGTCCTGTAATGATTTAATTTCGGACTTAAAACTTGTCCGGTCATCTCGGCCGTCTCGTTTAATCTGTGTCATCGTTGTGCGTACGTATATTATGTTTAAAACCACTACGTTTGTTGTTGTTATTATTACTATTATTAATTTGTTTTCAAATTAGAATCAAGTTGATCCGATTCCGCGTGTCGACCCCGTTTTTATTTCTTTATTTTTGTATACATCTTCATATTTATAATATTATATGGTACACGAGCTGTTATAGCTCGAATTCTGATACTATATATTATAGATATACATATCGACGTACCTATATAATATATAGCGATAGTTTTTATTACTGAATTAAAATAAATTTAGAATAATGTGTATATATACAATATACATTATATTATATATGCATACATACACACACACTAGTTGAATAAACGTAGACGGAATATATTATACACGGTTAGAGTTTATTATTCATGGAATATTTATCGCCATATTATTTTTCGAAATATAATATTATTATTACGAGGAAAAACAAAATTATTATAACGGTACACCTGATTATAGTAAATATCGGAACCGCGTGTTAAAACCAATATACTTACGGTTTGTGTATTTAAAATTTTAATACATAATACGAATCTTATTATATTATTTTTTTATTGCCAACATTAATAATAACAATATCAGTTGCTGCATTACATACACATCTTTGTATAATGTGTTTAGTATATCATTATAATACATTGTCGCGATTTGGATATGTCACTGTTTATAATTGGGTGTTGTTCGTTTAAATTTGTATACGAATAATATATTATAATACATATAATTACATAATAATATTACATTGATTGAACGAGAAACTGTCGGAAATCCGTTAAACGATAGTCAAACGCGCGCGATAAAAAATTACTTAACGCGGGCGCGTATTTTCACATTTTGAGAATGTCTAATGATCCTTGACAATAAACAGTATATATATAAAAAAAAATATGTGGATTACGTTAAAATATAGAGTGGGTTGAATATGGAAATAGGTATTTTAAGATAATTGTTAAAATAAAACCACTGAACTTTGAAATGACGAGTCACTTTTTTCCCCGGTTCTTATCAAACACATAGACCTTAGGCATTACCCAGTATGTACAGGTTTTTTTATAAGACAAAATTGATGACTATATTATGTATAAATAAGAAACCGTTAATACATAAACGACACTGAATAGACCGGTAAAATATAGTAAAGATGGTCGTTTGATTCTATATTATTTTGTAATATATAATGTTTTTTTTTTTATTAAATATTATAAGTAATCAATGAGATTATATGACCTTAATATTTAGGTTTTAACATAATTTTACATTATACTCATGCATATGGGGTGTTGTTAGTAAATTAGCTTTTACTAGTTTATGGTTTTAATAGTAGTCTTTGTTCATCTCCTTTGTATTATACCTGTACATACTGAAATGTACCTTTACGAATCATTCGTTGAAAACGAAAATATATCGAGCGAATATACAATTATGTGAAATCATAAAAAACCCAATCGCATAAAGCAATAAATTATTTTTTTTAAAATCACGTATTTAAAATGTATAAGTAAAAATATGTATTATATTACCAATATTTTTTTAAAAAAATTATCATATATTGTTAAGCATACTACGTTACAAAGAACGGTGAGTGTAGTGTATATTATAATTTATAATAACTAATATAATATTGACTTTAGTTTTTGCCGGGTACTATATTTGTTACCAGAGCACTTGAAACAACAACCATATAAATCCATTTTTTAAAAATGTTCAGGGCTGATAAAAAAAATACGTTTTATTCCTAAAATTATTAAAACATTTATTTATTAAAACATTTTTAATTATTAAACAATGATAAATAGTATTGTGGACTTTGAATTAAGTTAACTACTTTTATCTTTTTACAGAAGTTTAAAGTTATGTAACCTACGGATTTATCTGGTTGTTGCGCCTAACATACTGTTATTAAATTTACAACAGTAATTAAAACATATACCCATACCAAAAAGTTTTTAAATTTTTATTTTTATATTTATGAAATTTAATAAAACAATATCTTGTGTTTTAAATTGAGTTATAAATAAAACATTTAATGATATAATTAACTTTAAAATAAATTAATGTTTAATTTTTATTTTAGAATTATAACAAAAAATAAAAACCAATCTTTGGTAAAATTAATATTATGACAGAATTTCTTTTTCATTATTCTTTTATTTCTTACATCAAAACATTTATGTATTCATGCATCATGCTTAACAGTGAAAATACTATTTATTTAATAGTTAATACCTACACGTTATAATACTTATATCTAATATTACGACTGCGTTTGGGTTTTGTGTAAAAAATTGTTTTTTAAGTCTTGTGATCCAGGCTTAAGTATGCACAACTGATACAACTGGCACGGTGTAAAAATCATGTTCACTGCTATATTATAGATGATCTTATTATTACAAGATCGTGTATATAGATCCTTATCGTCTCTATCCGTGTAACTGCGGATCATTAGATGAATAACACGATAAGAAAACACGCGTGCCGAAGCTTATGGTTTACGGCGCATAAATTCCAACTTGCTATAATTTAGGATAAACGAATCATTTGCCACACGCAATTCAAATGTTGAACAAATTGTTATAATATTATATACCTACCTAGTTGTAGGTAACCATAACTAGTATTTATTAATCTGATTGATTTTTATTTTTACTATGTATTTATACGTTATAAGTAACACTGTTATAGTGATAGTATCGTAATTATATTGAGCCAAAGTCTTAAAATACGACTATAAATAATGCGTTTTGTAGTAAAATTCACCGACCAATGGTGTGAGATCGGTGTAAGATTATAATAATAATACTGTACGCTGTACGGGCACACAAATTATGGTAATTGGTATCAAATTAATAATAGTATAGTCCTTTATATCTCACCTATAGTTATAGTCAATATAAACATTATTAAACACATTCATTCCAACTTAATAGTTCAGCAAACACTATCCTTATGTACAATGTTAGAGTTAAACTTTTGAGAATAATCAAAAGGGTCACAGATAATCCTCTCAATTAAGTTTCATTATTATTATTATTATATATAAGGACATCCCTTGGATTATATGCAATTGACACGTGCGTGGTAATAAATTCCATTTTCAGTATAGTTTTTCTATTGAAATATAATTTACATAGGATAATATATTATAATAACGTCATTTGTGACTCAAAAAATAATGTTTGAGCCCCGGGCCTAACAAACAAATAAAAAAAAAAAATACTATTTAAATTTAATATTAATATTATAATCTTTAAAATTTTTAATAAAACACGTATCGTAATTTATTACGCTGTCACTGGGTTAAAATGTGTTTTAGTTTCTATATTGTAATACAATTTAAATAATAATATTATGGACATTTAAACGTTCGGATTTTAAAGCAACTTCATTAATTGATAAATCTTATAAATAACATACATTCCGTGCCTAATAGATGCCTATAAAGTATAGGTACAACTGGTACAAGAATTATGTATATTTGATTATATTTTGTATAGAAATTTAATATTGCAGTAAAATTAACAGATTCATCTTTCATAATCTTGGTATAATATACCTAATATTATGTAATAATATCAATGTATATTATACGCTTTGGAAATATGTTTAAACGACATTCATCTTATATATCATAAAATATAGTTGTTCTGATAATAACATGATGATGAATACTTTTCCAGTCCAAACTACGACTGTATTTTAATGATAATATACCTAATTTGGATATATTATAAAAGTGCGATAAAAAAATATCCAATATATCCAGTTTCTAATTGAATATAAACTTTAAAATCCAATTTTGGTCACAAATGAGCTAAGGTCATTTTCTTGTATTCATGATCATTTATCAATAATCGTCCTATCCTTGAACATCAGCAATCATCATATTATATAATTGTATTGTAGTTTACGACATGTTATACAGACTAGTATATTATTTAACAATTCATTTAATATTTTTAAAATACAATCTGGAATCTGGATATATAAAAAATAAAATAATATTATATAAAGTTATCAACATTTCGTGTTACAAAAACAATAGTAATAAGAATAACATTAAAGTTACATTATTCCCAAAATTGTTGTAATATGTAATTTTGATAACTCTGTATATATTACCTATACATTTTTTATTATTTATTTAATTACTATTTAGTAAATTTTACTACCTATAACCTATTATAAAATCACACACACACACACACTCTCTCTCTCTCTCTCTCTCTCTCTCTCTCTCAATAATACAATACAATACAATACAATACAAGTAAGTAAATTGTTTAGATGTAATAAAATCTAATGTATATAAAAATTAGAATATTTATTATTTATTGAAAGTTTTTAAAATTATAAATTTATATACATATATAGGTACATTAACTAAATAACAGCTTTTTTAGGGTATATAATTCTGTATACATTACAAAATAATCAATATTATTTTTTGAAGACTATTCGTTAGTATAATATTATACATTTTTAATAGGTATGTATAACGTAAATCAGAGTTGTTACTTGAAATAGTAACATATATGTCGAATTAATCATTGAAGTGTATGTTTTATTTTTAACCGGTAAAATGAATATTTTATTATATATACACTAAATAAATTATGATTCTCTGAAAAAATTATATATTATTGTTATTTTAAATTTATTAAATAGAACATATAATACATATTAAATATACAACGGGAGAATCTAGTTCGGTGTGTTCTGTCCGATGTTTAACGGATTTTGTTCAGTATAATACTATAATATTATTATTATTCAAATCAATAATACCCAATTTGTTTGTCCTTTTTTCCTATAATGAACTGGTTCCTTGTGACTTGTTAGTAGGTTAAGTAATGGTAATTAGCCGTGGCATAAAAAAAATCAATTCGCTCATCATAAATTCATTTTTTCTAATCGTTCGGATTTCTGATCAACTTTATTGCTCCTACACCCTTTTTTCATTATCAATTCAAAATAAATTCACTTTTCACTTGGTAAATATATATTATATTATATATGAAGTATTGGAATGATTAGATAGGATAGAATGTGAAATTAATATATTAATACATAGGAGAAAATGTGGGAAAAATGAGAGAGAATAGGTTGAGATAGTTTGGACATGTTAGAGATGTATAGAATCAGTGAGAGTTGTTATGGAAATCAATATAGAAGGTAAGAGAGGGAGTGGAAGACTGAAGAAGAGGTAGATAGAGTAATATGAAGATAGTTGGTGTGAATGGATGAGAGATAGGAGATCAAGATCTATGGAGTTGCAGCACTATATTTGGAACAATAGGGTGGCCGACCCATCTAGTCGGAAGAGTAAGGTGAATAGAAGACATATTACTCGTATGTATTTATTACTGTGTTTTAATTTTATTTCTTCGTGTTAAATCTGTCGATTAAATTATTAATTGGCATGTATTTATTTTTTTCATGTTTTAATTTTATATATATTTTTTGTATCTTTACAAATACATAAAATAATTATTCATAATTGTTAATAAAAACAGAATATGATGAATATCATTTTTTTTAAAAAAAATAACGATGGGTATTATTTATTTTATATATTCGTAAGTCGTATGTTTTATTTTTTTTTTATATACAATATTTTTATTGCGTAAAATTGAGTAGTTTCGTACAATTTTTTTTAAAGATTATCTTTAATGTTAATCTATTGGCTCTAATATTATAGCAAGTTCCTGGAGTCAAAATTATTGCATTACATACACGTGTTAAATTCAGTGCATTTAAAAATTAAAAATAATAATTTAAATGAACATCACCATAACTCATGTGGTAGATGTATTGTGAACGTGTAATATTAATGATAATTAGTTTTGTAGTACATTTGTTTTTTTATTCGCAAAATTCACACTCAAACACATCGTGGTCATTATAGATGCATTACATTAATAGCTATATTATTATAAAAAAAGCTAGTATGTTTATATTTATATTTTTTTAACCTTCAGGAAATATCTAAACTCTTTATAAATTTATAGTAATAGTTAGGTAGTGTATCCATTATCTGTTATATCTGAGGACATGGCTATACCCAACCTTTTATGATAAAATAATAATTCAAATAAGCCGACTAAAAGTACCTATTACTTGTAATAAATATATATTATTAATTATTATGAGTGTTGGTAACGAATTTTGTTATTAATTTCCTCTTTTCGCACATTTGCGAGCGAACACTGTGGACACGCGATACTATTTACGACTGCGTTGAAGGTCACGTGGTCGAAAGTTGAGTGAACGAATGGTATTTCGGTTGAAAACCATAATATTATCGAAAAATGTTTTAGTGATCGAATAATCTTTGTATTTTTTGGACCGAAATTCGTAAGAAAATCCTTACAATATTGAATAAATAAATTGATAAATATGTAGGAACGATTACAGACAAGTTCAATTAAAATGTAAAAATTATATAATAATAAGAAATAAATTCTATAACTTCTTAAGTCTTATAACGGTAAGAAACATACGCCGATTTTGACTTTTTGATCATATTATTTTCAACTAAAATACAATTTTAGCACATGACATCTCAATCACTTTATTTCGGATCAATCGACCTTGGACCACAAGATTTTGGAATAGTTCATCTATAGACTATAGCCGTCAGAGATTAAGGACCCGAAACGTAGAGACATTGCCCTCGATTTTTTATCATCTTGTATTATATATGTATATATATATATATTATATATATTATGTATATATTTATTTAATAATATATTTCACGTGTGCATAATGTGTTTATAATGATTTTGTTTTTGTATTACAGAGTGTTTAATGAAAAATTGAAAAAGTGCTACCGGGATTTCAATCGGCAGTGACTAATAATTATTTGTCATTACGAAGAAAAACATTATTGCTGAGACCGTTTAACGAGTGCGTATTAATTTAATTTATTTTTACGTCGTGTAATTCGACAAAAATAAAAACAAAACGTTTAATTTGTACATTTTAATATTACCACAACATTATTTGATTAGAATAATAATAAATTAATCTGCTTGTGTTTATACAGTCAATGAAATATAAACAATAGAATGTCATAATATTTATAATATTTTGTTGCCCATACTAAAATTATTACATATAAAGTTATAACATAAAAGTTATAAATAAGGCTCAGAAATTTTTACATTTGCATGTTTTTTTTCTAATCAGAAATTTTATTTTTATGTAAGCTACAAAATAACCCATTTTATGTAAATTAAAACTTATTCATAAATTTTTTTAGTGTAATATTTTGCAATTTCATCAAGCATTTTTCGTCAATTTTACGTCTTTTTACACAAATTTTGTATATTTCATACATCAATATTGCTATCAATTTCATACGATTTTAGTGCAATAATTTCCGAGCTATATACTTACAAGCGTGATGAAGTTATGAATACGCATATTAAAAACTAAATTTAAATGATTTTATTTTATAAAAATGTAAATATTTGAAATATATTTATTTATATTAAGTTTCGATACCACAATAATACACAATATTATGGTGTTACCTACATAACCATATAATTAAATTCTTCGATAATCAGAGAATACAAAACCAGTCGTTATAATACTATGCATGTTATACTGATTGGTATATACCTACATGAAATTATATTCAAATCTTAATATTTCAACATTTTTTTTAAAACAAAAAAAAAACATTAACTTAGTGTTTTCTTTTTTTGTGAATCGTTTTGTACTTATAAGTTCAAATTTAACCTAAAATACAAATACGATGAGTAGTTATATTTTATATTTACACTACTATGTTATATATACATTTTTGATTTATATTTTATAAGACATATAATTTTGAAACGTAGTAATCACTATAAAAGCGCAATTTTTGTTAGCCATCGTGACTTGAGTGTATTACTATAATATGCGTATTATACGATTGTTTATAATAATTCGAAACGTAATATTAAGAATACGAAACGGAGTTGTTGTAATGATGGTAATTTGGATTACATGTTTCATTTGCTACCGTTATATAATATTTTATAATACTACTGCTACTACTACTGACCATTCACGACTAAACCGATTAGTTTATCGGTTTGATGGAGGAACAATTCTTATAATATATTATTATATCTACATGCATATTGTATATATCTCGCGTGTTCAGCAATAGAGGAATGATCTATCTCCTCCTTATCACTTTATTATAATGTTCGGTTTTTGATGATCGATACCGAAAGGGTTATATAATAGATACCAATTTATTTTAGTCTATCGATTATAGTATACATACAATATGATAATGTATAATTATTTTACGATTTATATTTCTTCTTTTATGTGTAATAACAATATGTAGCCATGTAATTGTATGTAGTAACATAATTATCAAGCGAAATGCATATCTCGATTAAATAATAATATACCTAATAATACAATCTGACGACCATTATTTTGTCCGAAACAATTATTAGAAGGAATAAAGTGAGTAATTTTCGCTTTTTGACCGATTTACGACACTGACCACACCGTAATCTTGTAGCGTGATATAGTGGGCGGGTGGCGTAAGGTCCATTGTCGACCCGGTATGTGGTAATGGTCCTCCGATGATAATAACATCACGTCCAACGCCGCCGTTCTATTTATTATTATTTATTACCAATGATCAATGTGTGTGTAACAACCGATTATTATTATTGTAACTTATAAGCAGCCACGTCTCCAAAACAGCGTTTCGAGTACTTATGTAGTACATATTATCTAGTCTGAATTTGACGGGGGACATTAAAAGTATATGGTGTCCCCAATTTTATAGGTGTCCCTAAGCTTAAAACACAAAAATTGCAGTATGAGTTCACGTTTTATTTTTAAAAAAACAAGTTTTGAAAAAAAAAATGTCAAGAAAATTAAAATGGTTATTAGTAAGTATCACATTATTTTATGGTGGCAAAAAATTGAAGGTTTTTTAGTATACTATACAGTCTACAATAGTTATATTATAATTATTATAATTTATTATTATATTATAATATATTAATAGGTATGCAAATAGAATGTACAGGTATTGTATAGTGTATAGGTATCCACTTATCTAGCATATGGGCGCCCACAGAGAGAAGCAGGGGAGGGAAAACTCACTCCCCTTATATTTGGGATGGATATGTATTTAAAAAATGTATTTAAGCAAAATCATAATCCCGTTTTGTAATTATATTGATAGTTATCTATTAACATTTAGCGTGATAACCTGCACAAACACTGTGCATTATAAAACATTTTTTTGTCCCCTCCTCTGAATTTTTATTTATGGGGGTCCCTGGTATCCAGCATAAATAACAATGTGAAATTCAAGACGTCTAATCGTTATCGGCTTCGATGTTTAATATTATTTATTATTTTATATATTCCACTTTACTACTAAATTTCGTTTTTTCATTGTAATTCAGCCAAGAAAACACAAGATTACCCACAGGATCGTACTGTTTAACTATATGAACTGGGGCTCCTATATCGTTCTTGCTCTGGGACCCTTATAGTTTAAATATATATATATATATTCTTTTTTTTTGCATTATTATTATAACACGTAATGCGCTATTATTGATGAAACTATAGATAACTATCATGTCACATGCTGTGTACATATATGTATATATAATAACAGAATAAATTTAACAGTAGCGTAAAACATAATGGCTAAACACAGAATCGTGTCTATCAGAATGTTCCTATACATCGAAGAAAAAACTACGATTATGCCATCGTATACCTATTATAATGTATTAATTTATATACCACAAGAGTATAATAGTAATCAACAAAATCTTAAGTTTCTTAGATAATTGTTCATTGATTGGGTTTATTTATTAATTGTATATATTAGTAGAACAGTTTATTTGTTGCGTGTGAACAGACTTGTACAAAGGCGGAAAAAAAAGTCTAAAAATTAAAAAAGTTATCTAGAAGCAAAAATGACTTTTTTAAAACCTATATGCACACATATAATAATCAGTATAGTAGTGATAGTAGCGTATTTATTATTTTTTATATATTAATATAGGTAACCTTGAATAATAACAATAATAACATTTAAGTACAGACTCTTTCAAAACGTTAGATTAAAGATGAGCTGAGTATACACATGGGCCGAGTCAAGACATAGGTTTAATCATGAGACATAATTCTGAGAAAAAAATCAAAAATCAACATTTTCATTATAGACTATAGTCCCGTTATATAGTGTATATGTTTCTCGATTGTTTAAAATTAAAAATCGGTTTTTCAAAAGAACGTGACGTGTACGTCCATCATCATAAAAATCGAGTGTGCGCATGTGTGTTATTCTATCTACCCGCGCAGTAGAAGAGATTTTCGATTTTACATATCACACGCACGCGTGTAAGACGATAAATAATACAAAAGAAAAATAATAATAATAAAATACAAAAAATCTATTTCTATATATGATATGATATTCTGTATGTGTGTGTGTGTGTGTGTGTGTGTGTGTGTGTGTGTGTGTTCCATATACCAACAAGGCAACAAGGAAATAATGATCTTGAAAGTCTTGAAACAAATCGATAACGAGCTGTAACACGCATGTAACCGACACCGCGACCAATCGAATATAGTAGCTTAAATTATATTTCGTTGCTGCAGTGCGTATACGCACATTATATTTATACGATGACGTTAACGTGTAAACCGTAGACACATGTGCGTTTCATTTTTATATACACACATGATTTTTATGAGACATTTTCATAACACACGATTAAATATAATTAATAAAACTTATTTTGCTAAAAATTGTTAATATTTTTACAATCATAATAGCATATATATTTGATTTTCGAGAATTCCAATCATCAATTACTTTTTCTTTTTTTTTTTTTTTGACAATTTTAATAATGAATTTTCCATCAAATATTACTTAATATTCGTGTATTATATGATTTTTATCTTCTGAAATTTCATCCATGATTATAATATTGCATTTTTTAATCGTCTGCTGTCATAACGATTTCGTACCTAACTTATTATAAAACAACCGGAAATAAGTAGTTTTGTTTTCCTATTTACCTAATGGTGTCAAATGCGAGGTCATCGCGTAGAGAGACCTCACTTTTCTAACAGATTTTCCAGATTAAATACGATAGTAGAGTGTAATATGCTCATACGCGCAGTATTGTTCAAAATTATATAGAAGTATCATTCGGACCGTATCCTAATGTAAACCACTTTGATATTTTTTCTATTTTATTTTTAGCATGACGTAGGTAATGTTTATCTCATCATAAACTTATGGCCATTTAATATATTATGTTCGTAAGTATACACTATACAATATACATACATTTTTATAATATATATATATATTTTTTTATATACTCGAATAATTTACAAAACTGAGGAAAGTAAGATTATAAAAGACTAAAAGTTAAACTTAAGCTTATATATTTAATTTGAATATAACATTTTATTAAACTTCTCAAAGCATATGTTTAATTAATTGCATTTTAAGACTTAAACTCTGATTAGTTATGTAAACGAAAACAACGTTTGCTAAATTCGAAAATTTATAAAACCTAGATATTACTAGAAACTATAAATATAAATATATACAAAAATATATTCAATATAATAATATGTAAGTGTTTTTGTTCTTGTACTTAACATAATTATAATATGTTGTATATTACAGTATTAATTTTGATACTAAACGAAAACATGTATAAAATAATGTACAATTATTCTCAATTATTATTCATACATCTAACGGTAAACGAAATAACTGTATATTAAAATATGATTTTAAACGTATTGTTTTCGATACAAAATTTTTACCGCAAAACAATGGAGACTATATTTAAAATGATTAATGGAACTTGTATTATATTCATGCCCATATGTAGTACTTTAAAAATATCGTTAATATAATTTAAAATTTTTAATCATTTGAAAACAGTTAAAAATTGCAATCTCTTTATAAGTTTAAATCATAATTATTACATAAAACAGGTAAAATAATAACAATTCTGTATTACAGTGAAAGTGACTTACACTTATAAGTTAAACCTTAGAATCTTAGATAATAACTTCGAGTGTGAATATGTGTAAATATACTAGGAAAATAACAATTGTATTCAATTGATATGTCATCTATATAATTAACGCGCTCAGAGAAAGAGAAAAATATTTCTCGTATTTGAAAAATTTACACAAAAACGTTTTCCTTTATTTTTATTATTATTCTCACACATAAACTTACATAATCGAAATTTTGAAAGGAAAACGGTTCCCACACCGGTATTATAATATGTTAAAAAGAACGTGAATATTATGTTTACTTAAAACACGATTGTTATTTGTTTACCATTCGAAATGAAATAAGAAAACCGCAGTAGCGAATACGATTAAAGATTTGATTGACAGAAAAAAGAAACATCGAAAATTCTTGAAATATTACATTAGGTAGGTATCTTGTTAATTTAAAATTTCTCACTTCAGTTTTCGAATTGAGTTTTTCTATAAAACAATGTTTTGAACTTTTGAAGCATCATTAATATTACAAATAATATTTACAACGATAATTTAATACGTGCAATCGATTAGGATTTGTCATAGGAATAATGATCGTGGATTATAATCATACTAATAATAATGATTGATTGTGAAAATTATAATTAAAAATAATAAAGGAAACGTCGATGGTATAATATATTATGTTATTGTGTCTAAAAATGGCAGACTTATATGATTCTTATATAAGATCCGATTACCTTGCAATAGTGATGTATCTGTATACTCTATATACAATACACATTTAAGTAAACGTTTTGTCGACATTATAAAATTATCATGGCATTTGTCTCGTTTTATCGATTCACCAATAATGATAATATTATACATATTATTATCATCTTTGTCGTACACGATTTACGTAAGACACGCGCTCATAATATATCTGACTTGTTAATTGTATTATTATTGTACACCGGAGTCAACAGTTTCCGCGTTATGTGTTTTATTTTTCTCTATTTACAAGGAACGATGCACAAATTACAGAATATATACTTGCCCATTATTCGAATGAACTAGTGTATTTGGACCGAGTGGACCGAATTATGGATCCTATCATTTGTTATGGATCATTTTACAAATTTATTTGTAAATCGAATGACGAATCTGTGTCGATCATTCATCATTTATATTCAATATACATATATGTATATATATATATAAAAATTATGCCTTGTACTCTTGCAACAGTAAAACGTACGTCTAAATAATGCACATCACCTCTTGTTATTAGTTTATTACTAATAATTTATATTTTAAATATAATAATTTTTAAAGTAAAACTGTGAATAAAATACACGTCCACTATAGGTACGTGTATTATTTTATTTTTTTTATGTGTATCTTAAATCTTAATTCGATTATATTATTTTTATTTCTTTGGTACGTGGACTTTTTTTTATTAACAAGTATGCTTTTTTAAATATTTTAATGTGTAACAGTTCGTTACGGATCGAGTTAGTGTACACCGTAATAATATAAAAACAAAATCTATAAAATGATTACCATTAGAATTATGATTTTGTTAACTAGCAAAAATAATATTATTCCGTTGTAAATGGAATGTACATAACATATTATATATTATGGCGGTATTATTTGAGAGTATATGCGTAGTTTTTACCATAGTAGAATAATTTTATGTTATGCGATCATCTAAAATTCTAAAATGATTATCATAAAAAGAAAATCATATATATATATATTATTTATTATATACTGATTATGAACAGTTTATAATATCGTGTGTGAATAATCGATTATGTAAATTTAATATATTAAAATGAAGATTTATGAAAATGATGTACAGATCGTATTGAAGATCACGTTTGTTGGTTTAATAATTTTATTATTATACATTTATTTTATCTAAATTTGAAGCCATACGTATAATATGATGATGTAAACAACCTATTTAATAAGCCCACGTTATTTTAACAAAATTGTTATAAAAACTTCTTTAAAACTGCATGCAATAAATGTTTCTCAATTTTCTATACTTAATTTTGAAAAACAAATCTTATAAACAAGAAGTATGGTCTATTATTTTTAATGACTTTTTTCAGGTCTTCACTAAAGTAGGAACATTTTATTATTGTTTCAAAATTACGTAAATCATTGTTGTACAAAACGTTTGCATTAAGTCACATATTAAAGATTAAGCGATTAAAGTACTAAACTGGATTTCGTAAAAATGCTTAAAAAACGATTACACGCTGTCTCAACTATGATTTCAGTATATTATCGTGGTGATGGTTGACAATAAACGAATACATTTTTTCAATTTAAAATAAATCAATGTCATATAATATAATAACGCATTTATCGCTTTAAATAATTGTCGTATATGTAACGCATATTTCTATACAAGTTTTTGAGTTTAGACAAATTTTCAATATAAATTTGTGTATAATAAACGTTAAAATCTTATTAAAAAATATGTAAATGGCGTTTTGTTTATTTTTCAAGTACCATATAGTTGGTAAAAATAAAAATAAATTCAATAAATTCGATTATGTATAATTTGTCAACAGCGCGTTTTATTATTATAATAACATTTCGCATTTTAGTTTGAAATTATATACAAAACAATTACAATTTACAATATATATTATAGTAACTATATACTGTTGATACAATTCAATATAGGATACGTTTACAAATCAATGTTCGGTATAATAATACAAAGTAAGTATTGTGGTAGCTATATTATTAAGAAATCGAGATCGTTTCTATAAAAACTTTATATAGATACATTTCATAACCATTTTGGTGTTAGCAAATACGCATTATTATAATAATAATAATAACGTTGATAATGAAATAGTTACAATTTTACAAATATGAAATGACGCGAACAAAAAAATAATATCAAATTCTCCGTAGAAAAATACGTTTTATTGTCGTCGGATTTTCACAAAACGACACAATACAATATGTAATAAAATAATATTGTTTACTCGGAGGAAAACATGAAAATTAAAAACTGTCCGTTTTCCATTATTATATACGACTATTATCTACAAAGCCTGCACCCGGTTTCCGCGTGTCCGCGTAAACACAATATTCATGACGGTCCCATAACAACTATACCTACTGTTCGCAAAATATTGACATGCGTTTGTTAATAATAATAATAATAATAATAGTAATAATAATCATGTGCCTCATCTCGTGTGTTTGTTTGTTACACTGCACGCAACATCTGACAAGGGCACTCTTCCGCCAAGGATATTATATTATATAGTGTTTTAAATGTGCGAAACTCATACCTATTACCCGGTAACATCTACAATCATAATATTGTACCGGCCTATATTACGCTATTATCATTGTGACTATACCCCGCGTACAGAGTATTTTGTCACCGTAATATGTATATGGTGCACGATTGTCTTCCGCGTGAGGAATTCATAATCAAGGACTTCCTTTTACTGAATTCCGCGGAAAATGATATCGTCCGACGATAAAATCGTGTAAAAACTCTCGAAAACTAATATAATACAATAATAATAACCACATATCGGTTAACAATGAAAACAAAAATAAAAACGTTGGAAATATGTGAATGCATGTGTTATTTTATAACGTTAATTGAAAGAGAAAATTAGACGTGCCAAATACAAATCTCAAATGGGATTCTCATCGCATTCACGTGATGTTCTCATAATATATAATATATTATTATATCATATAATATATTATCCACGGTACTTTTCGTCTCTGAAAGTTTTTGTTTATTTCTTTATCATGACAACACGGCGATTTTCTGTTTCGAATAACTTTCACATTTCTCGAAGAATATAAGATTACAAAATAATTGGTTTTTTTAACATATACACATTTTAAAAAAGAACTGTCTATTATTATTATTTTTTTTTTTTTTATATATATATATATAATTTAAATTTATTCATATGTTGGTATATATGAATATATTACATATAATAAAATCTAATGTTAAATGATAAAAAATAAAACAATATTTCTATCTTTAGTAAATCACTTTGTTTCAATTAGTAATTTGTTTTTTTCATTTTGAATTTAAAAGTTATTATTTTTATTTGTCTGTGGGTGGAAATTAATCTAACGTCAAATAGAGAGATAATTATTTGCTCCTTCAGTTTTAAGAGGTTTATACGATATGTTATATACGATTAAATCACTGGAAAGTATTCGAAAATTGATTTGTTTTTGATTTGTAGGTTTGGTCTGTGTTTTAAAATACTCATGTATATAATATTATAGTAATATATAACTATTAACGTCTTGTCTTCTACTCAGCTGCATAATAATAAATAATACCTAATAATAATGACCCGTAAAAATGTATTTCCGCTTATAGTCGTGAGAAGCGACGTATTGTTTTTTTACTATATATTATATAGTTATACTACTGGTGTTTTCGTCGTAGGCATCTATAATTATGCAAGGTAAAATGATTTTTTTCCAACGAAACGCTAAAACACAAGTACAGCCAGTATTTAAACACAATGTTTTAACACTTCTTGGGAAATTTTGCGTACAATAGTTTGGACAAATCATAGTAAACAATAATTAAGATGTAAATAATGACAAAAAGTGATTTACAAACACACTGTACGTACTTGTGTTAATAAACAAATTTGTTATACAAATGCGAGTAGTACATTGTGGTATTTTTTAATATAGGTACATATTACGTATTATATATTATACCTATACTCTAACTATGAACTATATTATTGACTTTATTACAAAGTCCGTAGAATATAAATATGTTAGATACAAGGAAAAAAAATGATCCTGTATACGCTAAAAATAACATGGACTTAAAATAACAGTCTGTGTGTTTTATAATTAAATACGATTATTTACGATTCTTAAATATTCTTGTCCTCCTTTCCAAAAGATCCAAACTCTGCACTGGAAATCGTTACTTTTGATTAATCGCGGCGCAGACCGTATAGTTGACAATTACAATTCGATATTATATTACATTAGGTACCCATAAAATTTCGATTTCATTCCCGTATTCGGATCAATATTATTTATATTCACCGACGTCGCATATTATTACATTGCGTATACGGAAACTCGTTTGAACAAACTTATTCAAGTCAGTATACGCACACAGTAATATAATATATCAACCAACAAATCGCACAAGATAATAATATCATATTATTATATGGTATTTCATATACACGTCTCTGCGGTAGGTCCAGCGTAGCCCATTCGCGATCCTTGTCCGACATGTATTTTTTAACTTGGTCTCCAGCCTTTAAACGGTATAGGTAAGTACGTAGCTCTCACTGTTTAAAACGGGTTTTTCGTATTTTTTTTTTCGGCTGTAAATGTGATGATTTCCACATTTAATCGTAGATGTCAGTTTGGATCTATTATAATATTTTATATAGTGTCCGCGTGTACAGTAAACGATCTGCAGTTCATTTTCAACCTGTTGTTGGGGAACATTATTTCGGCGATAATATTATTTTATATTTGTTAAGCGCGTAAGATTTACTGTCTCCGTCTGTCTAACGCGCAATGTAGCAAATTAACCATAGACAGACCAAAAACTGTGACATTTCGGGTACATTTTTCAAGTTCGAACGCTTATTATTAAGCTTAAAAAGAAGAAGAATTTTTAGAGTTAAAGTTTAAGTAACTTTAAGTTCGTTTTTTTAATTTTCAAATAATGGTTTTGACTTTTCAATTTTTTATTTTTAAAAACTCCTTCTTTTACTCTTTTAGTACCTACTTTCTTTTTTGTAGATATTTTATAAAACAGATAACATATTACAGTATGTTGAAAATATTCCTATCTTTAATTTTGATAATATATATATATAATATGCAATAATGGTTCTGCGTACGACTATTATACTATACTTCACGACATACTTTAGACATACAGAAACAGCAAATCACATGCTGACATCTCAATATTATTTTGTTGCTATTATAATGAGAGCGCGGAATAATCAAGATTTTACGAGAAAATACTTATAGTAAATCAACCAAACGCTCGTGGCCAAAAACAGTTCTCTAGTCTACCTGACAGTTGGTATATACATACCTAAGGACGAGTAAATCGTCGGTGTTTCTGAGAAGTTAAATCGCGCGCGGGTCGCTGATGGATTGATCGACATTATAATAATATATTGTGTCTCAGTACCAAACGTGTTCACACGTTGTCCTTTTTTTTTTTGACAAAACGTTTCTGTTTATATCTAATTTTTCAAAGCACCACCCGTTCTTATCAATGATAACAATATATATAATAGTTCTGCGAATCCTGTTTATATAGCATGTCTATACACGAAAATTTTAAAGACATAATCATGACTGGAGGAGGTAACCCGAAGAATAACCTCAAGTCTTTCTTCGCCAAGTGTGTGTGTGCGTGCGCGTGTGCGTGTGTGTGTGTGTGTGTGTGCGTGCGTGTGTGTGTGTGTGTGTGTGTGTGTGTGTGTGTGTGTGCGTGCGTGTGTGTGTGCGTGTGTGTGTGTGTGTGCGTGTGTGTGTAACAATGCGACGCGCACATGAATGATGTCAATATGATGTCTGATGCACAAAAACAAGATTGTGGTCCTTTGAAAATAGTATCCTACTCTAATAAAGTAATAAATAGTATTTATGTTTATATATATAATATATATTTATATATCGCCCTTATATTCGACGTATTTCGAAAATCACGTTTTATTTTAATTATACAAACCAAAGTTTCTATTAGATTATATATACGAATATTATTGTTGCGTCTTGCGTGTTAACTTCTAAAGTTTTTATTTACACATACCTACACATTATAGAAACAATTATATTATTATAATAGCGTTTTTATGCAGTAGCATTCTTTAAATCAACGTCGTTAATTTATAATTGATCGTAAATTGAACCATTAGGCCAAACGTGTTTGGGAATTCAAATATTTCTCTACTCGTCTGTAATACGATTAGGTACCTATATAACGTTATTTAATACGAGAATATAAATGGTAAATAATGGAGTACTTATTCGTATAATAATTTTTACAGATTGATTACAAATAATTGTTATTTTGTTATTTCAATATTTATAACGAAAACATTAAGCAACAAATTGGTTATAACTATTATAAATAGTATCGTTTGTTACATATTATGTGTACGAAATACTAACTTTATTTTTTTCTTCTCGTAGACAAGTGTATACGTAAATCAATCATCTGAATTTCGTATTAATTGATTATGTTAATTTTATGCAGTTTATATTGTAATACACATTAGACACGGGCCCTTTTCAATATCGACAATATCGATTCTGTATGCTGTAAATATATTAGCGCATTATGCTGCGTGTATATTACATATTATGTATAACGTATATCCAATATAATATATTATAGGTACTTTCTAATTGGTAAATTGCATCATATATAAATAGTTTATAATTTCAATTGTAATAATAATTCATTGAATTTCGTATACTATATAATGACTATACTATTATGTATGTATATTCAATATTGTATAATCCATTATAATGGTAATTTTTTTTTAAAATTGTTTCCTCCGTTACAGTGCATAACAATATACGCAATTTTCTATGATGAAAACATTATTATCTTGTAAAATTCGGACAAATTAAACATTCATTAGAATATTCATCGTCGAATTAGTGATATTATTGGACGAATTCATTGAAATAATTTTTAAACGAAAAATATACGGGTTAAATAAAACAGCCTTTCTCAGCCTCCCACAACACCGGGTGTAATAATAATTATAATTTATAATACTGTGCACCTTAACAACCGTGTAACAAGGCTTGAAAAATTTGCGTTAAAATCTTATGAGTCTATGTATAATATAATAATATTATATATTTACCAAAAAATTACGAAATATATAAAATTTTATGTCCTCGGAATCAGAGGCTATTTCTTCGTGTATCTATGACACATATTATATACTGAATTATAAGATAATGATAAAATAATTCACATTAGCATATTGCAATATAATTGGCAATGTTTTTTCTTATTTCGCGAATAATTTATCGTTGACTCATCAACAAATTCCCAACTAATGATACGCGAATAAAATATAATAAATATAATATACCCGTTTAAATAGATATACATTTAAAATTATGGTAGTTAATCGAAATAAGTATAATTATGCTATAGGCATTTTGTGAATTGCTATATTTGTATGTTTTATTTATTGACGGATACAATAATATATACTATAGTCATGTACATTACTAACCATTACTATCTTCTATGGTTAAATTTTAACCGTCACTCGATAGGCGTATATAGGTGCACCATAAAAGTTTTAGAATTGATAAAGTTTTGTATTTTATCTTTTACCAAGTTATTTATTTGCTCAAGTAATAATAAATAGTCACTGAATGTACATTTCCGTAGTTATTCATCGTTTTTCGTTAAATCAATGCCTTATTTCAGGAAAACCAGCCTGGCAACCTCAATAATCGTTTCCCTTAGTCATTGTTGTACTAAATAATCGAATGTAATGTCTAATATAATGGTTATTCTAGATTTTTAATTACAAATACTTTGGATATAGTTAAATAAAGCACTGATTTTAGCGGTTACAACGATGCCGGTAACAATTTGTTAAAAAAATAATAATAATTAATTTGAGTAACCTCACTGCATGCTTGAATGATTTTAATGGTTGTATTATTATTTTATATGTAAATACCTAGGTAGTATTTTGTTTTTTTTATGTTTTATATAAAACGCCACATGTAGGTATGAAAGAAAAAAGTAGTTGAAAATACTAAATTTTATGTGAAAATAATTTTGTTTTATACGATAAAGAAACTTATAGGGTACCTAATAAAAAGACAAAATTTATATTTTTGTAAAAGACTTCTGTATTTAGTAAATTTCCTATAAATATATTTTAATATTTAGTTGTAGTTAATATTGTCATGTTTTTTATTTTCATTTATTATTTTAAATTATTATATGGAAACAGCAGGAGTATAATTGAATTAGATATCATTGGTTTGTACTCCGTAATAAAATTATTGTTTCTGTATATTCTTGACGGAAAAATTAATTGAAATATTTTCTTGGAATTCAAATTTTGTATACGATGCACTTATTGTTGTTAGACAGGGCCGTAAGGAATGATAGTATCGGGGGTCGTCAGGACCCCCCATCAAGGTTTTATGCAAATTAGTAGTCGGCAATATCGTCACAAAAGTATAAGCATAATTGTATAAATGATATCAATATTACATGTTAACCTATAGATACAATAATAAATAATTCATTGTAAATAAAAATCTCCACAACATAATATTAAATCATTGTTTTCAATATGGTTGATAGACGGTGAATGGCAAATTGGGTATGTGTACAATGTAGACGATAGTCTACGGTATACACTACTACAGTATTACTCGTTAATATTATTGTAAATTAAACAGGTATTTCGTAAAAGAACGTTGTGTTATAATTTAATTAAGTATTTATAATATACAGATAAGTAAATTGCAATTTTTAATTTATAAACTAATTTCATTTTACATTTTATTTTATTGTTATATATTAATATTTGAGGTTATATTAAAGTTCATAGTAAGTACTAATTTGGTTGAATGTTATTATTATTATATATTGTAAAAATGTCTAGAAAAGTATTAAGTAGACTACAAAAGTGCAATACACTAACAGAGTAAGTTATCCTTACTTCATAGAAAGTTGTTACAATAGTCATTTCACGTTTACCCAAGTATTGGTTATTTTTAAAAATACTACTCATCTAGTTTTGAGTAACATTATTTTGGACTTCAGGTGAACTACGGTAATATGTAGATAATTAAGAACAAAAACAAAAAGATACGCGTTGTGAGAATAAAAACATTGAAAATTGAAAATTAAAAATAAACAATGTATTAACTACTAAAGACGTGGACACTGTAACACTAGTGCACTACTATATATCATTTTGTTATAGATATCTTGAAATTAAAATTAAAATACTTATCTTGAAAACGACAAATTTTTCATATTAAGTCGGCATTTTTTTTATTACGCCCCCTCTATGATTTTTCCTAGCGACGACCCTGTTGTTAAATAATAATAAACCATAATAAATTAGATGGAAAATAAAACGAAATTTCATCAGATTATTATAATAGTCATTTTAATATTTCAATATTATATTATACGGAGTGCCTTCATGAAAATAAATAAATTAAGTGTCGGTCCCAACAATAATAATATAACTATATAGCAGTGTATAATATCTACTATTATTATTACTATTATTTTAATAAACAACAGTCACATTAATACCTACTATACTATTTACTATACCTAGGTATAAATGCCCGTTTTCAAATAATGGGTAGGCGTCGACCAACTCGACCACAATCGTAAATTTTCAAATGACGTTATCGTGTTTACTGTTTAATAGGTCCAGTTATAATAACAATAATAAATAATGGAATATTCTATTCGATTGCTAAATCGTCGATTATATTTTATAGTTTATTATCTAGGTGCTTACCGTTTAAAAAATCGTGGGCACATTTCCCCGACACCCCCACTTTTGAATTTCGAAACAAAACCCAGGGTGTTATAACATTTATAATTGTTTGAGCCGATGGTCTCTACGTGTGTGCTTTCACGGTTCATAAAGCAAACAAAAATTGCTTGGAAGAATGCCGAGGAAACGTGAGCAATCTCACTTTTAAATTTTGAATTGAAACCTGTGCCAATCGATTGTACTTGACCATGTCTCGTTTTCTTAAATGAAATTTAATTTTTCAATATTTACTATAATGTGAACTATGGAAATGCAATAACATAGTTTAGAAGTTTTCAAATTATCTCTTATTAGGACAAATTTAATAAAAATAAAATGTTTTCAGAAAATATATAATTTCGTATTATATAACAATTAGGTAATTAAAAACATATTAAAGTTTTGAAACTAGTTTAACCACTGAACCCAAGTATAAATCAAACATATAACCTATCTTTTAGTATGGAAAATTCGCCTTTTTAAGATGGGGAGGGGTGAAAAAATTAATCTCTTGCAATAAAGTTAGGGTTCGAATTACTTTACGTATATAGCCTGAATATTAACTAAAGACCACGGGATAGTTAAAATAATTATGAATTTGAAATTCGTGTAATTTTGTTTTACTTAAATTTAGTCTTATCTTGAAAAAAAAAAATTAATTCGTCGTGTTCTGATGTATCAATTTCTGTTGTTTCTACTTAAGTAGTTATCAGTGTTAATATTTATTTAACAATGGTTTTATTATGCACCTATAAATAATTGTGTTGCTAGTAAATCTGTAGTGATTCATAGTTCATATACATATAATATGAGTTCTACTGTTCTACATCGGGACTTTCGAAGTTCTGAATGTCTCGTAAATTATAGTATTCAGCCGTTGATTTTTCATGATGTTATACCTACTGGCTACTACGTAGGTTAGCGCTGACTAGATGCAGACGGGTTCGCCAATATTTATTATATTTAAAACTAGATTTTAATGAATCATTATTATTTTTATACAAAGCTTCCACGCTCAACACACTACAGTCAATAATTTGTATAAATCATTTTAAAAACATTGCAACATTTCATATCTATTCTACCGTCCGTCATTTTTTTTTATTAAACGAGTACCAATAATACTGCTACATTACCATATTGTATTATAATATTTACTATATTAGGTATATAGTGAATGTGTGTCGTGTAATCAAAACACAAATTATTTCGTTTGTATTTAGAGCGATTATTGGAGCTAGCAGGTATGTCTATAATATTATACATTTAAGCGTTTACTTCCTTTGTAATTACCTATATACAATAAATAATAATAATAATTTAACTCAATATTTGTAATAATTGAAATAATAAATCATATCAATAGTATTAATCAAGAGGTGTTCAACCTTTCGATAGGTATAAATAGATACTTAAAAAAAACTAAAAACTTGTTTAAAGTTGACGTTTTGAGAACGAAGAGCAATATAACAATGAAAAATATCACGAACTCTACAATTTTTTAATTAGATGTTATAATAATTAATAATTATTACATTTGATGCGATCGAGTGTAATCGATTATATTATAACTTCCACAGAAATCTAACGGTTGAGTAACCCAACGGTATATAAAATCAGTATTAAATTTATAAGTTTTGTAGCCATTTGTTTTAGATAATTATTTTTCGTGTTCTCTCACGTCGTCGTAGGTTACAGGTATTATACCTTCGTGCCTCTTGTCGACGTGTGCGCGTTTAATAGTATTATACATTATAATAAATACGCGACCGCGCCAATAATAATACAAGCTTGTAACCCGTCCGATTGACCTTTTGACCGCTTGACAAGATAATATTTGTAATTTATAAATCGATCTAATATAAATTGCCTCGTGTGGTGTGTGTATCGTACTTTCACCTATATATTTTCTTGTATACAAGTCGGGAGTATGAAGAATTAAATTAAATATTTATATTACTGCACTGTAATATGCGCTTGTCCGCGGTGCCAACTTTATTTATTTTTTTTTTCAATTCGTGTTTTAGCGATATCGAACTTTGCAGATCTGTTTGGCAACGGCGCCTGTCGTCGTATATTAATATTAAAACACGTGCTCCGGTTACACAGAGTGATAAATAATTGCACGTCAAACGTTGGGAATTACATATATTTCCGATGTTATCTCCTTTGTTTTGTTGTAAATTGTAACGCAATATTCGGATGACCACTCTGTATAGGGTTTGGCGTGAACTTTCGTTTTTGTCTTACTACGACTTAATATCTTGTCCGCTGACATCTGAACCACACCTCTATAATGGGTTCTACGATCAAAATTATATTTTGTATGTGCAATAAAATAAGCATTTTGTGAATTATATACGTATAGGTCACGTGTATAATAAATTACACTAAAAGTTATTATTAATATTACCAGTACAATAATCATTAAAGTTTTAAATTGTGTAAAATATTTATAAATACTATGTGAAACGTATAAAAATAATAATAAATAAATAAATAATCTTATTATATCTAATTCGTTTTTTGTGACTTCAATTGAGTCAATATTATTAGAGTTATATTATTTTTGTTAAAAAAATATGTTTTTAAGTATTAACTTTTTAATAAAAATAAATACATTTATAAATAGTAAACACGTATAAAATCAATTTTCGTTTTATTGAAATCTCAATAATAAGGTAGGTAAATTACATTTTTTTTCCATAGACCAATAATTTGTTTTCAACCAAGATATTTTACCAACCGCGATCCAATAAGTTATTACTTATTAGTTATTAGTCTTTAGGCGATTTCCACTATTAGGTTCGCGTGACGTGCACGTTATTGTATATAGACAGAAATTTGATTATGGTTAATGTGGTTGTACTTAGTTTGCACCATGGCTTTAAAAAATAAGGTCCGCTATATTCTCCTTATCAATGTTCCGGTTAAATAGGCAAATACGTTTTTTAATGTTGCCACTTTTTAAAGGAGCGCTGCTATTTTGACGGCAAAAGCAAACGTCTATTTTTCCTAGCATTCTAGCAATGGCCATAGCTAAATATATATAGGTATGTCAGCAACTTTGTAAAATGTTGTTATAGTTTGCGCATGTAATATTATTCCATGATATTTCATGAAAGAAAATCTCAGCTAGTCTAGCAGTGATCCATAGAGTAGATTATTATTACCTGCTTAAATCATGTGAAATATCTCGTTCAATATTCACGTGTGACCAATTATTACTGTTATTTGTTAATGATAATAATTGACAACAATGAATTCACTGCCAGTAGCCGCCATGACACCTGCGTATCACAAATTGCTGACATACCTATATATTTAACCATGCTGTGAAGTAGAAGCGTACGCCGTCAAACCAGCAACTTTACAATATAGTGGTCATGATTGGAAATGTTTTTGCCTTTTTAAGCAGAAACATATTTATAGACAGGCGGGTGGAAGTGATCGGACCTTATCTTCTGAGACCATGGTTAACTTTCATGTTGAATTTTTATGTTTATTTAATCACAATCAATCGGGATTTTTTGCTACGACCGAGTGACGTGTACACGAAAATTGTTGAACTGGATCCAATCTCGTGATAACATGTGTTAATGTGTGGTAAGAACGTATAATCATTAAAGTATACCAAGAAATTACTGAGTATGCCAACCAATCGCAGCATAGGATTTTCATACAAGTACATTCGAACGTATGTATTGGAAACCTGACTTTTTACTTGGACTTGGACAATATTTCTGTCCCCAAAACAAATAATAATGTTCCTGGATACAGTGCCGGCAAAAATGAGGTTTTTTCATAATTTTATGGTGTGGGTTAAGTTAGGTTAAATGGGTGGCCAGGTGAATTCTTATATATACAGGTATAATTCCGAGATATTTGGTAATTAAATAATTGAATACAGTATTAGGAGGATCTCACGGATATAATGTTAAATATATTCTTGCGAAATTATAAGCATCCCATAGAAAGGATAACGTACCAATATGCTTCCCCTTTGGCTAAGTAATATATTGATATCGTAACTGGTAAGAATTTGTTTTTTTTGTTCTTTTTTTTTAGTTGAAATTTGACCAGACATATTATATACCTACTCACTGAATTGCCACCCAGGGTTGCACATTTATTATACAGAATGTACTTAAATTTATGTTACAAAAATGGTCAGGGTAACACATACGATTATATTATGTAATCATATTATTTTTGTGACATGATTTTCTAATCACTCTGTATAGTTAATATGGATTTTTTTATAATATTACATTTTAGAACGTGTCTTGTTTAGAGGAAACGAAAAATCTATTTAGAAAAAATGAATATTTTTACATCCACGTTTAACTGCTTAACATATAATAATTTGTTTTTATTTTACATCTTTTTAGAGCAATAAATTATGATATTTGAACTTGTGGTCCGCCCGCTATCTGAATATCGCATAGGTTATAGGTAGGTCTATCTATACGTATACAAGAATAATTTTACAGTATTAAATATATAATACAATACAAAATGTTTTGCGAGAGATATATTTTTATTACGTTTGCCATATATATATTATATTTATACGACCGACGTATAGTTAAGTTATATCATTTTGTGGTTACTGCGTTTATACAATATAAATACATATAGTAGTAGATACCTACCTAATATGACGTTGTTTCATATTTGTCCGTTAAACGAAATAGCCAAACTGTTTTTGCTGAGATAATATTTTTGTTTTCAATTATAATAATATTGTTTAAACGTTTTCGATTCTAGGAATCGCTTTCGTAGGCTAATTTATTTTTTTAACTGACACATAAATATATCACAATAAAACATTATATAATAATACGATGGAGCATATTGGACAATTTTGTATTATATTATAATATATATATATAATACGTATATTATGTGTATCGATTGTAAACGAACGTTGAAATACTATTATGATGACTATTTTTTTCTTTCAATAATGACATTTCGAAAGGTCGGTTAGGTATTTTTATATAAATATATTGTGTAAATGGTCGGTAGAAATTACATCACGATATTTATATATATATTATATTATATCCGATTTAACGCTTTAAATGAACACATTGTTTTATCGTTTATTATTTTATTTTATTTTTTACCAATACACACGCACATACCTATATAATAATATACCAAAGTTGTACAGAGTGACCACAATATTATGTTACGAAAAATAACTGAGATAACATTGAAAATGTGTGTGACAGCCACCATTTTTATAACGTGAAATTCGGTCGCCCTGTATATATATATATATATTCTGTAAAATGCGCATTTAACGATGTATATCTTTCCGAGTTTAGTCGTATATACCAGTCGTGTGTTATATAGCTATATTAATTATTATTATACACGTTACCGTGCCGTTTACATTTTAAAACAATTGTCACCCGGCATCGGTCGATCGTATATACACACGTACGTATACAATATATACGACTACACTAGGTATACCGCGTATACCGTTTCGGAATAATTGGTTTTAATTTAGATAACATTATTATTACCGTGTATACCGTGTATCTACTACCTATGCATGAGGAAACTATTCGGTCTGTCTACAATATTTGAAATTGCACACGAACATCGCACGACACCAGTGATTTATGCGGAAACGTTGATAATCTATTTTCGTCACGACACACGCGAATACCGTCGACTGCGAAGCAGTATATTATAATACATAATATTATACAGGGTGATTTTTTTTTTCTTTTATCATGATACACTCATTAACTCCAATCGATTCGTACAGGTGTTTTCCTTTCTCTCGCAGTTTAAATCGCTCTATTCGTCTCCACGTATATAATTATACTCTTCGAGAGAATAATATTTGCCGTTTTTATAAATTTTAAAACAGTCAACTCTATACATATATAACTATGTATATGTAAGCTCAAAATATGCCGACGTGGACATTTTTCTTGGACTGAAAATTTCGTTGATATGTTAAATAATACCTAAATATATACCGCAGTGTACGATTTGTTATACGCAAATTTATAAGAGATTTTCAGCGTGGTAAGCGTTCAGGAAATGCATAATGTACCTATTAAGATGAATAGATAATGACAAAAATAATAATCACCCTGTATAGTTTGCTGTTATATTATCCGCTATGCACCGCGGTGACATGATGCAGTTGCAGTATTATTAGGTGCGTACTTTACAAATAAACGTATATTACATTATTATGTAAAAATATGTCTATTATAGGCACCATTAATTTATTGTTCTTAAAATGTTTATCGAAATTTAAACGGCAAACCGTGTAGTGCATTAACTCACATACATACACGCGAGACACGAGTCTATTTTACCGTTATTTTGTCGTTTTACGTTGCCGTGTGTGCACTTGCATTCGTGTATATTATTATAAAATATAATCATAATATGACGTCTCCCTACCATTATTATTATTACTTACTACAATTGTTTATAAATAACGTGTCTATATGATATTTCGTATCATTAACGATACAATATTATCATCATACGTAGATCCGAGAGACGTACATTTTAATTGCGATTTGTTGTACGTCGTTATTATATTTCATTCTTTTTAACAACGTTTGAAATTCAATATAGACAAAACGATGTCCACGCGACTATAATAATGTTATGTTATACGCCGTCTCTCGTGTATGAGCCACGGGCTAAAATGTAAACAAAATTTATTAGACGAGTGCATCGTAATATTTCGTTATTGCGTAAATTCACTTAAGTATCCTCGTATATAAATATAGTTGGTGTATAAAAAAAACTCCACAGCCGTGGCGAACCGAGACAACACGCGCGTATAATATAATATAATATTATTGTTATTCACTATTTTGATATACAGTTTTACTTTGCCGAAACAGGTTCGCAGTTATTCCGGGCGTTGAGACTTAAAAATTAAATACAAACGTGCGATTATAATATTTAACGTATTCATATTCCGTTTTGTGATTGTTTTTTTTTTTCTGCAAAGAAGCTGTATCTACTACCCAAGTAGTATATAGTATACCAAGCTATAATATCAATAACAGAACAACAGAACAAATTAAACATTAAATGTGAATTTCGCACTTTTGTTTCATTCATATAATATGGGTCTGTGTTAAATTTACTTTGTTGTTACTTTAATTTTATTACACAACGTTTATTATTAGTATTGAATTTATGAGGTCATAAAATATTTTACTATAAAAATATAATATTATTAAACTACACATCGTTAAATCGTCCATTCAATTATAAAATAAATATTTTACTTTTGAAGTTTTAAATTGTAATATTATATATCAATATATATATAATACGTAAATGTTATTGTATAAATTTAATAACACATTTTGAGTAAAATTAGATCTCTGACTCTTTAACATAACGAAGAAAATATTTAGATGTTTTTTTGTGTATAATCTTGTAAATAAATTTTGATTGCCAAAAATTATTAAGAGTTATATTTTTCAATGTACCATATTTCGATTTTAGGAATAACTTTTTAGAAAAAATGAAATATAATTATAATAGAATGCTTATGAGTTGTAATAAAACTAAACATTTTGATTTATTTATCATAAATATAAATCATATTAATTAATGTAAATAAATGGTGTTACTACTTAATATTTATCCTTTGGAAAAATAGATAACATCATTTTAACTCCTGATTATTATTTTTTTATTTTTTTTGGGGGGGAGGGTACTTTGATGTTTTATGGTTATGAGGGGCTAAGTACCCCCGAGCACCACCCGATCACCACCAATGAATATATTTTCCACTTTGTGTAAAATGTTTTGGTGACAAGATGTCTATAACCATATAGACATCTAATTATCGCTAGTTATAGAACTATTGCCAATAAATCAATGAACAAATTACAAGTTAAGCAGCATACACTAAATACGTTCTTATACGTCTCGAAGACGGTTGGAGACGTAATATGATAGAACAGTGAAAAGCCGCACACTGGATGCGTCTCCTTCCGTCTAGTTTAGTTGTTTGTGTTCCTCTTTCAGGGAATCGTCAAACTACGTTTTAAATTGTTACTGTAGTGGTGTATGTTTCATCGTGGTTTTTCTTTTAACATTATATCTTTTAAAATTAATTTTATTATTTTACCTGTATTAAAATTTTACCATGGACTGGAACAATATAAATTATCAATCGCAAAAGTATTTTGATATTAAATAAGCGCGTGTCTATATAATGAACAAAGCTTATTGTAGCTACATTTGTGTGTAGCGTATAAAATATACAAACTAATAAATACCTACTTTTATAGTTTGAATTCAATTTCAATGTATTTTTATATATTACGATTTCAAAGTTTGGATATTATTAATTTATTAAGTGATATATCATACATGTATATATATTATATCGTTATCATCGTCTTGAATATGCAACCTGTTAAAATGTCATGCGATCGAAGGACAGATAGCTTCGAGTTATAGGTTACGATACGCGTATATAACAAGGAAAAAACCGTTTTCAACCTTGGCGTATTGTTTGTAGAAAACTATACTTACTATAGGAATATAATGCGTATGTGTTGTACTTACTTTGTTGTAAATAATGGTAAGATCGTAAGTTAATGGGTAATTGTATTTTATTTGTCTTATAGAATAATATGATAAAAAAACAAATCGGATAAGTAATCGCAAAATAATTATTATCATTGTCTTACAAGTTACAATAAGACGATAACAATTATTACATATCGCATAAGTAGATACCAATATTAAATGAAGCTTTTTTTTATTCGTAAAACATTATAATAAGTTCGCCATGAAAACTGTAAGTAATAATTACTAATTAAAATGTCTAAAATATGAATATAGACACGTGATAAATTATTTATATTAACAGTTTTCTTATACATCAAATATTTGAGAGATCAACTAAAACTAAAAATAACGTACTCATTTTATTTTATTTTATTAATTGAACACTAATAATAAGTATAGGTACCTAGTGACTACAGTTTAAATATCAATTTAGACTTATCTTAATAAATTTTCATGCACTTAGGCTTAGTAATTTTAGTATACATAATAATTATAATAATCAAATTCATTACAAATATATAGTATAAAATGATTAGTATAAAAATCGACTTGTCGTCTTTTCTGTATAGTTATATCTATATAATTGTATTGAGTACTTTATTCTTATGTATACTTATGCAGCAATATAATATAGCTTGTTAATATAGCTACGTTTGTTCCAATATTTCAGTCACACATTTTGAATTATTTATTTTACATATACAGATTTAATAGATATCACGTAGAGAAAGTGGAATAATATTATACGCTTACTCGATAAAATTTTTATGTAAAAACGTCAAATTTTCGTTATATTTGTCGTACTTTGTATGTAATATATAGGACTCTTATTTGATATTTTATGGAGAACGTGAAATCCAGGCGAAATCCGTATTATTCAATTTCGGTGAAATTATCTTTTTAACCTAAGTTTATAATATCTTCGTGGACAAACCGCCTGGACAGACGTCGCGTCGGTCTTAATTAAACTCCCGTTCGGTGGCGGCTACGGGTATACCTACCTGTATTATATCGATTCTCAGCGGGTTGTCGGCGCACAGGTCTGCTACGTGTTTTTATAATATCATATAATCATGAGTAATACACATACTACAAAAGCTCTTATATCGAAGGATATGCCCAGTTTTATAATTACCTATCGAGCTGTTATTAATATAATAATATAATGGTATATATACGAAGCTCGGAGCTGCTGAATATCAATTGTGGAAAAAAACAATACGAACAGTTCATTAACCCGGAAGGGTCATTTTATAATTTTATATATTATTACATCGATGTATACGCAGTAGGTACCTTTATGGAATTAAATTTAATGCCCAATGGCTATAACGTCGGTTGCTTGAATGTTTCAATTTTAATACAAATTCCAATCTTTTTTCCTAGGACATAAAAGTAGTAGAAGTACCTACACGCGCGTCGTGTTTATTCAATAAATTAAAAATGTCCATTTTATTGTTCTTTCATAGCGTTACATTAAAAAAATTTAAGTTTAAATCGTCTGGAATTCCATAAACCATAATCGAAATTTGTTCTTCTATACTTTGATACCCACTTCGACACATGTGCTTATATTCATATATTGTACGATACCCGTGTAATGTTTTAACGAGAGACTTATATTGAAATAAATATGTGTATGTGTATAGACACTAGACGATAATTTTTATAACATTTTATTTTTTATTTTTTCTGCACGTACCCTATTTATATTGTCGGCCTTCGTGAGGAACATACGGTCATTGTTGTCGGCGTACGGGTGTGTGTGTGTACAGTACAGTTCGACATCAATGGGAGAGTGACCGCCGCGTGGGCGGCATACTTCAGACCTTACGCATATACTTGAAGTAAGCTCAAGAGAACACAAAAGAGCCGTATTATAATAATGTGATATTATCATATAATGTGCGCGCGCGCGTATATTGACTTATCGCAGGAAATCGCCTCTGCGTTAACTATCCGATGGTCACTTGGGCGCGTGGAAAACATCAGTCGCTACATACATATATATATATATAAACCATGATCAGAGTTAATTTTCAAATAATCTGCATATAACTATAGGACTGGGATTTTAATAAACACCAAAATAATTTACATAAAAACAAGTGCCATAAATGACCAATATTACCTAAAATTCCCTAAAAACAATAAAAATTGTTAAAAAGTATCTAGAATGTGTTTCAACTATTTTGTAGTTTATTAATTTAAAAATTTATTACATATTTTAATTAATTTGATTACTATTTCAATAACGATAATTTTGAATGATAAACACAAACATAATAATACGAACACAAAATAGAAAAACTAAACGTACGATTTATAGTCGTTACAATGAAAAATTAAAAAGTAAAAATGCAAATTAAAAATTTGTAAGTGTTTGAATCCTATGGATCACAAATAAAAGATAAATCCTATAAAATCATAGTTTTTCTAAAGTAATTTATATTTTATTAGTCTGAATAAAAAAAATTATTGAAAAAATATTTTCATTGCAAATAAGATAGAAAAAAAAATCATTTTCGATATAATTTAACATCAAATTTGTATGCGTTTACTAATATACAACTTTCAAAATATCAACTCAAAAATCTTATCCCACTAAACGAATTTATATAAAAACTTCTTACCACCTCGTGACATACGTATTACTTATAATTTCTTTATATAATCTATAAAATAGTATATATATATACTTTCAGTTATATCATTATAAATCATATAAAATATAAGCATGATATTAAATCTTAGATTGAAAATACACTAAAATTTGGTGGTGATGTGTATTAAAAACGAAATTTTAAACGGGTAAATTTATTAAAACAAAATATTAATTTATAAAAATTAAAACAGTTGAGTTGGCATCTGATAGATGTTCAAATGTATAAGATTGTATTATAAAGATATAAGTATTAAGTATATAAATCGATATATATATATCGATATCAAATTGCGTGGACACCTAAAGTTGTAAAATTAAGTTGTAAGATATGTTTTTTTTGTATTACTACAAGGCAAAGCTATATACAATATACATTTGGAATTGTTTTTTCTTATTAGAAAGTGAATATATGGCATTCACGAACAATTGAAATAAATAAATAAACATTGCAACAGAAAAATGTTATCAAATATACATAAACATTATACACACGAATTTACGACGAAGCTAAGTAGAATTTAAGATTGTAAATGATAATACCTAAATAAATATATATACATATATAGATAGATAGTATTAGGTACTAACTACTAATATGTATACAGTGGTAAAACGTAATAGCTTCTGAATTCTATGTATTTAACTTGGTAATAGTTGATGGTCGAACGACTCCAACGCATGTATAATGTATACCTATCACCTATGTAACCTATGTAATATGTAACTTATTATATATATATATATAATATGTAACTTATTAATTTACATTTTAGATATTATTTATTTTCTTATTTGGAACTCCAAACTCGTATTCTCATAATTTATAAATTATGGGGTATTATATCATACAGTTGTATATTACTTTTTAAAGAATGTCTATCCATTAATCACGGGAACACTATTATTTATGAATGTAAAATGCGTGTATAATATCATAGAAATAATTTTCAAGAAAATTTTGATTTATAAGTATGTCCATATAGACGACATGTTTTTTTTTAAAATTTTCAAATGTAATATTATCAAACGTATCATACAAAACGTATCTATTTTATGAATTGAAACGAATCGATGATATAATATTATGTCCATAAAATCTTTACATTTTGTTTATCGGATTTCTATGATAATTATTGATACACGAGAAATCGTAAATCGCAATACGCAGTGCAAGCCTTATTAGAACGCTTTTCAAGCGGTATGACTTTAACAATTATTTCTAAAACATCACCATGTATAAGCGTTTTAATATAATATTATAAGTAGACTAAGAGACCGTGTAAAAACCCTCGAAAGGAGTCAATACTATTGTTTAATGTTTACATTTATTATAATATTAACACCATGGTATATTATAATAAGGACGAAAATAATTTGATTGTTGATGACATTTTTTTTTTTTATTTCGTATCATATGCAATGTTATAGAAAAAAAAACATATTATACACTATTACACAAGAGACTTAATATTATCTTAGGTATCCGATTGACCTTCTAAAGTGCAGACACAGAGTGCCGCCTAAATATAATATAAAATACTGCAACGGTGACTCGTAGTTATATTATATACATATAATATACCTATATATATATGAATGGTGTCTGACATGAATACCTAATATATATATAATAATACAAATAATAATAATAATATAAAAACCTAAGCTACAATATCATATCCGATGAAATATAATATATATTCGGATGGCGACGTTAACTTGGGTTCTGTTTGTCGTGTATTGTTATTATTATTTTCTATTTTTTTCCACGCACACACATACACACGTCGTGTGTACATCGTAAAATGCATATATTATTATAATAGAAATAATAATAATAGAATATAACTCTAGCTTTAGATATATTAGCATTTAGCTACCTTACCTCTATGTATAAATAATACCCATGTGTTTCTCTAAATGTGCGCGTTTTGTGAGTTATTTATGGTAATTTAAACGCAATGTCTTATATGGTATATCGAGAAGAATAACAAAATAACAAAATAAATAAAACCCGCGAGGAAGAAACGGAGTTTGTCCGATCTCGGAAAACATTATAATAATATTATATATTATATATTTATATCGGACGGCTACGATCTCCCACCGTCCCTCGCCACGTTAAACTACACCGGGATCCGTGCGGCTTATATAATATTATATACGCATATATACCAAGGTGCAAGATATAAGTATCTACTTATACCTAGGTATTAGTATTTAGTTATGTACGCTGTACGGTATATACATGTGATACGATGTAATAATCCTCGCGGTGTGCTCACGTCACATTATTAAACCGAATAGTCACGAGCGCGCAACAATAATATTATAATCTTTCACCCTTTCGGATGGATCGCTATAATATTGTATTTTACGATATATGATCCCATTGTCTGGATCCGCTTCGCATTGTCCATCATAATATTATCATTATCGTTATTATTGCCGTCCGTCGATCAATCACCTGCAGTGTAACACAACTTATTAGGTGAAATATACACACACATATATACTGTCAGGGGTATATTTATTTGAGTGTTTCAAGAGATTTATTTTAACCCAGGGCTCGAATAAAAAAAAAAAAATATTTTGTTTAACGTTTTAAATTAAAATTAACTTCAATTTTTTAACTCACTGTGTAATATATGGTCACTATTGTAGATAACATTATAACTATAACTGCAATATAATGTTTGTTTTGTATATTATATCTATTAGTCGCATACCCATATAACCACAGTCTGGACTCTAAATCAATAGAAATATACGTTATAGGTAAAACATAAAATATATTTTATTGTTAGTTTGGTATAATCGAATTATAATTATAAAAAATTATATTTTCGCCTATGTATAACCTATGTATTAAGTTATTAACCAGCTATACCTTGTCGCTATATAGCTAGTATATATACAATATACGTATGTACAATGCGTCAATGCACCACACGATGCGTAACATCAGAATGCGTGCAAAAAACACGCCCACGTGTATGGATTTATATCGCTTAAATATACGTTCTGACAACGTCCCGAACAATAATAACAATTATTATTATAATGATGAAGCGCAATAATTATTACAATATTTTCATCGTCATCCTCATTATTATTATTATTATTGTCGTCAAAAATTCGAACGGTACGTCGACCTTTCTGGTTTCCATACCACGAATATACGGACCTATTACCAAATCTATAGTACCTACCAACTACCCTGCATAATATTATAAAAATAATATTTCGGTTGTAATTATTATAATGTTACTCAAATAGTCATAATAACAAGGTTATTTAAAATTTGAAGTGTGAAATAAATATTTTAATTTCACTCATTTAAGATTTTGAAATTAAATTACGAAGGATGCCGATTTTTACGATATTATTATATCTATTAATTATTATAATTATTAAATATCTGACGGTCATTGATAATAATAACGATTTGCTTATATACGCTTATAAAAGTTTTTAAAATTTTAATTAAACAAAGTTTTTTAACCCTTGATGAATATCGTTTTAAATTCACCGCAGAACAACGATCTTCCACTCGGCGTATATTATATATTTATATCGTTGCGCAAAACGGGATAATTCGCATGTCGCCCATATACGCGAAGAAAATGACTACAAATATTTTATACAAGACGAAAATATGGCACAAGGTCGCGGTTCCGAAGTATATTTTATAATGCACAAGTCGCCACCGGTGACATGAACACATAACTCCGCTAAAAGAAAATATATCTCAAACAAAACATTGTATTATATTTTTATTATTGTACCTACAACTGTACAAGGCAATTAGTATAAATAGAAACAAATCGTATTAATAGTTTCGAAAAAAAAGTTAATGCATATTATAAAAATAGAACAATATAAAACACTATAGAAATAAAAACTTATACATTTGGTACAATGGTCAATCAATAGGATTCCGAACGAATTCCGTCTGCGTCGAATAATGGCTATAGATACCTAAATGTATAATATTGTAAAAATGAGTTATTTAAAATACGCACAAATAGGTCGTAATTAAGCTAAAACGTTAATAAACGCGCAACATTCCACGAAAATCGATTAAACAAATAAGTACTTACCTATACTTTTAAATTTTAATAAACACAATAATGTACAGCGACACACCAAACTATATCTATTTTCGAGAAAACAAAGCCGACAACAATTTGTTTCGCATGTTTACAAATATACAATTATCAGACAACACAGTTTAAAATTGAAATATTACTACTTACTGGGAAAAATATATTTCAATAACAAAACGAAAATAGTATTTTTTATTACAAAAACCGTTTAAGTGTTTGCAGTAAATACAATACAACATGAGTACATTATAATATTCTGAAATCGATTTCATTGGGGTTTCGAGTTTCGATATTGTTTTCGGTTATTTCACACCACGAAATTGGTAATTTTTCTCCAATTAACAATAACAACAGAAAAAACAGGGTCAGTCGGCAAATATGACTTATGTATTATGCACACTTTCTTTGGTAAAAAAAAAAAAATACTCGTACGTGACACATATACGTTTTGTTCGAAAAAAAATAGCATATCGTATGATTGACTATTTATTTTTTTATATTATAGGTAAGGTATATATAATAATAGGTAAACGATTTTCTTCGTCCATAATTTAACGCGAACTACGTTGTGTGATAATTTCGAGTTCGGAACCACCTCATATTTTCACTACTGCAATGTATCATAATATCTACGATATATAAGTTATGTCGAATTCGTTTCCTGCGTTTATTTTTTTTATCTACACGCATTAAAAACATGGTTTTAAAAATCTGAAGACATTTTAATAAAACAAAAACCTATTTTGTATAATGATATAAATTAATAAATTATATGTATATATATATATATATTATTATAAACATATTATATAATACCAAACTTAAATATTCGAATATTTTCTTTAATATTGTGACCTGATACATTAGACTATAAAAAAAAATAATAATAAACTTTTTTTTTTTATCATAATCAAAAAAAAAAACTTGTGTCATATACCTATACAAAAATATAATCATCTACTTAAACACATGTAAAATTTACATTTTCAAAAAATCCTACTATGACTATCTGCATATCATTAAAACGCGATATAACAATCTAGACGATTGAACATTAAATGTGTACACAAGATAGTAAGATACTGTATTTCGCTTTTGTTAACAATCATGATATACATAATGATTTTTTAGGAGAACGCGTCCCCATTAAAAAAATACAAAAATGTTAAATACAGATATTATGTAGGCTGTATGTTATATGTTTTTTTATTATTTTTAATAATAATTATGTTCGCTTTTGTGATGATAAATTAATGAATGCTTTAAAATTAAATTTAATACCCATTATTATAATATTGTCAAAGTCGATAAAACGCTTTTAAAACATTATATCCATAAAGTTCGTCGGTAATCGACTTTTTATTTTTGAACAGAAGGTATATTATTTCTTTAGATCATATAACTATGGATAGAGCCATATCCATCTAAGCCATATATTTAATTTGAAGCCAACAAGTTAGAGCCTTGGTTATCATTGTACATGCGCAAAATGAGTGATAATAAATTAATATTATACGTTTACGTTATTAAATTTGTAAAACATTTTGTATTATTATACATATTTTTATGTAACGTATTACAACGCACGCATTATTTCTATCAAACAGAATTACGCGCGTGCGCAATGGTCAGGGCTCTAAACATGTTGGCATCAAACATCAGCATTATCCCTTTTTGGCTACATCCATATAGTATATGATCTAAAATTATTTCAGTTGAAATTGAATATGAACTATTATATAACTCTTTGACCTTATAGTTACACAGTAATCTACCATAAATCTAACCTGTTACGATTAAATTGTGTAGTAAATTTAATTTCGCTTTCATCCGGATCGATAAATCATTCTGCATTAATATGACGTATTCTCATATTTTAGGAAACTATTAATAAAACAACTCGCGGTCGGCAATTTAATTTCCCGGCGGCCTTGACTTTGTCGAAAAAGTGAAAAGAACATTATAGAGAACGAAGTGAAAAAAAAGAAAGATGAATATTCGAAGGGCGAAAAACTGGATGGTTACAGCGGTAACAGCATTATAATATCGTCGCACGTGGACCGCGATGACTCCCACGCAGATTGCATACGAAGCGCGTGCACGCGGTTTTGAATAAAAATGTGGATTTCCCACTGTCCGTTCGTTTTTTTTTTCCACGTCGCTTTTTATTAATTTTTTTTTTTTTACATTATTATTATTATTATTCCAACATCTTTGCCCAAACGAATTCTTTTCCCATGTAATATCTCTCCGGAACCGATTTAATACTGCATTATATATACCGGTTAACCGACGTGCTGATGTCTGCACTCGAATATCATTATGACTTTAAGAGTGTCTGTGTGTGTGTGTGTGTACAGTACACATAATGTCACTTTTTTTCCACGAGTCATTTAATCAAACCGATTTCACGAATGTTTATTTATTACCTAGCTAGTATGCTACCTACCTACCTCCCGGCTTTGTTTTTATATATTATGAAAAAAATAATCAGTCGTGTTGTGTTTATTTTTTCCTCCGTTTACCTACCTATTGTGCGTGTAGGTATACCACCACCAGCTAATGTCGTTTAAAAATATAAAAAAAAACTGTTCAACGCCGCATGAAATTAAAACACATTATCCGAAATGTATAATATCCCAACCATCATTGTTAAAATGGGACAGCGCCACCGCGATTACTACATATTTTATGTACAGTTTGAAAGTTAGAACGTTGTAACTTTATGCAACAAATATTAAGAACTCATCGTAAACTTATATGGGGTGAATAACTTGTTACGTGAACTTTTTGTCGCATATAAGTATTTTCCAAAGTGGATATCGTATTTTTTTTTAGCCAATGAAAATAATCGTAATTTTTATATCCACTTATTGGAATATAATGTTTATGGAAAAAATCCAATTATAATGTTAATTCGAATACTTAATTATTAATTAGTGGCTAAGTATATTATATTTTACTCGTCAACACTGTTATTACACATGTTACGCATGTTACGTATTATATTAATTGGGTTTACTTACTCATCAATAAAATATATTTATAAATTATGCAATTAAATATGATTTCCATTATATAATGAATATTAGATATTACTATAAATTGTACTTGAAAATATATATTTTACATAGAGACTGCGACGAATTTTCGATCGTGATTTGTCATATATTACCCGATACCGCTAGACAGCTAGAGTAAAAAAAATAATGATTTACCTATATGCATATTACAATAATGTAAATTACTACTCGGATCACGTCGTCGAATAATTATTATGATATATAAAGTAACGGGTCGCGTGTTAGGTCGAAATAATATTCTATTGGTACAATTTTGTATATGACACACGCATAATATCATGTGCATAGTATATGGTACATGGTTATTCAGTCATACAAAATAATATCGCAATTTGTATATTACCTATATTTATGTTTATATTAATGCGGTGTTACATGAACACAAATCACAGTTTGTTTTGTAAAATATTATTGCGTTTCTGATCCGGCGACAAACTACACGAGACAGCGCGGCGGGGTTTCTTCATTTCGCAGTCGGACAATAAAAAATAAAAAATTTTAAAAATAATATTTCCAAGTGTGTATCGCACTATGGGTAGTGAGTGTTATAATTTTATACGCTCCGATAATAACTATAATAAAAATGATATATTGTATTACCTATAGTGGATGTTAAACCTCATGTTATTGACTAGATTTTAACAATAGTTGATGTTGATGTACATCAGGCACGAAATATTCGAACTATCTATCACATGTTAGGTCTTCTATAAGCTTTAAACGCGGAATTCATAAATAGTTTTCAAATAATAACTCTAAAAAAACATCAAAATAAACATAAAGTTAATTACAATGATTTATGATAAATAATTTATCATTCTTTATGGCTAGGACATTGAACCAATAGTTTTATCCAAAATTTCGTAAAACAGTCAATATTTGTCACGTGTAATTTTCAATAATATGATATACGGTGGTATCGTAGTATGAAATAGATATAGTGTTTACTGTATTTTTCATACATAATTTAAACACATCATAAACAACTAAAAAACATCATCGTTAAAACATTCTCAGAGTACATCACCTGCAGTGGTTGTACACCTACGAAGTATAATATTATATGTGTATAAATATTGACAACAAAATTATTACACATTAGTATTATACAATTTTCTAATATGATTCCTAGTGGCATGTATATTATTTTAATATATCATGAATTCTATACATATAAACTTTCCTTTCGATAAAATCGTCAATTCGTTTTCAATAATGCACGTACGCATCATCATGCTCTTATATTAAAGAGGACATTCAAATTTGTCCGGTAACAATGGAAAATATACCAAATCACATTCATGTAGAACTTAAATTATGGCGTTTAATTTAAACATACAATTATAGATTAAATAATTACTACCCAATTTAAATAGTGAAACATTTTCCATGTTCTCTCGTGGGCTTTTTATAAAATTATTTGACAACGAACTTATAAAAGTAAGAAAAACAATATTAAGACTTGTACAAATACGTTGTTAAACGACATTTTACTACGATCGTCTCATATTAAATAATGTATGAATTAGTCATACTGAATCTGAAGCAAATAGTTATTTACGATCACACATAAATATTACATACAAGATACTACTAATAATGTATAGTCGTGAAAAAATGTAAAAAACATTTTTTGAGGTCATCATCTGGAAAAGATTGAGTAACACTGATAATAATCAACACTGAAAATTGATAATAATACGTATTGAATAAAATGTGTTTGTCCATTGTCTTTGTCCCGCCTATTAGTACATTACCAATATACCTATTACCTATAACAATTATTATTCAACCCAAACGGTATTTACGCCCCCTAGCATATAACCGAAGTTTTCTGAGATCATTCATCACCATTCGTCTATATTGTTATTTTTGTAATAATAGAAATAATTATACATAATATAATAATACGATGTGCTCAACTGTGGACTAGGTGTAACAGTATTAGCGTTATAAATAATTTGGTTTAAAAAAATACACCACAGAAAATGAAATCATATTTTTTACAGTGCAATCACTTTAATCTATTAATTCCTAGATTATTATGAACTATTTTTTGTTTTATTTTTGAAAGTATACCGTATTGCCGCTGTTGTACTGTTAGTTGCGGTATTTATTTGAGCTGAACAATTATTGTGTAGAGAAACGATAATATTTCAATTAATTTAATACAGTTTAATGTACAACGATGTGTAATGTGAGAATTTCCATGATGTATTAGAATAATAATGATTATTGTTTATTATCAACAGGTGTGATGACTAAGCAACGATGACATGGAGGCTGCAGCGAGTGTGGTACAGATGGCAGGGGGCGGTGGGCGGTTGGGGATGAGCACGGACATGTTCCTGTTGCCGTCCAGCAGCCCGTTTACGCCGGGAGTGATTGTAACCACCGGAGCACCAAATACTGGTGTCCACCAGTATGCTGCGGCCACGCTCACGTTGTTGCGCCGCGACGCTTGGGTACTACCGGTGCTCATTTTATCGGTGCTCACCATGACCCTGATAATGACTTTTGAGGTAAATATTATTTAAACATTCGAATTGTTCCTTAGTAATGTAGGCCCTATAATATATTAATAATTTGTGCCTAGTCCCCCGGCTTAGTATAATAATAACTTTTTCATCTTTTACCTCGCCTTACACTCCCAACACGATGGGGTTGATCACCCTAATCCTGCACCCTCGTGGATCTTCTACCTCTCGTCCATTAAAATCAGCCATTTTAATGTCACTCTCCATTCCATCTATCCACCACTTCTTCTCTCCCCGGGGCCACTCTCATGATTCACGAGACCCGGGGATGAATATTATTGCGAAACTTTTTTACCTTTACCTATAACCTAATGTTCAAATCATAATTTAATTTAGCTTTAAAACATATATTTTATGAAGATATTTTGTTTAAACCTCACATGGTTCAAAATGTATTTTAAAAAAAAAGTCATTATTACATACCTAATTGTTTAATATAGAAAATAGAAATATAAAAAAAAAAAGAGGAAATAATTAGGTATTAAATATTTATAATTAAAGAAAGTAAAATGTACACATACTAATATAAAGTCTACACAAAATAATACATTTTAAACAAAATTTTTTTTTGCCTTTGCTTCTGAAAATTTTATTTTTTTTAATCTAGATTTTTACAAATGTCGTTGTCAATTGATATAGCGAGATCAAAACGTCTTTTTTGAACCATTGTAAACCGTAAATAATTTGTAATAAATTTTAGTTTCGAAAATCTTTCTTCGGCACTTGCAGTTGTAATTTATTTTTTCAGATCCACTTAAAAATGTTCTGTTTTTGATCACAATTGTTCATTTTTAATTAATAATAAAATTATTTATTTTAAATAAAAAAAACACGAAATCGAATGATATAATAGTATAGTAAATAATATATAATCGCAAAATACACATTATAAGAATGAATAATAATTATTAATATTAAATGAACACGCGAATATTTTGTAATAAAAAATTATGTTCATAAATTGGCAAATGCGTGTAGATAAACAGCCCATAAAGTAAAAATTATTTGTCTTTTACGGTTTTCCGAAATCTGAAATAAGTTTTAAAACCAACTGTAACTATACTTGTCAAAAATTATGGTTATTAACGTTATCGTTATATTTAAGATCAAATAACATAAAATATTTAGCTAATTATGGCGCTGATAAATGTTTACATAAATAGTCTACATTATAAAGAAAATTATAAATTATATTATATTTACTACGATCTGATAAGAAAATTTTTTTTTTTTTATTAGCATGAGATCTCTTTAATACGCAAAGCCCGAGGCATAGGCCTCGTAAGCCTCTCTCCCCATCTAAGAGCGTGTCTTACCATCTAGTTTCTACATACATTTCCATAACAACTCTCACTGCCTCTGAATCATCTCTCCTCATAACATGTCCAAAATCTCTGAGCCTATTCTCTCTCATTTTCCCCAGAATTAACACAACTCCTGCACTTCCCCATGTGTATCGATGTCTCATTCTATTCTCTCTAGTCACGCCACACAATCATCTTAGCATTCTCATTACCACTACATTTTTTTTTTCCAATTTTTTTCTTCGCTGCTTAACACTTCGAAACAGTTTGCGTGCACTTTCGCATTTTCCAAGACAAAATCGTTTTTCTTTTGGAGTACCGAAAAAAAATTCAAGCACGCTGCTTTCGAATTACTAATCTATATTTGTACCTCGTTATTATTCGTACTTGAATGCACACTATGCACACTCTATTTTTATGGAACTGGACATGACGGAGACAATTTTTTATTTTTATTTTTCAGATATTCGTGCTGTGCAAGACGAGAAAAACGGAACCCAGCAGGAGACACCTGTTCCTAGGACAGGCCCTGTTGGGCGGACTGTTCATGTGCGCGGCAGTCAGCGGTTTGATGTGCACCCAGCCGACCGTGCTGACGTGCGCCACCGTCAGACTGTGCACCGGGCTCGGGTACTCCATGGTGTTCGGCACGTTGCTCGTCAAGTGCGTGTTTCTCATCAGCCTCAATGGCGGTGTTTACCTACCCGCGCCGTACCAGGCGCTACTTCTGTTCTTCACGGTGGCCATACAGCTAGCCATCGGCATCCAGTGGCTCATTTATACGCCCCCACAACTCATGTCGTCCCAAGTACGTACAGACTCTATAGAGTTATCGCATACGACCTATATTTAGGCCGTACACCTAATAAGTACAACGTACAAACCATATAATACGAATATAATAATAGATACGGCAAACGATTGATGCGGATTCGTGATAAAAAAATATTTTAACGATAATGTACCTACGTATAATAATATATTATTTGCAGTGGACAAGCAGCCTGGACAACAGCTGCGACACCAAGTACCAGCACATGTTGGGCTCGATGGTGTACGCGGCCGGCCTGTTGCTGGCGGTCACCGTATTGGCCATCAAGTCCAGGCACATACGGGACAACTATCGCGAGGCAATGTACATTGGCCTGGCAGTTGGCTGCACTGCGCCACTGTGCGTGGGCTGGGCCGTGGCCGGGCTTTGGGCCACGCAGCCGGGTGATCAGGACGGATGTCTGGCACTGGGCTTGGGCGCCACCGCAGCCCTCGTTCTGCTCGTTATGTTCATGCCTAAGGGCCGGCAACTAGCTGCGATGGGACGGGACGGTCTATACGACGAGGACAAACTCAGCACGCTCAGTAGACCCGCGTCCCCGTCATTCTTCCACTTCAAACCATTCATGACGCCCATGAAGCATACGTCGACAATTAACACATTCGGAGGTAAGCATCGCGTAATAAATTAATTTGGCATAGGTACCTATGTTAGTATTATTTAAACATTAACATAATTAAAAACGATATTATGTTGTTCTTATTATAAATACCTAATAATCTATATATAAACCTGTATATTTTTTGAATCTTATAAAAAACAAAACAAACAAAAACAAGTACCCCCTAATAGTTTTAAGACGCATAAGTAAAAACTGTTGGTGTTTTTGTTTGCATTATAATAATATAATGATTTAAAAGATCATTTTTGAACAAAGGTTTTTTTGTCGACTTCCATCGAGACAAACAATAATAACATACTTATACGTCTTGTTTAGGATTTTATCCCCTAATCTATTTTTAACGATTCTATATTTTAATTTTTGTTCTACCTACCCAACTATTTAATATATTATATACCGCATTCCACTGTGTTTATATAGTTTTATACTGTACATAATACAATATATATCAGAGGTATTCAAACTATTCGTCGTAACTCCCAGACGGGGCGTCACGATAGTTGATCAAGGGAGCTGTCGCATAGAACAGAAAAACAAAATTAATATAATATTGATGATTGTGATTTGGAAAATGATAATAAAAACAAAAATCAATCAAATAACTATAACACAAACATTATCATCCATCTCACTGAATGTCAATTGATTGTTTCATTGATATTTGATTTACTCTAAACGCAAAACATTTAATTTCAGTTTTTTCTTCATTATTTAATTATCACATTTTTTGTATATTATGATAAATAATTATAAACATCATCATTTTTTTTTTTTTTTGTCATTAATAATTTTGTAATTGGGAACGATCAAAATATTATAGAATGCACAAAAGAGTCATGGCATGAAAAAGTTTGAATACCACTGATTAGGATATATGTGCAACGGACAAAACAACGTGATGCGCTGATCGGTTTCTTTTCTTTAAATATTTATACCAATAAGATAAACGATCTATCCACTTAAAATTCGATCGGTACCTTGATACTCGTGATATAGTAGTAAAAATAATAAACTAGAAATAGCGGATGCCCGTCCCGACGTCGATCCGATAACCAATTATTCGACATGGGTCAAAATATGTGTGTCATATTATAATATATACGACGAATAATATTTTTATTTTCATGGTGTGTGTGTGATGGACTGAATAAAATAACAGTTCCTACTATTCCATTTTCATTGTATAAATATTAAGATCTAATAATTCGGTGCTATATAGGTACGTGTATTATTCATTAGTTCATTAGGAATTTACCAAATTTGATTTTCTATCCATCGAACTACAATTGGTTTTGGTTATGATTTTATGAATTTACGATCATTATTTCCGATTCTATTGAAATAATAGTAATATGTACTGTTAAAATTTGTGTAGCTTTTGTTATATCATTTATTGTTCTAAAAATAACATTAAAAATCAACATTATATTTTTTTAAATTAGGGATGAATAAAATATAAATGTATACAAAACGAATACGAACTAAACAGTTAAACACTGAATGTTATTTATAATTATGTACATTATATATAATGAACATTTCATTAAACAAAACTATAGTTTTGTAAAGCTATATAAAAGTTTCGGCCAAGATAAATTATAAATTTAGTAATTATACTAAAGTGAACATGCATTCCATAGGAGCAAAATCTATTTCAACGAATACTCATGTACCTTATTTCCTTAAATCAATTGGTTGAGTAATATGTTTTTAATATGTTTTTAATACGTCTAGATATTTCAATTAAATAATTCGGTTTCTCAATTTTTTGCGATTCGTGACTAACGACTAACGAGTGTAACGACTAAACGGCCTGTACACTGAACTATTAAAGAAAATAGTCGAAACTATTATAATGACAAACGCGTACCAGTGCGGTAAAATTTAGTACCTAATAATATTTTATTATTAAAGTTGTTTTACATTCGTTCCGCGTATAGTGTTTAGAATTCGAAGATTCTGAAAATGATTTCGAGATCAATTAATTATTTTTTATTTCGTTGAACTAATACACTGACACGTTATGTGGAATCACCGTACAAGAACGAGTTTCCCGCGTGAGTTCATACTGGGGCGCACGCCTTCGTTTATACATGTTGTGTCCTCGTGGCTCGTATGTACTTATTTTACTCACAAATGTGTTGTTTAAATTAGGTTAAGTTTGACAATGACGAATTATAATGTTTCCGTAGAAAAAAGCTTTACAAATTGTGATATTATCTATCGACCCCGAAATTTCTGTTCTATGTATAGAATTATATACTTAAATTATAATACTATTTTTTGTGCATCTTGTGTCATTTTTATTTTATTATGTACAATGAAACATTAATAAAATATAATATTAATAATAATTAATAAGCCCCTCTAAGTTCCTTTACTAATTATTCCCTACTCTCACCAATGCTTAAGTTATACTAGTTATAGCAAACGAATTGTAACTTTGGTATACATATATATAAATAGATATATTATTAGTTTTGATATGGTGGAATATGTAAACTTGTATTTTTTTGATGAATACGAATTTATGATTGTAGAAAATCGTACTTTTTAAATTGTAGTTTTCAAATACTGAAATACCTACCTATTATTATTATACACTTCAGACGCGATTATTTTAAATATTTTTAAATTTTATATTATTTTAATTTAAGCATTATTCATTTTTGTTTTGTGCAGATCGAGTGGCGCTCGTCGCCCCACCAACTTACGCTCACCACTATTATCCGCCGTACTGTTATTATCCACACCACGGCGGAGGAGGAGGAGGTGGTGGTCATCATGGCGGAGGCGGTCACCAACAGCCAATATATTCGAGATGTCCACCCGGTAATGAAATCAATTTTTCAAAATTAAATTGATAATATTTTTGTTTTTTTTATTATGTTATATTATATCTACGAAAATGGTCTACCCTTAAAATTTAGTAATAAGTGTTTAATCTGTAAGTTTAACACAAAAGCCACAATTTAAGTTCTATACTTGATGACTGTGATTTCGCTATATTTATACCGTTGTATATATATAGTCGGAGGCAAGGTGGTTATAATATTATTATAACCACCTTGGTCGGAGGCAACAAATTCGAGTGTCTCTCTTATGTCTTATGGTAGGTGCCTGCAGGTGATACAGATTCCAAATTTGTATAATTTCTACAGTAAATTAGATGTTATTATACATATACAAAACCATAGACATATTACAAACTCATGGGTAATATAAAACCTACCACGTCGCCCGCTCTTTAAGCCTGAGGCGATGAGATGGTGCAAGTGAATCAGGATTACACAGGATACTCAGAATTTCATGTTACAAAAATGATGAAAATTACATAAATATTCATTGTTATCTCCATTTTTTTCGTAACACGAAATTACGATTGTACAATCAATCTCTGTCACTACCTACTACTGTGATGGCAAACCTATATAGCACTTTAGGTAGATTTAAGTAACTGTGGCACGAATAAAAATTAAAATTTTTAAAACATTCTCAAAAAAAAAAAATTTTAGGTACTTAGTAAAAATTATGATACGTTATTAATTATAAATTGTATGTTAATTTTAAATTAAGAAATGATAGATGACATAAAAACAAATTTTTCATTTCATAATTTTCTTTATTCATCAGTTATTTGAAAATTAAAATACAAAAAGTTGACGCACACAAAGGTTAGGTATTAGACTTTCTACTGATATTATCCCCGCCAGTGTCTAATTATGGATGGGTATCCACGGAATTTTGACATCCCCCAAACCCAAAAAAATTTTGGCTAAATTGTTATATAACTTGGCAAACAATTCTATTTAAAAAGTATTATACTTATACATAACTATTATTAAATTTATCCAAAATTAGACATGTATTTTATAGTTCCAATGACTGATAATTTACAGAGTCGTTAACTTTATCGTTTAAGCAATACTCAATTTTATTTACAAAGTCGTTATTGTGTTAGTTCTGTAAGTCACTACTAGACGTTTATGTAACCCGCCCTTAGTATTACTCAAACTATTTTAAATGTTATTAGTTCATTTTCGAATCAATTAATTTTAATATTTAACATACATTTTTACCAGAATTTTATATGCTTAAAATAACTTTTGAGGGACGCTATCGCCAGTGGCGCCCTTCTGCATACCTTAAACAAGAGTCTATGCATGTCTATGCTTCATATCACTATACCTATTCCATTTATCCACCTCTCCTTCGGTTTTCCTCTCCCTCTTACATTCTACAATATTTTCCATAACAATAACTCTCGCTGCGTCTGAATCATCTCTCCTCATAACATGTCCAATCCATACCATTTCGAACTATTCTCTCTCATTATCTATAATAACTGAACCGGTTTAAATTAACTGTATCTAAAGTCATAGTTATACGACTTTTCCTAATCATTTTCAAATCATTCAAATTGCACGTGGTTAAATTATTGTACTAATTAAATTTATATTACGTTTATTTCTGTATTGGCTGTATTAGTACATTTAATTTTAAATTTAATTTAATTAAGTTTTTAACTCGGGCTATTCTAACTCGTGTCAACTTTCTCGAAACATGTACCAACCTTAGTTAAACTATAATTCAAATTTCTTGAATTTTGTATAATAGCTAACGTATTGAACTGTTTATTTTTTACTGCGATAAGGTTTTTTTATCTGACATACCTATTAACTTGGTAGGTTTTTTAATATAATAAAAAAAAAAAAAAAATCTGTGAACCTGTTATTGCCCAACGTCATAATAATCTCTCGTTATTTATTTTTTATAGATATGTGCAATTTCTCGGGAATGGACACTAGCATATACACTACGATGGAGCCGACCATGTCCAACAACCCCAACGTGTTTTTCCACCGTTCCGGTATCCACCCTGGAATGATGTACTGATTATTGTTTAAGACATTGACTATTATTATACGATTTACATGTTTTATTCTTCTTATATATTTTTTTCTCAATTAATTATTAATTATTATTTAATATTTAATAATATTGTCTGTAGAAAAAAAAATCGTACGTATATAGTAGATATATTATTACAAAATAATAATAACAATAATAATATGTTAATTTCATATGACATATAGTGTACAGTCGCGTAAACGTCATGAATTATACCAGTGTATATTGACTATGAATATCGATTATTATTGTTGTATTTACAATTCAATTAATTGGTATTTATTTAATCGATAACGAAACGTATTATAATAACGGAAATCTAAGCAACGTAGACGTGTCGCGTGATCTCTTGTAATTTTTCGAAATCAATGAATAAAAAAACCTACCCAAAAACATAATATAAAACATAATCTGAAATCAGTGTGAATAAAAACAACTTTTCAGCATTTTTTGAATCACAAATATTTTATCGGTAACCAAACATGATGGGATTTATATTATCACCTACCCATCTTATTTATATATTATAGATGTAAATATCTTTATTTTAATCGTGTCCATTACGGTAATGCGTAACAAATATTTAAAACAATACCTATTTATCCTACATTTTGCTATAAACTAAAAAAGTTTGGGTAAAACATCAATTGCCTATTATTATTTTTAGTAATTTGTAATTATTATAATAATAGCAGATAATTATATTATATGTTTACGGTGTTAACGAATTTTACCTCTTCGTCGATTCTTTGAAACCGATATTCGTGTACAAATCAAAATGTTTCAAATCGTCGGACGATATATTTTTTTTACTACAACAACGGCCAGAAAAATACGACAATTCGTTTAATGTTGTCTGCGATTGCATTGTAACATAAATAAATCGAAAATTTGAACTAACATTACGAAATTTTGTGGGTACAGAACTATAATCAGACGTATAACACACAATTAAAATTTTATTTTACTACTTGCTACACAAACATATTATTTATTTTAGACCTCGAACGCGGGCATTTGCTTTGTTCTGAGATTTGATGCCATTTTTTTTCTTTTCTATTAATTGTGACAATTTATTGTCGTTTAACATAAATAATATTATTATATAATTAATATTACAATGTATATACGATATACCGACCATTTTATAATATTAGTACCTATTTTAGACATATAAGATAAAATAGAAAAATAGATGAATATCTAGAGATGAATTAATATACGCGACTCGCGAGCTACAGAAATATATTGGGAAAAAACAATATAACACAATGTCGAATTTACATTTCAATGAGAAAAAATTATTATAATTATTTTTTTTTTTATCAATGTTCGGTCAGCTGGCGAATATATAAAATATTGCATTTATACAAAACATTAAAACATATATTTATACATTTCGATTTTGTGTATAATATTCATAATGTTATATCATTTCACTGATATTTTTCACGTGGATATTTTAAACCAAATTTGTTTTGTACAATTATATATATACTTTTTTTGCATGTAGATTAAAAAATATTATATTGTACCATCGGATAAATTAAGTTTATATTTATACTTGTTTTTTTTTTTATTATTATTAATATCATGCAATCATTTTTTAGCTTTTTTATAATTTCATTTTTTATTATTTTATTATTATTATTTTTATTATCATCATTATTTTTATAGTAAAATTAAAATAATGTTTCAAGGGACAATGAATTTCAGTGCCAAAATATGCGCTTCTGTAAAATCACATTCTCGAGTTTGAATTATTTTTTTAGTTTTATTATTATTATAATGGCAAAATGTATATATATTTTATCTTATATTATTTTCAATAATCGTAACTTCTGATAATTTCCTCAAAATTATCAATATGATTGAAAAGCTAATTAAAATACTTACATGTATCTACCTATTTTACAATAGGCATTGTAAATTGTAATAATTGTAGTTTGGTAACGATTACCATTAAACGTTTTATATTAAATTTATAATTGCTTCATTGTATAAATTGTTACATTTTAAACACAAAATAATAAGCGTCATAGGATTTAATAATCGTACATTTCTATATCTAGGCATATTTTTATACCTAGATATTTTACATTTTATGAATTAAGAGGTATGTCAATCAATTATTGCTCATTTAAAATATAAGAACATTATACCTATTCCTTAGAAGTAAGATATATTTTTTTTTTTTTTGTAATTTTTATGATAATAACTCAATTTGAAATAAACAGTACAATTTCTAAAGAATAATAAACTGTAAATAATGCTTTAATTTTTTAATAAAAAACTCCTTCAATTTGTCTAAATTGGTTTTCATAAATTAAAATCATAAAATATTATTAATATGTGTGGTTCAATCAACCTAACATAATTTTAATTTTACTAACTGTTTTTATTTTTGTTTTATTCAATGTTTATGAAAATGAGTTTTTAACTGTTACTTATATAGTTACCTTTTTACAATAACATAGTAATTGTTGTAAATATACTTAGATATTTTATAACACAGATCACAGATTCACAAATATATCTCATATTTTAACTATTACCTATTGAAATATGAATGATGATGCAATAAAGTATCATTATTATGTGCATTAACAGGTAATTTAAGAATTACCTAAATAACATAAAAATAATAATTGAAAAATATGTCAAATTAATGTATGTTACTATTTGATAAATTAAAAATAATTATATATTTTAATTTTAATTTTATAGTTTATTACATATATCTTTACTTCTATTTGAGTTTTACTGAATCCAATTATATTTTGGGAGAGGAAAAAATTGACTATATTTATAAAGTAACTAAGAAATAAATTACACAAAAGTTGGTAACATCTTAATTTATTTCAAATATATATTCAATATTTATACAGAAAATCATATATTCAAAAAGGATATAGGATTAATAATGACTTAATATAAAAATATATAAATAATACAAAATAATTATGTACTTTAAATACCGAAATTGTTACTAAATAATCAGATAGTTATTATAATTGCTTAAAATTAAAAGCTATGTATACTAATAAATACAATAATAACCAGTAGTGTACAGGAGGGCATTTGCACCCTTCCCTATAACCTATAGAATATTTGTTTTTTTAATATAAATATATATGATGTATACTTCCTTTTACTTAAATATGTTAATGGGTTTGGGTTAAAAAATTATTTGATACCTCCTCCCCTATAATATCTGTCTAGGTACACTACTAATTATAACTAAACAAATTATTTGGAATGTGTTAATAAAATATATTAACAGCATATAAAATTTTCATACAAAAGTATTTGGATTAAAAATAATAAACAACATATTGCACTTTATTCGTAAATATTATATTGTCTAAAAGTCACAGGTTGTCAATATTGTCATATTTACGCAAATCAAATAAGTAATACCCTGTCAGGGCACTTTGTCCGCAGTAGTGTAACAATGTCTATTTGGTTTTAAATACGCATTTTCATGTTGTAAGCTCTGCGAACTTGTCCGACATTTTGCCAAACACAGTTCAAACTGATTGTTGATGAGTGAAAACAGTACATGGAAGGTTTCCGAAGCTTTACCCAACACAGTTTGCAATAACTTTCTCTGTTGATATGTTGATAACATATATAAATAAATAAACAAATATATCAAATAAATAAATAAAATTAATAAATTTAAATCTAAATTGATTTACACTTTTAATATAAATTTTTTTCATTTACGGAAAGTATGTTATGCAAATTTACAACATAAATAATAACTGTATAATTAAATTATTGTAATCATATACTGGATTTCTGGAGCTGATTAATCCTCCTTTAAATTTGTTTGTAGAAAGCCTAATGAAAATGAATTTAATATAAACATTTACAATAAACATGTGGATCACTTATTTGGTGCAAGTGATTCATCACAAATTTGAAATTAATATACAGAAAAATGAATCAATAAAACCACCAAATTTACACATCCTATTTGTGTATTAGACACTGGGATAACTATTAGCACCCTGGTATTTAAAATTCTCTATATTCTACCTTTTTAGGATCCAAACAACACGATACACAGTGTTCGTATAGGACACAACAACCATCCAAATTGCAAGTATCACATATATAACGATTTTTGTTGATCCCACAGCAGTTGTTCACTAATAAATCACCTCTTTTACAAATGTAACCTGCAATAGTTTATATATTTGTAAATTATTTAAATAGTTTTCATATAATAGTCAACAGGCAGCTATTCTTTTTGTATTTAGTCAAAAATCATTTAATTATTTACTACATAATTATAACAAATTAAAATAATTGCATAATTTATTGCAATTAATATAGATAATAAATAAAATTATGTGACTAAATGGAAAACATATGTCAGTCAAAAAGGGCATTACAATTACTATGTATGTAATAGACTCACAATGTATTCATTATTTTGTTTAAAGTAATAAGTAACCCTACATTTGAGGTGAAATTCACACTAATTAATTATTTTTCTTTTCAGGTGAATATAAATTTATAGCAAGGCTTTAATAAAATATTATATAAATATTAAATATGTTCAACTTTTATTAAAAATAACTGAAATATCAAATTTCTTTTTTAAAAATTCAATATTTTCCTGCTCCTCTATACCTTATTCTTAATTCCTTCCTTTCAAACCGTACTTTTAAGTTCGCTGCCAGGACGAATTATTCACTACTTATCTCATAAAAGCAGGTATTCCTCAAGGTAGTATTCTTGCTCCAATACTTTACAATATTTACACTGCTGATATACTCCATTACAATCTCATGAATTTAGCCACTTTTGCAAATGATACCACTATAAGTTCTTGCGACCTAGACTTAAATAAACTTTTGAGAAATTTGAAAAATGAGCTAAATAAAGTACCAACTAGATGCAATTTGCTACCAAAAGCATATCCTACTCGTAGTAATCAGACCATTATTTCTACCCGAATAACCTCTGTCATACCTCTGTCATCTGCAATAAATTCTTTCCCTTGAACAGTATTTCGACAACTTTGAGGTATTGAATTGTTCTTATCTCCTTCCTGGGACATCCAAACAAAAGAACTGTGATCCAGTTTTTTTGGAATATGCCATGTGTTTGAACGTCTAGGTGGCTAAAAGTATGATCAATTTAAATATTAATTTTATCAATATATTACTATTATTAATAAAATACATAATAACTGAACATAAACTTTTTTTTAAAAAATTATAATATATTATTAAAGGAATAATATTAAATTTCATTATTATACTAATGGAATATTGGAGATATGTTTATCATATTATCTAATATTCTTTAGACATTTCCTACATAATTATATAAATTAAGTATTTTAATATTTTTCAAATTTTTATATAATATACAATATTATCTAAGAATATTCATACATTTATTCAATACATTTACATTTTTAACATATAGTTATTAACTTAAATTAGTGAATTAGATAAGTATTTAAAAGTAGAAAACATGTTTTTCGGAAATTTCAATTAAAAGTAGTTGTTTGATGTTTTATATAATAAACTTGTGGTATTCATAATTTTTAATTATACAAAAAGGGCAACTTTTTTTATCATTTTTTCATTAAGTTATAATAATCTATTTTTCTGTAAACATTCATTATTTCTAAATAATCATAATTTAATTAATAACATCACCAAATTATTTTTCATCACTACATGATGTATAATATATTCCTAATCTTAAAAATAATAATATAGAAAAAAATTACAAATTATTACAAATAATAAAATAAAAATCCTAATTTATAAACAATGAGGTGTAGTTATATCGCAATAATAGTACAAGCATATACTTACAATCGTTAAGAAACTGACAATACAGTATGTTAACGAAAATCCAAAAATGATTGAAAGCACGATTTTTCGTCTAATAAAACTGAATAAAAAAGCTCTCCACATGGCAGGTAATTAATACAGGTCATTTTCAATGACTACAGTGTAATAAACCACAATTTAGAGATCTAAAACTATACAATTGTAATCATCTTTATACTAAAGATCACACGTACCTACATTAACACTAGAAAAACAGATTTTTAAACATATCATAAGATTCAAATAAATCTATTGACTAATAGTATAAAATATTATAATTTAAATAGATAAATAATTATATTTAAAGACAAAAAAAATATTCTTAACGTTAAATTATAAAATACGATAATTATTCAATGACCAATGTATAATATGATATGACAATTCTTTATACTTTATAGTTCATTTTAAAGAATAAATTGTTATCTATGAGATTGTGGCGGTCCAATTTGCTTATCAACATTATCACCGCACATGGACTTTTGATCATAATATTATTAATTGTTATACTTATAGGTATTATAATAATTATGGATGGGTCTTTTTATTTTCAATAAATTAAATGATAAAATGTTTTTCCATTCTTCTCTATCCAAAGTAACTTCCTTCAATTCTCTGTTAGTCTGTTATATGATTCTTTTCCTGTATCCAACATATTTTTTAAAATAAATGACTGCCTAGGTCTTCCTTTCCTTCGCCTATATTGATCTTTTTTTCTTTTATCCTTTGATACACTTCTTCATTTGTCACTCGTTCCGTCTAAGATATTTTTAAAACCCTTCTTCAGCACCACGTTTCAATAGATAGATCTTTTTATTAATATACATATTTTTAAATTTATACACTGATATCGATACATCTTTTACAGTTTGATGTTTAATATTTACACATAATATGATAAACAATAAACATTCATAATAAAACAATTTTCTTTGCGTTATCTTTCTTGATTATCTTGGATAACGAATGTAATATACATTTTAAAGCCTGTTCATATTATGTATATGCAATATAATGTACAGAATGATGGTAACCTCCTTATCGACTAGTGATAAGAAAGGAGCTATCTATTATCTATTCTATCTGTTATATAGGTCGTGCTCGGTGCTTCACAGCAAATACTATAAACGATCGTTTATAGTATTTGTTCGCAGTTTCACACGTTAGTAGTTACTACCATATATCTATTTTATATAATATACTTGTAAGTACATTACACACGAATTAGAGTTGCTCTAGTGCACACAAAAATTAGAAAATTGATGTGAAAGAGACACACGACGATACACTTTTGTTTCTACAATTACGTTATATATTTATTATTTACTTATAAGTTACCATATTTTATATATTTTTTAATTTTATAAAATACTTTTTGTGTTAAACCTAGCGGGCAGTTATTTAATTTTAAAAGTAAGTGGAATCATTTAAAAACAAAATCTTATCATTTTATGATCAAATAACATAATTATTTTTGAAATTTTCAAATATTTTTTCCCCCAACTAGAAACATTCCAATAATTACTTTTAAAGTTATAAATAAAGTTTTTGAATTTTTTTTAACACTTCTACCTTTAATCATGTATTCATATTACAGTTGTTAAAAATTTACAGTATATCTACATGCAGATTATTTTTAACAATATTCTACACTTTGATTGAATCCTAAAATAAAATTTTATGTACAGGATTATTTAATAAAGGTTCTACATATATTTACATAACAAAATTTCATATTCAAAACTTTTTAGTATAACCTACATTAGATAATATATATTCTTAAGATAAAATGTATTAATTTATAATTTTATGTTATAAAATTTGTAATTAATATTTAATATTAATTACTTTCAGTTTATTTTATGAGATACTATTATGAGTAATAATAATAAAAATAAATGGAGAGGCGGTAAACATTGGAAAACATATAAAAATAATAATCATCATCAAAAGAATACAAAATCAAATCATTATGTTGTGGATGAAAACACTGAATATTTTCAAGAAGGTCCTTTTCACGGATGGCAACTTTATTTCCCAAGTGAAAAATATAATAAAGATAGCTTAACAGCAAAATATGTTTTAGCTGCAATATCATTATTAAAGAAACAAGAGCAAAATATTTCAATCGAACAACTTATAGAAAATAAATCATATCTTTTAAATGTAGAATCTCTTAACCAAGATGAAGACTTCACTTCAATCTGGTCAAATTTTTGGGACGATTTAACAAATAGTCCAAATTACACATTGCATTGTTTAGGTCTAGCAATTCATCAGTATGCATTAGAAGAATTAAATAAAAATATTCAAGGCGACTGTACAATATTCAAAAACCTACCAATGATACATCCAAGAATTATAAATTTTGGTCCACTTTTTCATTTAAAATATTTAAAAGCTGAAACAGACGGAAAACTAATTTTAATTCACGGAACTGTAATAAAAGCTAGTAGTTTAAAATTTCAATGTTTGTGGTTGGGATTTTCTTGCAATAACTGTGGCATTATTCAAACCATCAAACAACCTGATGGTATATTCTCAAAACCAAAAAAGTGCAAAAATGTTCCATGTCATAGTAGTTCGTTTTCTATAAATAGAAATTCACCACTTACTCAAACTATCAATTGCCAAACTGTAAGAGTTCAAGAAGTACAAAGTGATGATATGAGAGAGAGTGGCAGAGTACCCAGAACTGTTGAATGTGAGCTTACTAATGATTTAGTTTATACTTGTATTCCCGGTGATGTGGTCACTGTTACCGGCATTGTAAAAAAGAAATTATATCATTCTAATAAACAAAGTGTTCAATGTAAAGAATCCAATATTTTCATGCAGTATATTGAGGTAATATCTATACAAAACAATAAAAATCAATCTAAAGGAAAAATTACAAGTACTACAATTCAGTTTACAATGAAAGATTATTACTGTATTCAAAAACTACATTCAAACCCAAATCTTTTTGAAATTATGGTAAACTCTTTATGTCCAAGTATTTATGGTCATGAATTGGTGAAAGCTGGAATGTTGCTTTCATTATTTGGGGGAAGTAGTTGTTCTATAAATCAAACACGAGGAGACATTCATATATTAATTGTTGGTGACCCTGGTCTTGGAAAATCGCAAATGCTTCAATCCGTGTGTAATATTTCTCCCCGGGGTGTGTTTGTTTGTGGTAGTACTTGTTCATCAGCCGGATTAACCGTTAGTTTGACTCGTGAAAAAGGCATTGATTTTTCTTTGGAAGCTGGAGCTGTTGTGTTGGCTGATCAAGGAGTGTGTTGTATTGACGAATTTGATAAAATGTCTCAAGATCACAACACATTATTGGAGGCTATGGAACAACAAACAATAAGTATTGCTAAAGGTGGAGTCATTTGTTCTTTACCATGCCGTACTACTATAATGGCTGCTGCAAATCCAATTGGTGGACATTATAAACGTGATAAAAGTGTATTAGAAAACTTAAAAATGAGTCAAGCCATGTTGTCTCGTTTTGATTTAATATTTTTACTCATAGACACACCTAACGAGTTAATCGATAGAAATCTATCGGCTCATGTGCTTAATATACACTCAAATAAAATAAAATCAACTCAAAATATTAACAGTTTAAGAAGCATTAATAGTTCGCTCAAAGAGCGATTATCACAATTTTGTGAAAGTAGCGATTGTATTTCTCATGTAGAACTACGTAAATATATAGCATATGCAAGAAAATATGTTTCTTCTCCAACTCTATCAAATGAAGCGAAGGAAATGCTGCAACAGTTTTTTATCGAACTTCGTTCTAATAATTTGAACTATGGTATTCCTATAACTGTAAGACAACTAGAATCCTGTATTCGACTCGCACAAGCTCGTGCCAAAGTAGATCTAAGAGAAGAAGTGACTGCAAAAGACGCTTACGAAGTTATTGAATTGCTAAATTTCAGTCTTGTGAAAACTCAATGTGATGAATTTAGCGGATTTGGATTCAAGAAAAGTGTTAAAAAAACTGGAATTCGAACTCAGTCATTGAAATTATTAGCAGAATTAAAAAAACACTGTAAAACTGAAAGTCTCTTTAGCATAGACCAATTGAAATCATTCTCAAAACAGTTAAATATTGCCGCTCTAGACTTTTATAACATAGTAGATCTATTAAATAATGAAGGAATTATAATTAAAAAAGCAAACAATATGTATGAATTAAAAGTTTAATAACTACCTACCAATTTATAATCCTTTTTTTAATTTTTTTTATTAATTGTTTATGTTTTTGTGTAACTAAGTATTAGTTGTCAATTTATAAGAATTGAAAATCTAAAACACAAACTCTTGAAACACAAATTAAATATATTAAATTATTTTTCAGTGCTTTGTTATAGATAAATGAAACATTTTAACTGTTTAGAGCATTAGCTATAAAAATGTAAAAATTGTATGCAGTCATTTTTATACTGTTAACATCAATTAATAACCAAACAACTTACATAATATAATTAGAGATTTTAAGACTGATATATACTTAATAATTATTATATTATTATTAAAATCTCACAATAATAAAAATGAATAATTTTTTATAAAACCAAAAATATACTTTAAGTAAAAACAACTTGGTCATGAATTAAACCATGAATTGGGGCAATTAATTATGTATAATTATTTTATAACATTTTAGATGGATAGATCAGAATTCTGTGGATGTAAAGGAGTTAGATCTTGTTTTGTATGTGAAAAAGAATTTGATTTAAGTCCAAAAGTTGATTCTGCAAGTTTAAAAGTTAGTTACAACATACATTTTATATCTTTTTTTATTTTATGATTTTAATAATTTAATTTTTAGAAATTATCTGCTGCTTCATACTGTTCTTACTGCAATCTATTATGGACCGGCTGGGATGCAAGTGAATACAAAAACCATCCTAACCATACCGGTTTATCATATAGTTTAGATGGTATTTTCATCGAACATGAATTTATTACTGAAGATGAAGAAATAATATTAATGAAACATTTGGATACTATACCTTGGGATATATCACAAAGTGGTCGTAGAAAACAAGTATGTCTAATTTTTGCTACTACAACATATTATTATTTTATTAAAATTAATTATTTTTTTTAGAACTTTGGACCAAAATGTAACTTTAAAAAGCGTCGATTATCGATAGGTAACTTCGACGGCTTTCCATCATCCACAAAATTTATTCAAGATCGTTTTAAACAAATTCCAATACTGAAGGATTTTTTTACAATTGAACAGTGTTCATTAGAATATAATCCAAAATTTGGTGCATCAATTGATCCTCATGTAGATGATTGTTGGGTTTGGGGAGAAAGAATAGTAACATTAAGCTTGCTAGCTGATTCTGTACTTACTTTAACTCCACACATTGTTAAATACAATAACCAGTATAATACAGACTATATTCCAAATGTTGACTGCTTGTCTGCTACAGTAAACAATTCTAATTACCCGGTTAATGTTGTACGCATATTAATGCCAAGAAGGTCACTTTTGGTTTTGTATGGAAAGCCAAGATATTTATGGGAACATTGTATACTACGAGAAGATATTCAAGAGAGAAGAGTATGTATTGCTTACAGAGAATTCACACCACCATATTTAAAAGGAGGAGAACAGTTTTCTGAAAGTTCTGATATATTACAAAAAGCTAAATGTTTTTGGTAAATATAAAATAATTACCCTCCACTTTGTACTTTTTTGATTAATTATCATAATCATTATGTATTGTATTATGTAATATAAAAAGCCATTAAATAAACATTTTTAATCATTATTTACATTACTAAATTACCTATACCATTGATTTTATAATATACAGATTATTATGTGAATTATTGAAAACAATATTTTTAGTGTTATTAGAATCCAAGAGGTGTCGTTATTATATTAGAATACAATTTTACTTCGTTTCGTATGAAATCTATTTTTTCATAAACAATAGATGCTTGATAAAATACCTTCCCCATGATCACTCTTCAATCAACCCATCCTAAGTGGACTCCTATTAAATGCAATCAACATCAATAATACTTGGTGTCTGAGTGCATGTTGCTGTGTCCAATATTGACATATCCTATAAAAGCTTTTAATTTGTGGCCATAAAATCTTAAAATATGGACCGTAATATGTTTTTAAAAAAAATAATAAATATAAATAATTTATTTTCTTAAATTCAAACATGGGAAGAAAACATACATAATTTTTTAAATGTACAGGTCTACTTCTTCTAATAGATTTTTGAAAAAAAATATTATTTTAAATAATTATTAGATATCTATTATGATAGGTTTAAGCATTATATTACCTTGAAAATTGGATTATATGATTAAATACTTAGTAAGATTTTAAAATGTAATCTGTCAATAATGTTTTAATATTTTAAATGTATCTAACATTGAATGGTTATCACAAATAAATAAATAAATAAACACAAAATTCATGTATTTTTTTGTTTAAATAGTTTTTTTTTTAAATAAACAGCTGATATACCTAAAAACCAAGAATGGTAAAATATGCAAATTATGATTTTGTATTTAAATTGTTTATAATATCATGAAATAAATTTGTAACTTGCTTAGCTACTTTTACATTGACTCAACACAAATATGCTTATTCTATAAAATGTAAACTCTGATTATTATAATATTATTTTATACTATAGTATACTTGTATATTAATAGCCCTTAGGATTTTCTTATTCTTATTTTATATTTTAATTAAAATATACATTAAAATAAGTAATAATTATTATTGTACAAATGAATAATAAAAAATACATATAATGGATAGTCATTTTTAATTAACTTTTATACAACACATATTAATTATAAAATAGATTATGACCTGTATTTAATTAATATGTATTATTTGTTAATCTCTTAAATTTGTATAACAAAGTAATGATACATTTTAAATTAATTTATAACTATTTCTTATAGATTTTGACAATGAACATGACAGTGTTATGCCCAGCAACTAAAAAATATTTATCAATTAAATACAATATTAATATTAATATTTTAGTTTGATACATTTTAGAATTTTATGACAAACCTGTAAAAATGCTATTCCTATGGCAACACCACTTAACATACTTGCATTTTCTCTTACAATCTTTAATAGTGACTCATAACATGGTTGTTTGTAAATAGTTGGTTCAGAGGCTGTACAATTTTGATGGTCTATTGTTCCATCATTAGATCCACAACAAGACATTGGTAATTTATCTTCAAGTATAGGGTACCAGTCCTCCATTTTTTCAGCTCCACAACAATGTAACTTTTTTAACAAAATATGAATAATTTAGTAATTAGAAAATAAGTAGTATAATCATTCGAGTTTTATATTTTGGAAATTAATATATATATATTATTAAATGCCATTACTTATATAGCCGAATATATGAAATCTTGATATAATTAAATCATTATAGCAATATATTATTATTTATAAATCATAATTATAATTTATAGTAACACTATTGTTTATTGTATATTATAAAATAATAATACTTTTGTTAAATAGATTATTCAATATAATTATTAATTAATAATATAATCAAATTTATAAAAAAAAAAAATATTTAACTTAAAAAATGTGTTATAAATAACTAGTATAATAAATAACAAAAGTATTTTATTAACTAAACTTATAAAGTTATTTCAACTTTTCAAGATGAAAAATTATAGTAAATATTTGTCATTACAGATGATTGAAGTCCATCCCATATATGAGTTATGTGAGTTGTTTTGTTATAAAATACCATCGTTTCATGTAGTTTTGATATTACAACAGATTGAGCTCTTTCCATTAATATAAATCCAGCAAAACCACCTATGATTTCCATTATAAAACATGTTGTCAACAAAAATCCAAACTAAAAAAAAATACTCTATTAAATAAATATTAATGTTTAACATATTATATTATATAGTTAGAAACAAAACAGACTAATAACTGAAAATTGAAATACAATTAAGAAATAAACATTAATTATACTCACGGTAAGCATCATACAGTTGTTTTCTTTAAATGTACCACAACATCCAAAATATGATACTATTAAAACTGTGATACCCACAACAATCAAAAGTGATGGTACAGTAAAATAGTGTTCTGTTAAAAATTGATCATAGTGGATGTAAACATTACGGATTGATAATCCAACAGTTAAAAGTAAAATTCCACTCAGCTAAACAGTTAGGGAAAAACAATTATAATTTTATATAATTCATTAGTAATACCCACCTTCTTAAAAGTACTTGATATTTCTAGTTGAATTTAATTTACCTCAATATTAACGAGTTTAAAACATTTTATGACCTTTATTTATTTAAAAATGTCTACATGATTATTGATCAATATAGTAATAAATAATTTACTTAATTAAAAAAACAGCATTATAACAAAATTAAATGAAAACTTTTCTCTTTAAATAGTAATCCTTTATAATGAAGAATAATATTTTATAATAACCAATTTTCTTTATACCATATACTACCTAAATATCCAAGTACTTACAAACTTTCCTTAACCGTAACAACAATTTTTAATATTTATTCACACATTTTTATTTTTCAGTAATTTTTAATATGTGTATATCTGGGAGTTGGGAATATTTCGGGTATCCAAAATAGATTTATTTTAAAACGTTTAAATTAATAACTTTGTTAGCATCTTTTTAATAGGTACTCGTATGAATTAATTTTAAAAAATTATCCATTTAATATGTTTCGTAATTTATTAATAATTGTATGATTGTGTATAATGCACGTACAACTTAATATATTTATATTATGAACTTTTATTTATATTAAAATGAAAAGTATTGCGGCGTACTTGCCTATCTTTAAAATAGCTTGCATTAATGCATTGGCACAGTAATCTAAACGATATTTATAGAAAATGTAAACGCAATAATTAAGTTCCTATAAAAAAAAAAATTAGTACAGACTCATAATAGATAGTAAATACCTATTTCAGATTTTTATTTTCTTAATTGAAAGACATTTTTTTAAAAAAAATAAATTACTCTTGAACGTGTATCAATCTATATTCAAATATTTTAAAAATAAATCACGTACCTAGTTCAGATTATTATTCAATTATTAACATCTAATAATAATTAATAAGTAGTAAGTAATAACTATAATTGTCACTAGTTAGTACCTACAAATTGTAAGCTACAAATCTACAATCTATACATTTACAGTCACGTACACAAAACACAAGAAATCATTTTTCGGGGGAAATCATTATTCATTATTATGTATGAATTTAATATCCTATAAGTTAGATATTCAAATATCAGATTTAAATATACGTATCTTAAATATAATATTGCAGTAAGTATTCGTGTAACATTATAATCATCTATTTAATTAAGATAAATTTCAGCCATAACAATTCTAAACGTCTAAAATTCTATATTTTTATACCATTTGAATAGTTTAAATAGGTAAATTATATTGAGTATGTATATCCGACATCCGTATTATAATCAAATATAAATTCTTATATTATGTTTAAAATTATTTTAATTTAACAATTGATTTGAACTTACAAATATTATTAAATTAAACACAAACAACAAGTATTTGATTGCCAACGACGCTTTATTCAACATGACTATAAGTTAGGTAAAAAATGTAAAATAGATACGCGTAATATAGCCTAACCTATTGTATTTTATAATTTATCGAACTATTGAAAAAGATTGGTAATTTTCTTGAATATATTTAATAACACTAAGAAGTAATTTTTTTTACAATGTACAATTAGTAATTACGATAAATAATGTAACTTTATAAAAATATAAATTTTTTTTTTTTCGTATCTACCTATAATACACCTATAGACAGTATTATAGATGCATTATTGTCGTAAAACAAGTTTTCTATTATACTCTGTCTATTTGAACAAGTGTTATTTGCCAACTGCATAATTAATAATTATATTCTGTTGACTGTCATTATTTCGTACCCAGACTCGAATGACTCGATAATAGTGAAACATATGTCAATAAAATAATAATATCACGTCGGTAATAGTTATATTTTGTGGCAATACTACGTAAATACCGAATACGTATAATCGAGATTATTGACTTTTTATTCTTAATTATAAATTCGATTTATTTAATTGCCAGTTATAAAGTACCTAATGCGTGCAACTTGTAACCAAGTTTATTATACTTAAACTTTTAAGTAGAAGAAAGAAAATTACTAACCAATAATTGATCATTTTTAGGTCACTGAGAATATATTTTTTTGGAATATATCTCGTATTCTCGTGCCTATTTGATCGAAATATTATAATGCCTATTAAATATATTTTTATTAATCTTCCTAAAATGTACAATTTCTATTTTATTATATCCCAATTTTTATTCGTGAACTTCCAATGTAAAATAAATAAATGGAATTGATTACCTATTTAGTACCTATCTACTTATTTAAATTTTTATTTTTAATGTACCATAAAATACTCGTTTACTTCAATGTTCTACATAATATGAAAATTGAAATAATCAAATAATATTTATTATTTCATTAAATTATTAAATATTTTTACTAATTAAAAGTTTTTAACTTATAATTTATAAACCGAAACGGAAGTAAAGGCTAATATTACGAATAGTAATGGTAGTAAGGACCAGAGGTGTATTTATGGAGGGGTAAAACGGGTTTAAGCCTCCATGACCAATAAAAAAAAAAATTTGCTACTAATAATATTATTTTGCCACCTGTCTTAGATTTTGCATCATAATGTATTATACAGATACAGAATATGTTTGTTTTAATTTTTTTGCAATTTTTTTTTTTTTTATATTATCAAATGGTGAGGGAGGGGGTTCAGTTCATAAAAGATTCTAAACAAAATCTGAATCCTCATTTAAAAATTGCTAAATACGCCTCTAGTAAGGACAATATAATCCGTGACGATGTTTCAGTTTAATCCGAACACTGATTGAAAATGTAAAATGTATATTAATAATGCATTAATAATATTACGATGTCATATTTTTTCTGAATATAAAGATGTATTTAATAAACTTACTCATTGAGTAAGTATGATAGAAGCATAGAGCATGAGTTTTAATTTTAACAAAGGGTGTGTTATAACTATAAATATAAATAAAAATATTATGTAGGTAAATAGTTTGTAATACATTAGGAATTTAGGAAATAAAGTATTTGTTATTAAATTAAAAGTAGAACATACGAAATAATAGTTATAGTAAATTGTAATAAGTATAGTACAATTCTAAATCTGCAAATAAGCATTTTTATATAGAAGGGATTGTATTCATTAGACTTAGTTATAAATAAAGTTGTGAATTTGTGGTTAAAAATGGAGGAGTGGAGATACTGACGTATCTGTAAATGTTAAAATAATAAAAATCAACGGATAACTATCGGATAAACTTACGTTTATTCATTTAGTCCTAGATTTCTAAAATATCTTAGATTTTAACTCTACAAGTATGTACCTACGAGACTATTAGGTCTACCTTCTTATAACAATAGGTATAGATAATCGTATAAGTGGCGGGGAGGGATAGATTTCCTCCCTTGACCTATTTTTTCTAGTGATATTTTTCAAAAACTGATATAAAATAAATTATTTTGTATAACTATCATTTCAATTATTGTATAAGAATACGAAATTAAAAAAAATAAGAATATCGAAATTGCTAACCTAACACACATTTTCTACGATGGTGAGAGAATGTTGGGGCTTCATCTTGGTCAATGAAATATTGACATTTCATATCTTCCCCTTGACAAAATCCTAATTACGCTACTGTATTATATATTATATAACTTTATGGTCGTTTAAACATTTACAATTTTAAAATTTAAACTTAACAAACAAAATTTAAAAAAAAAAAAGAGAATTTAGGAAAGAGATCTCTTTTTTATGGGCTTATTGAAATTTGACGCTCAATGAGTAATGCCACCCATAGTGATAGGAAACTGGTCCTTAAATTATTATGAAAAATGTATAAGATTGCCATACTATTTTAAAGCAGAATGAGGAAAAAATATATAAAAAATATTATTGTATCAATGCAATTTACATAAATACAAGTAGTACATTTAATATATAAAATTGAAAGTTAAAACCATGGATATCACAATACTCACTATAATGTGTAGGAATGCCCACTCATATAATAATATGTAAGATCGCCTAAATGTAAACTTTATAAAAAAATATTTTCACCCTTTTCCTAAATATTTCATAACATAATACATACAACTGATAGTATTCAAATTTATCTTTATTGGTTTTAGGACACTTTGTACGGTAGGTAAGGTATTAAAAATGAAATGCGGACACTGAACGATCAAAAAGTTGTATAATACATTAATATATACATATTATATAGGTAAATATCAGTGGCGTCATTTGAGGGAGGGCAACTCATACATTTGCTGTAGTCTATAATTAGCTAAATCCTAAGTTATCAAAAATAACAACCCCTAAATACAACCCCGTAATTGATTACCGCTTACAATAAAATAAAATATCCACCAAAAAAATGACCCTTTCCACTCCTGTTCTTAAAAATAGTCGGCAAATTTATTGGTCTGCCCTAGTCTAGTAAAAATAGTACTTATATAATTTATAAAATCATGGATTATCTATCTATTTTAAAATAATTAATAAAAACCTAATCGAAAACGAAAATTTCATCAATTATTTTTTATTTACAAGTTACAACAAAATAACTAAAATCAGTTTTGTTAAAATACTGCATATGTCATATGTGTGCTCTTTTTTTTACTGTTTATCGTACTTTTAATTGTTTGATAATTTTCCTTACACTCGAGAGTCGGAAAGATAAACATATTGGGCGTATTCATTTATAATTTATTTATGTAGATTATAGCCTTATAGGTACGATGTAGGTACATGTACTAATGTATGTACATATAAAAGTACAATGATAGTTGATGGAAATTCTTCTTACTTCTACCTGAAAAGTGCAAAAGTGTTTATTATACCTATACGTAATCCATGCAGTAACTATAGTAAATTAGACAAAAGAAAAATATAACACATTACATCATTTGTAAAATGAATATTATTACCTGAAACACATTTATATTTATGAGATTACCTAATTTCCCAATAGAATGCCTAAAACCATCTAACTTTTTAACTATTATAATTTTTTTACAGTTTATCTCGTTTAGTTATTAAAACTTGATAGTAAATAATTTTTATATACAATTTCTGTCCAACACATAAAAATGTATTCGGATAAAAACAACGAGAATAATCCAAGTCGACAAGTTTCACAAACACTACTGCATTCTACATCCGATAACGTCATAACCAATGATCTACAAGTTGCGATGTCTTCATCGTTGTTTGAAGGTTTAAGTTCAGTGACTTCCAGTAACAGTAGATATTTAGATATTAATCATGAAAATAAAAAATGGAAAGATCTAATAGTATTTATGAACACTGAACCATCTTTAATGATATATTCAAATGTTTTATTAATAGTAAGTCAATTAAATATTTAACTAGGTATGGTACAGTAGTCAGCAGACAGTAATAATTAGTATGTAATAATATTGATTATAATTTATAATGATATTTAATAATACGCTACAGCGCCTACAAATTACATGTGGTCAGTACGCCGTACACATACCATATTTTATACATAATAATTTATAATATATTATTACTCACGAATTCACGATAATAAATTATTATATAATATCATAAAGGTACTTCAGTACTTGTTACTTGTTGAAGTGTAGAGTATATATAGATAATGTAGATTGTAGCCTGTAGCTGTAGGTAATAGTATTGATTATAGAATAGACTATTCTTTAGAGTCTATTCTATAATCAATGATTTCAGCTATTTATAAATTCTTAATATAATACATGTAAGATCAGTAAATGTATTTATGCTCACCTAATTGGCTCAAATTGTCCACATACATTCAGTCATTTAAAAAAACAATATTTTTTTAAGTAATTAAAATTTATATTTTGATAATAATACGTCATTCACTATACTATACTATATTGAAAAAATTAAAATCCATATTTATAAAAAAATTATGTCAAACATTATAATTTGTACTGTCCCTCCGTCCCATTATAAAAAAATATATAAAAATAGTGAGGGAACACTGTCCCCCCCAATCCACCCTACCACCTCTTCACCCAATACGAGCACTGGATACAAGGATACAAATGATTGCTGTCTATTTACTAAAGTACTAACATATTAGGTAGGTTATACAATATAATATAGGTAGGTATCTATACTTAATTTTGAATTTAATACATATACCTATTATAAAGTAACAAAAAAAAAAAAAAAAAAAATGGTTTTAATTAATTATTACCTACTGTTTTTGTTTAGGTATGTTCAATTATTTTGATGGTCACATCCGATATATATATATCAAATTTGAATATCACTAGAACTTTTCTCAATTTAGAGTCAAATAAGCCAATATTTTTCGGTTTGTATAGTGGATTTATAATGGCTTTGTTTTCCATTTTTGGACTGTATGGTGCTTTAACAATACGTAGAAAACTTTGTTATTACGTATGAATTAATTTTTATTTAATTAAAATTAAGTTTATTTCATACTTACTATATTAATTTAATCAGATGGTAGGTAATAGGTATATCTACCTACTACCTATCTCTATTATTATTATATACCAAACTCGTTCAATTAATTTTTCTTATGATATTAAAATGAGTATTGAATCCATATATACCTACTGGATAGTCGTGTTAACAATGGCTTGTAATTCGTAAGACGATCCAATATCCGGTATAAATGTATAATATATATATAAATAATATAAGTACTTAAGATATTTAATATGATTTATGATTTATAACCCAACAATCCTACATGCATAAAAAAACGACACGTTGGTAGATTTGCCTCATCAGTACTTTAGTAAATACACTGCTACTGAGTAGTACTTATCTGGCTATCTATATCTTGTACCTTTCCACCTCCTATCCACTTCTTCTTCGGCCTTTCTCTCCTCCTCTTACCAACTATAGTCACTACATTCATTTCCATAACTACTCTCACTGTTTCTGAATTATTTCCCCTTATAACAATATGTCCAAACCCTATCAGCCTACTTTCTCTCATTTTCCTCACAATTGACGCAACTCCTACACTTACCCTTATGCCTTATGTATTGATTTCTTATTCTATCCTCTCTAGTTACTCCACACATCCATCTTGGCATTATCATCTCCGCTACATTCATACTCTGTTTCATATTTTTGTTCATTGTCTAACCAGGCCAGAGAACATTGCTGGTCTCACTATACTAATATACATTATTATATTATACGAACAAACGGAGCCGTCCTTGTAATTTTTTTTTAATTCGCACTTGCAGGGACATCTACTGGTGTTGGAAACCGTTGGAAGTTTTGATGTATTTAAGGTAGTGGTGGATCTACGGGAGGGGATATGGGGGTCATATGGAGGCTCCCTTGATAGGATAAATGAAGAAATTTTTTTATATTTAATATATGTATATAATCAATAATATAATATAATCAATGACCTTGTGATTATGTTTTCGTGATATATTATATGTATAATTATATATTTTGATAAACCATGAGATAATCCTAGATCCACCACCGATTTAAAGTTAAACATTTTAAACCCGTTCAGCGACGGTGAAACTCACGGTGGAGGTTTTTGAAAACACGATATAGAATATACGAAATCTCATTAAAGCGATAAAAAAAAATTTTATAATAGGTACAAAAGAAAGGTTTACATGAATTTTGATTATTAAATAACTACTTTTTAGTTTAATCTGCCCTTAAAACGGGTACCAAAATACACTTTCTTCATTCAACCAGTACCTAACTATTTTTTTCTATCATTAACATCTTATAGGTATAATAAAACTCAAATCTGTCAACCACCATATCCATATCTCGTTTTACACTACTGCCCACTGGTACTTATTGTAATATTTGAATTATAAATGAATTATGGAAATTATGACAAGTATATATACTATATAACTTAGATAGTGTAAGTAGTGATAGTGAAGTATGTTCATAAAAATACAATGACAGCAGGTAGGCGGTAGATACGGATTATTTAAGAATTGTACCTACCAATAACCTATATCCAATTTCTTAAGTAGGTATCGTATATGTTAATATCGAATATCAATTCGACATATCTAAATATGTTCTATTAATCATAAATAATTACCTACAAATTACTGATTGCTTGATGATCGAAATTTATTATAGTAGGTTCCCAATATCTACTTGCTTAATGATTTATTCAACATATAATTAATTAAATCGAATTGTTGTCTGCTATTGATATTTATTATTTATGGCTACTTAAAAATGCATAGGTACCTACATGTATTATGTATACATATTTTATAGATGAGTAGTGTGATGATTGTCAATGCATTATTTCAGTTTGGACTGGGGTTAACAATAATTAACAGAAATTTAGATCAGGAAATAATGGTAAGAAAAGAAATGAAATTCAGTTTTTTAAGTTATGGCATTAAATCAGACTTAACAAAACGTTGGAATGAATTTCAATCAGAAGTGAGTTATTAAAAAGTATACAGAGTGTACCACAATAATTTAATTCTTACAAACTGAATGTTTAGAAGGTTTAATATAACCCACTTAAAAAGTTGAGTTGTCGAACATTTTGATAGATTTTGATTTTTTTAATTAAATGAAAAATAAAAATGCATTATATTCTAATGAATAATCACATGTTAATGTGAATAATGAACATGTTAATTGTTCAGTAGAATAAAAACTTAAAATCACGGGTTTAAACAAATCAATAATTTGACCTATGAACATTTTCAGCAATTCAACTCTTTAAATCAGGAAATATTACGAGGTGTAAATCTTCTAATTTTAACATAATAAGTATTAACCATATAATGAGAGATTACTTATTTTAATATATTTATTATTGGATAGATATAATTAAAAGTTTATAGTTAAGTTGTATATCATAATAAATTGGGGGAAAAAACTGTTCTCAACAATTAATACAATTTACGAGTGAACATTCAAAACATGTAACATAACAGCAAATAGACAACAGCATAGGCGAAACTGAGACAAGTTTAGGGGCTACAGGCTTAATACTTAAATCTTAAATTCAACTTTTCTGTCATATTATAATGAATGTTAATATTTTAATATAAAAATATTATACTATATATGGATCAAGAGCATAATCTGTGAACATTGTTTTATGTTGATGAAATAAAAATTATATTTGTTGTAAAGGTGGATTGTATATATTTTATATACCTATAGTTCTTAGTTTTTACTTTAATGTTATCTTAATTGTCTTCTCTATTAAATAATTAACACTTTGGGGTGGGGGGGGGCTAAGTCATTAATTAGATAGATACACAATACCTATGATATAAATATCTAATTTAATTCATTAGTCCATACAATTTAAAGTAATATAAAGAACTGTAAAAATAAACTACTTGTTGAACTTTTATTTAAAATCTTGAAGAATACATTTAATTGTCGGATTATATATTTTATATCTTATTTTTCTACATAGGTTAGCTAAATGTAGATTTAAATTTTACATTAAAATATTTACAAGAATGATAAGATATTTTTGACCCATCAGTTGTTATTAGTAAAATTTATTTAATCATTTCAATATTTTAAAAATACATTATATATTATATATAGGTAGGTAATAAAAACACGTACATACAATTGTATAGGTATATATACAAATTTTGATTTGACATTTTATGAGAATTCATGTTTGGTACCACCTATTTGTATTGTTAAACAACATAATTATTACCTATTTATAAAATATAAATAATAATATTACCCAATTTTTTTTTATTCATAAATAAATAATTTATTTAATACAATACATAGATAGGTATATATTGTCTAGTAGGAGTATAAAAAAAGATAATATTCTTGAATTGAAAAGTTCAAAAACAAATATCTTCAATGCACATATATATATATATATATATTGAAACTATCACAAGTCTTAATAATTGAAACAAATAAAATATACATTTAATGTGTTGCATTAATATACAGCAAGCTAATAAAAATATAATATTTAAAAATAATAATAAAGCTTAAACAGCTAAAAATATAATTATTATTATAATAATACAAATTAAATTTAAATTTATCAATAATTAGGCATTATTTGTAGGTATAAATTATATGTAGTAATATGAGTGAAAATAAAATAATAACTTATTTAAATCATAATAATATATATATATATATGTAAAATGTACATAATTATAAAATAAAACAATATATTTTTTTAATATTTGTAATCAAATATACTATTGTTAGTGACTCACGAACTATTAACAGATAACATGACTATAAAATGAGAAACACAAAGATATGAAATAGAGATAGCCTGTAGGTACATGAAAAAACTACAAATGAATTAAACTTTGACTGAAACAATGTTCATACTGACCAATTTTCATTGAGTGTAACAAAAAACATTGTTTAAATTTAAGTAAAAATAATGTATAAACTTTAATTTAAATGTGACATAATTTTAAAATTGAGTTAATAAAGTGATTGAGTTAATAATAAATAATTGTTTTCTGAAAAATGTACAATAATTGCATTACCAATAGCTACTATTTTTTTTTAGTTTTATTAGAAATACTTTCATGATAATATTGAATAACAATATTGTTATTAAATATTGTAGTAAAAGAGTACAATTATTTAAATGAAATGTATGTTTTAATTTTATTTCCCAATTAATGTAACAAATACAACAAAGATATATTAATCATAATTAAAAGTGGTTATTTTTTAATTATAATGAAAATTATACATTTTAATATAGAAATAAGAATGTCTTTTATATTATACAAAATAAATATTGACTGTAAACTAATAATTATCACTATTTAAAGAAGAATTAAAATATAAATAAGTTACTAAATTGTATTTTAATAATTTCACTTTTTCAATCAGTCAGTTGCCTTACTTTTTTTAAATATAGTTTACATTTAAATTCGCAAACAATTGCACATCACAAAGCAAGGACAGTAGTAACTTTATGTACCTCGTATACTAATAATCACAAAATGTATTATTATTCATACTAAAATTTTGAATTTGTATTTAATTGTATACTATCTTAAAAGTAAACATTAAAAACAAATTATTGATATTTTATGAAAAAGTATAAATGAACAAAAAAATAAAAAATAAAAATTAGTGTCCTTGCTCCCTTGTTCATTATCTAAAATATTCAATATTTGAATATTCTAAACTTTGGGTCTATTTGATATATTTAATAAAATATAAAAGTATATAGCTACATAGTTAGCTATTAAAATTCAAAGTCTTATACTATTACACTGTACAAATCAAACTAAAAATAAAACATACTGTACACATCACTTTTTTTACATTTTAGATCTACATTTTGGTATATAAATATATAGATATATATATATATATACCTATAATTTAGTAATTACCAAACTGTTAAAATTATTGATTATGAGTTGACTGGCTATTGGTAGGCTTCTGTTTTTCACGATTGTATTGTTCTAACATATCTGGTGGTACCAGCATCCTGAGATTAGAATTCTCCGTTTCTAGTAATCCCACTTTATCCATAAGCTCGGAAATTTTTTCTTTCAATACTTCTACTTCCTCACGCACAGCATACATCAGATGACTTTTTACCAAATCCATTGCTTGTTCAATCTTATTATCAATCGCTACTGTAGTAGTTGCATTATTAGTAGTATTTCCACTATCAACGTCTTCACTATTATTGTCTTCTTTTTTCTTAATTATAGTCTCCACTGTTTTCATTGAAGGTTTGTATGGAGGCATTGGTTGCTGAGGAATATAACAGTTTTGCATATTGTTCACATAATTTTGGTTAATGGGTACATGTTGTTGTAATGAATAAGTCATTTGTTGTTGAGACATAGGGATTGTGGATTGAATGTTATTTTGTGACATAACATTTATTTGAGATTGTTGCATCAAATTAGATTGTGCTACTGGTTGTTGCTGTTGTATGTGCATTTGGGTTGATGTAACAGCATTAGTTGGAATTTGCATTACAGCTTGTTGAAGTTGCATGGCATTTAAACTTTGAGCCTGTGAATAAGTTGGTTGGTGCATGATGGATGGCATTGGTAATTGTTGAGGCTGAGACTGCATCATTGGTTGAGATTGTTGATATTGTTGTCCGGGCTGTTGCATATGTTGTGACTGTTGTGATTGAATGACTTGTTGATTTTGAGATTGAGGTACAGACATTTGAGAATTTGATGGACTTATTCCTAACTGCTGTGATAGTACTTGATTCTGTTGAGGCATACTTTGATTTGGTTGTAAGATTTGTTGAGTCATTGATTGACCAGATTGGCTAGTTTGAGCTATTTGTTGTATTTGCTGTTGAGATTGCTGCTGTTGTTGTTGCTGTTGTTGAACTTGCTGATTTTGTTGGTTTAATTGTTGTCCTTGATTATGTGTTTGCTGGGAAATCATTTGCCCTGTATGTGGTATTTGTTGATTATTTTGATGAATCATTTGATTTTGACCGGTAATTTGATTAATCTGTTGTTGATTAATTTGCTGAGGTTGAGACTGTATTTGAGTAGTTTGCATTTGTTTAGGATGCTGCAATTGAGGTTGTTGGGGAATTTGTTGAGCCTGTAGATTAATTTGCTGAGGTTGTTGAGAAATTTGCTGTGTTATTTGTTGCATTTGATTTGATTGAGACATTTGCTGTGGTTGATTGTTCATTTGGGTAAGTTGAGTTATATGATGAGTTTGTTGAGATAATTGCTGTTGAATTTGAGAGCCTTGAGGTCCCTGAATTTGTTGACCAACTTGCTGCATTTGTTGAGTTCCTTGCTGTTGTGATGAAGGTACTTGCTGAACACAAGGCTGAGGTTGTGGTGTTTGTTGAGACTGCTGGATGTGCTGCTGAGACATTTGTTGAGTTTGTTGAGGCACAGGCTGAGTTTGTTGAGGTTGACTAGGTTGAGAAATAGAGGGCTGGTGAGACAGTTGTTGATTTTGTTGAACCATCTGAGATTGCATTTGATTTTGTTGCACAATGGTTTGCTGTGGACTAGGCTGTTGTTGAATTTGCTGAACAGTGGGTGGTAATTGTTGTTGATTCTGTTGTATTTGCACATGATTCTGTAATTGTTGATTTTGAATAGGTATTGATTGAAATTGTTGTTGACCAATATGTTGATTAGTCATAGGGACTGTAGTCGAAGACTCAGAAGTAACATTCTGCGATTGAACTGGAGGTGAATTATAATATTGAGGAACTTGTTGATTAATCATTTGGTTAACTGATTGTTGTAATGATGCACAGTTGGGCAATACAGATTGATTTTGTGGTACAAATGACTTTTGAAACTGTTGTGGCATGTTATGTTGCATAATTTGTTGTTGTATATTTGCCTGTGACATAGGCTGTTGATATTGTTGAGGTGGCATTGTTTGGGTGACATGCTGATCTACATGTTGAATAGGTTGTGGTTGTATTGATGGATTTTGGTTTTGCATAACATTAATAACGGATTGAGTTTGTTGCATCTGGGGTTGCATAACACCAGAATTAGCAATTACTTGCTGTAACTGATGAGACTGTAAACTGGAATGTGGCATGCAACTTTGGTTAATATTATGTTGTGTTGGTAATTGAACTTGGGTGAGACTTTGTGGTTGTGGTGCTTGTACAGAAGTTGCAATAGGTTGACTTGTTAAAACTGGAACTTGCATGTTAGCTTGTAAACTTTGACCAGGTGATACACATGCACTATGTATAGGAGTAGTTACCCCAGATGACACAATGTTGTAAGTAGAAGTCCGATTTGTATAATTATCAGTGTTATTACAATCTGTAGTGTAAGTACTGACATTATTGGTAGAAACTCTAAACTCGGGACATTCATGATGTCCGTTGTCCAATGGTTCAGCAGTATCTAAGTTGTTCACTTGAGAATAATCTTTGTTATCACCGTTTACCATCATTATTTTGTTTCCTGGTTGTTGTTGGTTCATTGAATGGTCCAAGAAATCCATACAGACCCAACGACCGCGTTTAAATGGTTCTGTACTTTCAATTTTAACAACTTTGAAACGTTCATTTCTATTTTTATGTTGAAGACCGTTCATGTCACACTCATTTTTTTGTGCATTAGCATCAACGCCATGCATATCTTCACTTTTTATGGAACCTATGGAATGGCCACTATCGGAATTGTCAACAATGGCCAGGCCATATTGTGAGCTAGTTGGTATGACCGGTGCAGAACTGCCCAAATCATTTGTCGTATTATATACAACCATGTTATCAGCATAATTTTGCAAGTCAATGTCATGCCTGTTATCCGTCCTATGGTCATGAATGTGTGAATCTGTGTCAGGCGAGTCTTCATCATTATCGTCGATATTTGGTTCTGTAATACTTGTTATCTCGAACGACGTTTTTTTGGCCACACAGTTATCAGCGGTGGTGGACAGTAGCGAATTGGCATTTTCCAAGCAATTCTGTTTCACATCGGACTGTGTGTCGTTTATCTTCTGATCAGCATTACTGTCATCCATTTCGACGCGTCTTTAGAACAATCTAAATAAATCCCTAAAGAATAAATTAGGCTGAGGCCATAGCCTATAAACAAGGTACAATTATAACGTTGATAGCAATATTAAAGTGTACAAAAATGATAAAACAATAGTGCACTACGTACTTCACTTGTTAAGCACATAATGTTGAACGGAGACGTCAACGAGTTGATATGAATGACGATAAAAAAATAATAAATAGACAGTTAAATACGCATATAAATGTATAATTATCGTGCGACAGACGGGTTGCGACATCAATCAAACACTGTCGCTGTGTCGCGGACAACGGGCGATTGACGTTCGGACTTCTGATTTAAAAAAAAAAAAAAAATGAACGACACGAGTTACAAACGGTCGACACAATCTGAACTTTTTCACGTTTCACAGACGAACGAACTGCAATACTGCATATTTCCACGAAAACACGCCTCACGGAGAAAGAATGCGCGAAAAAAATAAAACAACCTCGACCTTGCGAACATCTGGCCAGCGCTTATCAGATATCGTGAATAATATGTTTAATATAACATTCTGAGCAAACGGTAGTGTGCATGGAACAAATCATTTATTTTTCCACCGCAGGAAATTTAATTCGTTTTAAAATTTAGTATTATTATTGACGTATAATTTTAAATTCATCACATTAATGAAGTCGATTCTCGAAAATTCGAATTATCTTTGTCAAACTAAAACGTCTCCAACTATACAGAAAAAAAAATTTCGATGCTGTTAACTCTGTTCCATCTAAGAGTAAAATATAGTGTGATAAATGCTATTGTGAAAAAACGTTTTGCAAATTAAGTTTAACACGTCGTGTCCGTACATTTTTTTTCCACCTATTTAACAAGTAACGGGGGTTATAGTAAAAACTAAAATTATAGCAACGTAGAACATAAATATTGTAACGTTTATTATTTAGGTTAAACTCGGAGTAAAAACATCTATTATACAAATTTAAGGATCGTCGTATTTCGGAGGGAATGTCATATCCATTTTGCAGAATATCATCTAACCGAGAAGTTACAGTATATTAAGTTTTAGATTTTTTTCAAAACCATTATAACATTCCCTTCGATATATTATGTTTCTCTTTAAATTGTCTAATAGATATTTATGCTCTTCAACCTAATCATCACAATTTAAGTTTAGTGATTCTATGACTTTGTTACATTCTCAGTTAGACAGAACATACGGGTATCTGTATGACGTCATACACTTAAATCTTAAGTGAATCCAACATGTGATCGCAGTTGTACACACCGACCACGAATAATTCGATAAATTAATTAGTTCTTGACACAAAAACTGAAATATATTAAACACCAACTGTAATGTATGAACACATTTAAAAACTCAATGACTAAACTACAATTAAAAGTTGCATTGTTATTGGTTTTTGTTCATTGTAGACAATTCCCTTTTCAGTTATTTTATTATTTTTTATATATCTCAGAAAAAAAAATAATGCAAAATAAGAGTGAATTTATAAAATTACATGTGTTCATCAGATTATTAATTTTTTACAACAAAAATAATTTACACTTTTTTAATTAGTTGTCATGTTGTGGATTATATGGTGGAAATAGTTATAAAGCAAGAGAAATACCGTTACCAAAATCATGTTGTAAAGTACCATGTACCTTAGTACAACCTGCAGATTGGGAAAACAATTTGTATAACGGTTGTTTGTATATAGTGAAAAAGTTAGAAGAAAAATTTTTAAAGCCAGTCATTATTCTTATATTTTTTTGTTCATTTTTACAAGTAAGAAAAAACATAATAATTAAAAATTTCTATGAATACAAAAGTGTATGTCAAAAATGTTTATTTGCTTTTAATGCAGATGTCAAACGCTATATTTATTTTGAATTTATTGAGACCTAAACCAAAACCAAGAAGATACCACATTGCATATAAAAGATCTTAGCTCCGACAATCATTGCAAATTATTTTGCACTGTTGTTATATTATTATATTTCCATATTGGACTGATTATTAGACTAAAAAATTATATGAAAAAGATCTAAAAAGGATAATAAAAAATAATTGAAAATATTATAAAATAAAATTCATTATATTCATTTAAAAATACAAATACAAAAGTAAACAACTACTTATCAGCTGTAATCAATTTTACATTATTTAAAATAATTGTTTTATGAGTATATTATTTTTGTAAGTAATTATAATTGTCAATTATCAATATATAATACATTAATACAGCATATAATTTGTTTCAGTTAATTATATTATTATTGTTTAAAAACTTCTGGAATTTTAAATAAAAAAATTATAAATTTAAAAAACAAACATTACTGAAATAGTTATACAATTATATTATACTTAACCAATGACTTTATTTTAGTTAAACATCAATTTTGTCTCTTACAATTTCTAAACACCGTACAGCGAATTCTTCAAACAAAGGTTCATTCATTGCTTTTATTAATTCTTCATTAGGACTAGTGCTATTGTCAATTTTTGCCAGTATTTTTTGTAAGTAAGAATCAGAAACTAATTCTTTAAGACGATTATCATAACCTAAACAAAATATAAGCATTTTTAACAAATTAGAAGTATATCAATGTATTGTTTTTACTTAACATGTATTAATGTTGGATCCTTGTATTTTACAAAAATAAATTAGATCTAATTAAATATGGAACCAATAAATATGTTGGTCTGTAATCTTAAACAAGTTACCTTATCCAGAAAGGGAACTTTTATGATGATAAACATGATACTATCATGTTAATTAATCAGGTCTTTCTGTTCCACATAGTAGGTATATAATTTATTATTATTTTTATTATGATGACCTCAACTAGTTTTTTTTTTAAATTTGATAATAAGTATTATTTAAACACTTAATTTAACCTAAACACTAACAACTTAAGTTTTTTGTAGTGTGTTTTAACTATATTTCTCATTAAATTTACTAAAACAGGACATTTGAGAAAGCTAATTTCAATGATATTCATCATTATATTAAGCCAATTAAAAATTAGTAACAAGATCTAAGTCATAATATTTATAGGTTTAAGCACAAATTAAAATAAATTATGTGGCAAATGTAAAAAATACAAACTACATATTTTTTTTTATATATTTTAAACATATTTATAACTTAAATAGCATAAACTTTAACTTCCTACTTCCTGGTAACATTTAAAAAAACGTTAAAGGTAGTTGAAGTTTAAAATGTTAAAAATTCTAAGTTCTTTCTTAATATGTATAATAACTTTAAACTTTCATAAATTAAACTTTGAAAAATTAATAACTAATTAGGAAAGTAATTCTCAGTATAATAGGCAATAGTATGATCAATCTTTACTTCCGTGTCTCAAGTTGTAATAAATAATAATTGTATTGCAATAAAAACTGTGGGTCTAATAAAAACTTGAACTAATACACATACATAGTAAATTCAATTTTTCTGGTGGGATAGTGTCTTCAGTTGGATACAATTGCATATTTTCCATTTTATCCACAGATGTGTCTTGGTTGCTTAATGTGCAATCATCATTCAATAAATGATTTTGATAACATTCAACTGAACAACTGTAAAATAACAACATCTCAAATTGGTTTTAAAGGTTTTTAAATTATCATTAACGACTTACTATTTAACATTAAGGCATTTTGGACATTTATATTTCGATTCTTCGGTTTTACATATATTACACTTCCCCTTGAACTTCATTTTTTTTTCTGCTGTAGAATTTGTAGATTTAATGTTGACGGAATATAAACGTCAAACAATAATCAGGTTTATAAAATTAATTTATTATTGCTTTAACTTTAAAGTGTGTGTACGATTTTGTATGATATCACAGATAATATAATCAAAATTTTCAATTATAAACAATAATTATTAACAATTAACTAATAACGGATAATTGTAATTTAACATTTGAATTCCTGAGTCCTGATGGTATAAAATGTATCGTCGGGAACGGGGAAGACGAATGATAATGATATTATGATCTTATTTTTTATCTAATTACCATCGTCAACGACATATTGGACAAAATGTTCTATGCATAGACCACAGATCAGTATACTAATATATTAAAAGTCTATGGTTCTATGCCATTGTGCACCATGTGTTTTTGATCTTTATTAATTCCCGTAGAGCTCATACTAAAAAAATATATATATATACAATAGACGTGCCTTTTAGTCATTCGCAGCGGTCAAAGATAGAGGGCGCTTCTCTCGTGTGCTTTTGATTTTAATACGACAATATAATTATTGTATAATCATAAATCATTATATAGATATGCATATTATTATGTAAATCTGTGTCTTCTGTCATGTACTTCTGTGTCTCATGAGTGTGATAATCAATAGTCGGTTATACAAAATTGGCCAATAGTTTATTGTTTGTAAAATTGTAATTATAATTTATTTCATTATTTGTAATTTGTACTTTGTTTAATATAATACATAATAATAATAAATTAATATATTTAATTATTATTAAAATAATATATATTACTATTTAATTATTTATTTCTCTATTATTCATTACAATAGTATATAACATAATTAGAGATGGGCCGGTTCCTAAAAAACAATGGTTTCTGTTCTTGTTCTGTTCCAAAAATTTTTCTTTCGATTCTCGATACCAATTCTTTTTTTTTTTCATTAAAACTATTTTTCATTAAATGTTTGTAGCAAATTATTTTTAAGACCATATATATCTAACCACAATTTATTTCTACTATCATCTTTGGAAATTTGTATAAAACTATAAACATAGCAAATTAATTTTCTTATACCTAATTTATATAATTTTGTAATAAATAGGTAACTTGTGTAATGATATATTAGAATCTTTCATATATCCAGTTTTACAGATAAAATATTTGTTAGTCATTATAATTATTTTAATAATAATTATTAATTAATTAATATTTTTATTTCTATTTGATATAATAGGTACATAATTAATTAACAATACAATTTTATTTTAAGTTTTTTATCAATGACAAATGTAAAAAATAGTAACCATCATTTTCCATTGATACAATAGTTTTAATATCGTACTATTGTAAAAAACAACAAGTCTCTCAAGAGAAGCGTCCTCTATCTTTGACCACTAATTAATACAGCTATTCTATATACAAGGCCAATCTATTATAATCTATTATTAGAATATAAATATAATCTATTTTGTATAGTTAAGGTTCTATGTCAATTTAAAAAAAAATCAAAGATAATATTACCGCTTATTTTATTTGTAAATAATTTACTTTTACATTATGATAATTGATTATGATAGTACCACAAAATAGTTAAAAATATTCATATAGTATGTGATAATAGTATAGACAGTTTAGTACTATGATACATAAATACAATATATCATTTCAATTTTGTAGATATAATAGAATTCAAATAGAATTTTAAATATTCTATTATTTTTTTTTTTATTATTAATATATGGGATAAACCCTTGAGTACAAGTACACATTATACATACAACCATTGATTATAAATACTATACTACTAGTATTTATAATCAATGATACAACATTTGCACAATTAAGATATAAATATCAAGTTAAAATTAAAATAGAATTAGTTAGTAACTATACAGTGATTTAAAGGTAAGGAATAAAAGCAGGGTCGACATTGGCGTTTGACATCATACGTCTGATGGGTTCATTTTTAAGATAATTAGTGGTGGCGAAAGGAACATAAAAAGGAGCAACAGATCGGGAGGGGCGTTGAGGTACTCTAAAATAAATTAAAGAAAGCAAATTAGGAAAGTCAATTTTACCTTGTATCAGACTGTACAAGTACTTTATACCCGAAATATGTCTACACTCAGCCAAGGAAACTAACCCAAGTTGAGAAACAATAGGTCCATAGTCATGGGGTTCATTATTCAATTATATTGAAACCAATTTAAATTTAAGAAAAAAAAATCTATTTCAGTCTCCCTTAGAATTTGTAGTATTTATATCTTTTAATGCCTATTAACTATTTTATCAGAATTTGTTAAAAACTGATTGACATTAAACATGATTAATTTGTAATAATATTCCGATTTAAAAATTAATTCTAGAAAATTTTATTTAAATACTAAGTTGAGAATTTCCATACTTGAAAAATGAAAATTCCTACATAAATTATTTAACTATATTGGGCACAAAAATAGTACAAATGCAGACCTGCAGATCATAATTGTTATTATAAATAAATATTCCCTACAAATTTGGATTTATATTATATTATTATAGATATCATATTATTGCAGTTTCAGACCATGGATTAATGTATACCTTAAAATATTATAAGACTTTCAGAAAAAAAAGGGAATATTTATTTATAATAAAAATTATGGTCTGCATTATTATAGTTTCCTGGTCTACAGGTATTCATTTGCTAACCAATCTGCATTTTAGTCTCTTCTAGCTATATTAGATTAGCTAAATAAATTGTTAATAGGTAACACATAATATTTTTTTTTAATTATTATATACTACCAGAATTAATCTTGTACTTAGTGTAGAATGTATGATAAAATATTAGAAGCAAAAATTTTGATGTACAATTGTATCGTGATTTCTGAAAGAATTTCACATATTTTACAATTACGTTTTTCAAGTTGTTAATACATATTGCCATTGATTATAGAATAGAAGATTTACTTACATTATAAGGTTATTTTTATAACAGTTTAAATTATAGTTATTCTAAATAATACACAGATAATAAATCACCTTATATGAATGTTTTAAAAACAAATTGACTAATAATAATATAATTCAATATCTATTTAGTACTACAAAATAATATGAAGAATAAATAACACACAAAAAGTGAGTTTATTGCTTTGAAAGTCACATACTAATTTTAAAATAACATCTATTCAAGTACATAATAATGTATAATAATCATAATATAATAATTATATTATGATTCTACATATAATTAAAATAAGGTATAAAACTAAAATATAGTAAATTATCTTAGTGTAATAATTATATAAATGTTGACAAATGGAACTAAAGAAAAGGAACAATAACAGTGGTGCTGAGTTCGGTCAAAATAGGTGGTGTAATTCTATAATATCTATCCACTCACTTTTTAATTTAAGCTTCAAAACCTTCAAAACTCTCTGAATTATTCTGATTATTTATAATAATATTAATACTAAGAAATAACATAAATATATCATTTTTAATTTTTATCAATCGACATCAACCCATCCATAATTTTAAGCGATGCAATTGCACTACCTCAAGTACGTATTCAGCGCCACTGAACAATAATGTGTAACAAATACTAATATGGTAAAAAATAATAATAAAGTAAACAGTGATTTACTTTGTAATAATTTAAATAACAAATATACACTATAAATGTAGATTTAAAAGGCACAATAATTTTTCTATTTATACACGAGTATAATATAGTCGAAATTCAATAATTTCTTATAATCTATCAGTTATTATAATAATACTACAATAGTACAATACTTTATTTAAATGATAAAATACTCATAAATCATAAAATATAAATTATAATAAACTAGTATCACAATGATTTATATTAACATTCAAAGATCTAATAGTTATTGCAAGAATCAAAACTTAGTAGATATATCTAATATAAACAAGGATTAATGATGACTAAACACTGAATATGTTTAGATAAATTTCATAATGTTTAATATTTTTTATTGAACAGTAATAGCTACAATATCTTATATTTTAAAAACTATAATTTGTTATAAGTAAGACTGTAAACAATAATTAGTTTTTAATTAAACATTTAATAATATCATATTTTGGTAGTATACAAAGGGATCAGAGTATTATGTTACTAACATATTGGATATCCTAAATGCATGTAATTCCTACCAATTTAGCAATATGAAACTAAATATAATTTTAAATATTAAAAATATTACTTTTAATAGTAATTTGTGAGTAATAAAAAATAAAAAATAAAAAATAGTAATTTTAATTTTAAATTAAATTATAACAAAAGTACATTGTTTTTATTTAAGAGAGTATTTAAACAGAAAATTGTATACATTATTACTTTATCCTTTTTAGGTATTTTTATAATATTTTGGTAAAATGGTAATTCACTTTATATTAATACATTTGAATTTATAATTTTTTATAATATCTGTGAAAAGTTTTAAATTATGATTTTAAACAATGAAGTGATTATAATTGTAAAAAATAATAATTTTAGCTGAAAATATATTTATTATGGGTTAATATAGTTATTATAATTATTATAGTTGAGTTGAATTTTTATTAAATACATATTACGAACTTAAAAAGTTGTATAAATATACTATACAAAATTTCAACAAATTAATATTTTTAGTTTTATTCTTAGGATATAATTCAAATTTCACAATGATAGTTCCACAAAGTACTAACTAAATACCTACAATGGTATTTATTTATTATTATTATTATCAATATTATTATTATTTTTTTAAATACAGAAATTAAAATTACTTTTACTACTAATAATAGTATAATAAAATTGATTTTAATATGTATGGTCATTTTAATAAAATTAAAAAACATTGGCTGTGCATGAAATCAACTAAATAAACAGTTAATTAATAATTATGAATATTAAGAAGAAATTAAAAAAAATTACAATATAGATATATATTATATTGTCTTCAAACTGTCATACCCTTTATCATTGAAACTATTAGAATCAGATTCGTTAACTATAGCAAGTGAAAATCTATTATGGTTCTTAACTGGATTAGAAAATGTATTAAACAATTAAAGCCAAATTAAACAATTAGTTACAATGACTAAAAATGTGATATAAGTATTTTATTAAATAATGTGTCAACTATTCATTGCATGATATAATAGATTGACGATAAAGCATAAATACATGATAAAAGTAATGTTGGTTCAGCCAAATTAAATGGGAAAACATTTAGTAGAAATAACTATGCATTGTATCGTTTAGATCTAGATGAAATTTATGATAGAAAATATATTTGATAATATTTCAACATACAAAATAACAAACAAACTAATAATTTATCCGGTAAGTATGAATTGATAAATTAAATCACCATAGATTACATGATGTTTATTTAAATCATGAATATTCCATCAGGATTAGATAATAATAAAATATCATCAGATGCATATAAAAAATATGTAAGAACTTCAAATGGAATTATTTAATAAATAATAATTTTTGTTGTTTTCTCTGTTATATTGCAATTATATATTTATATAGTATACTATTTGTTATGAACCTATAATAAGTAAACTAAGTAAAAATAATTGAAAAACTTAGGTTGTTTATGAGTTTAAAGTAAAATGTGTGTTACCTATTAAAATAAATGTTCAGATTTTAAATGAATTAAATTAATTGTTTTGTAATAAAACTCTAATGTATTTATACCATAGTTTCTGGATCATTCCAATCATATGGATGAACTATTATACCAATATCACTATCAAATGATACTCTTCTAGATCCAGATTGGATGTTATTAATACTATGGAGAATATCTACATCTTCATCAAAAGAACATCCACCACCTTCTGATTTTAATTGCAATGATTCTGTACTTTTTGATGATAGTTGAGAAGTCAAAGAATGTTGTGATGTTTCTTTATAGTACATACCATTAAAAGTATAAACTTTATCAGATCTACAAAAAAAAAAAATATTTACTACAAAGCTATATTAAACATAATTTATATTATATACTATTTTACCGATCAGTGTTTGATTGTAAATGGTCAGAGTGTGGTGATGACATATCTGACACCAAAGGAGTGCTTTCATCATCACTACTTGCTGTCGCACATACTACTGAAGAATGATTGGCATCTAGTAGTGGACTTGATGGTAATTTTTCGCTGCTGCAGACTGGTGATATAGTAACTGCAGGAGGCTGTATCCAACTTGTACTCGCTACTAGACAACTTAACATACCAACCGAGCCAGCAATGCCTTGTTTTACAATTCCACTAGCCTTAAGGCATATATTAAACATAAAATACATAATTATATTACAAAATAATATAAATTTACTTGTACGGGATTTTTTGTTTCAGGTACTGTGTCTGTATCGTCAAGTCTATTCATTACTAAAGATGCTGGTCGTTTGATGGATTTTAGTAAAAATGGTTTACCCCCTTTTTCAGTTGTTGTAGTTACAATACATGTCTAAAATGTTTATAATAAGTTGTATTAAATATTTTTAATTTGATGAGATATCAATAAACTAACTTTGTAGTCAATAAGATTTTTTCTTGAAGCAATTGGAGTATTATTTAGAGAATTCACTGAAACAGAACTATTTCCGTCATATTGAAACACTGGATATTGAACAATACTATGATGGGGGGAATTCTGAAAATAATATAAGTTTAATTAGTTTAATAATAATATAAAAACATTGTTTTCTTACTTGAAGTAGAAAGGCATCGACATCTCCACCATTATCAGTACTTGAAGTTGTACTACATACAGATCCATCACCTAAAAAAAAAAAAGATATTAGGTAATTGTTTTTCTCACCTTGACATAAATTGTATTATTATTTAAAATTTTTATTAAATGACTACATTCAAAAACAATTGTGGAAAAACAAGCAAAGTTTAATATACTATAGTGTTAAGGTAGATATATAATTTTGTTTATAAAGTTTATATAAAAAAAGTAGGTAGTAGAATAACAATTTTTAAAATGAAATGATATATGTTTTGTATTATAATTCAAAGTATTTATATTTAAATAATATATAAGTAAAGTAAATTAATAAAATTAATACTCTTGAATAATCAAACCAAAAAAATTTAATAGTGGTGTGGATGTAAATAATTGTAATTAATAATAGTTAAAATTTTAATGATAATTGATAGAAACGTTGATAAGTTTATTTCAAAAAACATAGTTTATTCATTTTGTTATCTATTTTTACTCTGAATTTAATTTTTTCTACTTGTTTTTTACTCCTTCTATTTGAATGTTAATAATAATAATAATAATAAAGATTAGTGTAATAGATATGGGTTAAATATATAATGGGATTATAGAAATTAATCAAATTTACCTTAAACAAAATATAATATAATACGTACAATAGATAATTAGTTAATTAACTACATGAGAGCAATGAACATTCATGTAAGAAACTAATAATAGGAATAGAACAATTTATTATGATTAATGACTATAATTATAATTATTACTAATGTGTGTACCTATTAATTAGTATTTTTTTATTATCTTTTAACCAAATACCAATTACTTAATACTTATATTAAATACATTTATATTTTTTACTTACTAAAAATTATATAACAGTCACAAACAATAAACAACTGAAATTATAACAGTTTGAACATCATACTATCTGCGTAAGTCTAATGATTGAAATATTATTTGGTAAAGTTCAAACATTACATCATATATTATTTTTTTATAAACATAATATACTTACTAAATGAACTATTTTCGAACATTTTAAATTTAATTGAAAACAGAAATAAATAAATAATTTCAAAGTTATAAAATTTAAATTTAATATATTTTGTAATAATGTAAAGGATCAAAATAAGGTAACTTAACGTTTGTGTGGCTAATTTAATCACATACATATTTTCATTAATATCTGTATCACACAGATTATTCTTTATTTTCACAGATCAGTAAACAGTTAATTATAATAGATTCAAAGTTAATCAATGACATGGTTTCAGTCTATTTTGATGAATCAATGGTGGTCCAAAAATAATTAATTTTTTTGGTAGGTGAAGGTATTAAAATGGAAGTTTATTTATAATATTTTAAGAATATGATATCAGTGTTTAAATAATATATAATACCATTATAAATATTTTAAATTTTTAATATTTAGATAATTACCTAAGAATAGTTACACTAATAGTACACTATATTAGGTACTGATTAGGTTAAAATATTTAAATTGGATAATAATAATATATTTGCACTAATTATAAGTTGATTATATTCTATTATATTAATTAAATATGTGTAAATACTGTTACAAAGTTCAAACTATTTATTTTATTTAAGAATATTAAATATTTTAGAATATTATTTCATGTTATTTAAGAAAAAACATGCAAGTTTGTTATAAATATCTTGTATTACTTTAATAACATAATATTCTTAATAAGATTTTTGTATTAAATAATATGTGTTTTATTTATATAATTATATCAAGATATTATAACTACAACTTTTTTTAAATAATAAACACAAATTTGAAAATTTGAACTTAGTATTAGTATTTGCAAATATTTAATTTATATCTTTATTATATTCAAAGAGGATGTGCAGCAGCCCGACGAAAATTATTCTATTCTATGAATTACTGCAAGCTTTCAGCTATAATATCTACACTAAGTATATATATATATATATATATAATATATATGAACATATTACAACACGTTTTAAGAAATCAATGGGGTGGGAAATTCATTAAAAAAATTATGATATAAATGTGAACACATACACATCAGCTTAAAATAAAAATATTATTATTATTATATAAATTAGAATTATAATATATAAGTATTAATTACTACATCATTAAAATATATTTTATTTTATAAATATATTTTTTTTATTGTAGAAGTAGAAAAGTGAACTTTCTAATGAATATTTATAACCAGACACATATTTATGATAAAAAAAATTAGAAGTAGATTTCTGTATTAAAATATTATAGACTAAATAAAATATACATTTGTAGGAAAACAAAATATTAACATATACTAGTATTAATCTATATATTGATATTCATCAATAGGAATCATCATAAGTCTTGTCTTTCAATATAAAATGAAATGAAATAAATCGAATAACAATTTACAAACTTATTATATGATACTATACTAAAAATGTATCGTTTGCAATTTCTCAAGAATCACCAATAAATGTTTAGTTATTATGAGTAATATGATTTAATACAATACGTTGTATGCAACAAGAATATTTTCAATTTATTTCAGACATTTTAAGAAAATATTTACAAAAAAGTTTGCTACCGTACACCAAAATATTTAATAAAAATCATAAAACATTTACTTCTTAGATAATCTTATCTAACCTAATCTGTATATACTACAGACAAAATTTTAAATTGAGCATTATACAAATATTTGATTGTCTCCGAATCAAGTGATCATCCAATTATCAAAGTAAGTATATTAGAAAAACGTTGTACTCCCTAAATTTTAACAACCAATATGTAAATATAATTATACAAATACAATAAAATTAATTTAACTTTTAAAAGAATAATGAATATTATAATATTAATATACCCAAATTAGTTAAATTGGTAGTATTATTGTATTATTTATAGAACATAAATGGTTATTAATATTAATATATAATTATAAAAACTATATGAGCATTCAAAAATTGTGGTTGATTTATCTAACAAAAAAATCAAAATTCCAATAGAAAAAAAAAATGTTATACAACCAATTTTTCACTTGATAAAATTTGTTTACTCAGTTTGAATATGAATAATTTGAGAATTATTTTACATTCTAAATACCTAACATATATTATTTTCATTAGTAATATATTGCATATGAAATTTGATTATGCACAGAATATTAACAGTTAAATAGAAAAAAACACAAATTATAATATAATAACTCGACTTAAAAATTTTGATACATTTTCATGTATTTTATTTAGGTAACATAACCTAACTAATAATAATTATATATATATTATATTAGTTTTTGTAAACATTTATTATCTAACTAAACATTTAATAGAATAATGGAATTTAATGGAATCAACCAATTATGTTAGGTTAATATAATTAAAATTAAATTATAATAATTAAATGGTATAGGTGCACGCCTAATGTTACCATCCATTGATTACTCACTACAACTCACAAAATATAACTGATTTAATAGCTTTAAAACTCAACTACCTACTAACTATTTCTTAAAACATATCCAAATATCCTATCAAAATATTTAAAATTTAAATCATAAAATAGTATGAACATTATTACATTACATTTAGATAGCAAATGTAAAAACTATTTATATATATGTTCAAAGTTACATTTTTAATGTTAGCTATTCTGTTAAATGAACTTTTGTAATAAACAATTCTATAAATAATAATTTTAAGCAAATAATTATCAAAACAATAAATTATGTTATTGATAATTTATTTTTATAAATAAAAATAATTCATATACAATAATAAGTTTATTCATAGAGATAATAGACATGAGGAAAGTCGATTTAAAAGGCGTGGTTAACAAATTAATATGAAATAAAAATTTGAAAAAATCATGATAAACAATATATAACAAAATAAAGTCATGCACATGCTCAAGATTTTTCATCATGCACTACATCAATATTAATTAGAGATTCTGACATTTTATTCATATCTACAATATACAGATTGCATTCTTCTGTTTTATAACTACTATTGTTGATTTCATTTTGAATTTCCTGTCGCATCGTCTCACCTGTAATTATGTCGATTGGTTGCTGTGGTACTTGCAAATAAGTAGCTGCTGCTAAGGTACTTTGTTCTTCAGATTCTTCAAGAACATCTTCACATGCTTCTTCATTAAGAGTTTGTAATGCACCACAAATCATTTGTTCTTCCAATGTTACCTTAAAATTTTTTTTTTTATAGAATTAAAACTAAAAACTAGATAAATAATTATTACATTGTTTTATTTTAAATACGAATGCATCAATAAAAATATATAATGGTAGTGGTAGCATAGGTATAAATTTGACTAGTTGGAAAGGCGGGGGTTAAAATTTTAAACATAGTACAAAGTAGATTAGTTTTCTTTAATAAAAAATTTGAACCGTATATTTCTTTGAGAGCCATACATTTGTTTGTGGGAGGGGAATAAGCCCCCCTAAGCACCTCCCCATTTACACCTATGGGTGGTAAGAAACGGAAAGATAATTATCACAGTGACAACATAGATGTTTGCTGAAGATAAATTACAAATGGTTGTAAGTCATCTAACCAAACCATATAAAAATTGGAGTAAATGTATTTCCATAAATGTATTCATATTTAAAATAAAGTATTATATCAATGATTTTGATCACTTCAATCAATAGTTTTTAACATTTTAAATAAAACACATATTTGGCTAACATAACTTTACATGTTATAAGCACGAATGCTCTACTACTATACATGCCTACTATCATATTATGATAGTAATATTTACTTTTGTAAATATTGTTTTGTTTTTAGATTACAAAAATATATAAATATTTATTAAAACAAACTAAAAATATATGTATGGGATAATACCAGTTTACTATACAAAAATTGTTTAATTCAAAATCAATTGACACAATAAATTTTGGTTTATTATAATTTATATTTAAGGTATTTGGTCAAATATAGCCTTTTCACCTTTCATATAACATTTTCAAATTCCAGAGTTTGGAATTTTCACAAATTAATATTTATTTTTAAATATAAATTAACATACTTGTTTTTCAACTGATGATATTTTTGACACTTTTTGATCTTTTTCGTTCAAACTTCCTTGTACATTATTACTATTAGTAGAAGATCCTAAATATGTAACCAATTAATAAAATATATATTATAAAATTTTAGTCATTATACTTGGTAATATACAATTATTGTATAAATAATAATCATACACAAAATGTATGCATATTTATTATATGTTTATGTGCAAAAGTTAAAATTTAAAGAATAACTACCATTTTTATCTTACTATTTAACATTCTACTTTTTAATTACCCTACATAAACTACATAAATGAGTAAAAATATTAATATTTTAAATTAATATAATAAATTAATTTAGATTTTTAAAAATCTAAAATAACATTTTCTAAATTTAAATTATGTACAATGTTTAAAATTAAAATAGTTGAAGATTTATAAGTTAAAACAGATGAATGATATATAAGTATGCCTCTGTATAATCTGTCTAAACTATTTATAAAAGTCCATGACACAATTTAATATTTGGTTTTAAAAAAATATAAGTTTATAAATGATCTTAAAACTTTATAAAATATTGAATTTTTTTTTAAATAATGATAAATAAATTTTTTTTTTATATGCTAGTACACAATTTGCTGAGTCTGTCTGTCCAACATTTATCATAGCGAAATAATCGTATGCAGAACAAAAATTGTATTTTTTAGGGTAAATTTAGAGACTAAACATTTATCAAATATAAGGAGAAGAATATTACCACATTTAAAAATTATGCAACATAATCATTTTGTAAAATTTTTAAAAAGAAATAATGGAGGTTTGACTTTTTCATTTTTTAAATAGCTATAACTTCTTTTTTTAGTAAATATTTTAGAAATTGGATTTATTTCTTAGAAATATTTATAACTTTAATTTTAATACTAGTTTAGGCTCTATGTTTAACTTAAACCTTGCAATTATTGTTCTACACTGAATGTTAGATAAACAGAGGTAACAACAAATTGTACATCAATATTGTAATATATTGGAATTGATATTTGTAATAATAAATGAGACAAGAGGAGGATGAGTGTAATAAAATTAAAACCAATCAGAATAAATCATACACCATACACCCCACCCAATAATTATGTTCTAAGCAATTATCCGAAATACTTTAAGACTCTATAACAATAATTATGGACAAATAAGTGGGGACAATTAAATCACACTCCAGTCTATTATAAAAGACATACAGCCACATAGAAACACTAGTCTAATCCTAACTCTTATTAAATTCCTTTGAAGGACTCATGTAGAACTCTGTTGCGGTTGCTGACTATTCGCAGGCTACACATAGATAGTTTTCATGTCATCCTTCTTAACTAACTCACTTCATGAGCTCATATTGAATTCCTTACACAATTTGTGGCATATTCATGGACTGTGTTCGAAATTATATGTTTTTACCTAACTTATTTCTTTCACATTGGTTTGAGTCATATTCTCTTTACTGTTTTTTGTTGATATTAAATTAAATCTTTTTGTTAATAATTTTATAAATCTATAGCATAACATAAGGCTTATAAAATTCACAGATCTGGGTAACAACATAGTTCACTCATTAAGTAAGGAACGTTAGTCTCATTACACCTATTTCCTAATATTTTCCTAATATTATTTTTTATCTAACTATGAAATCAACAAACAACTTTTTTTTTTATAATAATATAAATATTTGAAGACTAAATTATAAATAAAATTTGCATACCTCTTCTTTCATTAGAATGATTTTTAGTACTACCCGATCTTGAATGTTTAAAATTATTATTGTTGATGGTTTCATTGTTTACGAAGTATTCTCTATCTCGCAATGCTAATAACACTATACGGAAAAGTTCCCAATCACCAAAATTCATTTTTAATACCTACAAAAGAAATTTGTACATATTGTACTTATAAATTTTATTTATATAAATTTTTAATTACATTTTTTAGTTCGTTTAAATTACAATGTAACAATACACAACCAGTAATATTGCTATCTTTTATTATTTGTGTATATTTTGGAATGTTTGATTCTTGCAAATCTTTAATTCTTGTTAACAATTTACAAATATCTTCTATGCTTGAATGTGACAGTTTAAAGTTAGTAAATTCATCCTAAATTTTTTTAATAAATTGAATGTTATTTTATGAATAATATTAAATCATTTTTAAAACACAAGTATATATTATTACAGATAATGATGAAATAGAAAAGTTTTGGATTTGGTTTGATAGTTCATCATAAGGTGTATTCCATTGATTGTGAACTTGTTGATTCCATAATAAACCAGCAGATTGTGGTTCATTTAACATCAAAGTTGATGGTAAGATTTCTTGTTGAAGTGGTAGTTTAGATCCAATTTTCTAAAATGTAATTGTATTTAAACATTTAAATGAAGTATATAAATTATTAGTATAAGTAAAAATCAATATTATAATATATATTATAAAAAGTGTACTCACTTGTCTTTTTATAATATTATGTGTTCTTTGTGTTTGAAGATCATTGTTAGTAACTGGCCTAAAAATAGATGAATCTTCGGAATTTTGCATTTCATCTTTAATCACTTTTCTCAAATATGGATCCAGGTTTATAGTAAATGGTAAAAATATTCTTAAATCGCTTACTAACAATGTAGTTCGATGAAAAGTAAGGAATATTTCAAATTTTTTCTCGTCTTTATCCATTCCCATCAAACGGTCTTTGTTTTTAGAAATTTGTAATTGACGACGTACTCTATTAATAAAAATACAATTTTTATTTACAATTTTTATTTGTAATCAAATAAATATTACTTTTCATATAAAGTTTTTAATGATATAGAGTCATCAATAGTATCCTCATTGGTATCATGAAAAATTATCATCCAAGATATTCTATAAGGCCATTGTTCTGTAATATTTATCCAACTGGCTAAATGATACCAATTAAATTCTAATTGGAATGCTTTCAATAACCGACCTACAAAATAAATATTTTTAATTTGCTAATTAATAAAAACATTTTTAATTTATGTTTACCTGTGATGTAAACAATATTCATTAAACGTCTCATACTTCTAGGATTTACATCACTAAAATAATCATCAGTCAGTAATATTTTAGAAAGATCTTGTGGTCCACCTAATCTATGTATATTGCTGGCTATGCTACTTGCAATACTTTCACTAGATTTTAATTTATTTCTAGTAGAATTAATATTACCCTTGCTTCGACTCAGTCCACCTGAGGAGCCCATTGTAGGCTTTAAAGTTGTAGACTCATTCGATAATCGCCGTGTTGATGCCTATAATTAGATGTAATTTGTAAAATATTTTGAAAAATATAATCAAAAATAAAATTAATTATACCGAATGTACCAATCCGCATTCATCCATTTGATTGGTAACACTCTTTCGGTGTGATTGTGATGATTTTTGTGCTAATTTTACTTTACGTAAACCAGAATTTTGAAGAAAAAATGGTAAATGAACCATGTTTTTAAGATAATCATGGCCAGCAAATTTCATATCATTAATCAATTGTCTACTATTGAGTCCAATTACCTGTAATAAATAATTTTTCCTATTGATTATTAAAAATTCTAGAATTAAAGTAATATATTTTAAACCTGTGATATTGCATGTGGGTCAATAGCTAAAACAACAATAAAAGGAGTATTTTGTTCAGAAAATAACATCCGCACAGAATCTAATAGTAATAAAATTTTGTCCTGTTCACAAGAGTCTAGACCATCGATAATTATTACCAATCTAGTTTGTTGTTGAGTAAAAGCATCCAAACAACGCACCTTAAATTAAATAAACAATATTAATAAGAAAATAAAATAAATTATCAACACAAACAAAAAAAATACCATTTCAGTCATTAAATTAACTTCAGTTCTTAATGCTTGGATAAATCCTTCAGACTTTAATGTATCTAATCTTGATGTAGCTCTTCTTAATTGTTTACGCTGTGAGAATATTAATGACTGTAGTAATTGACTAAATGTATATAAATTGCCTATCAATAGGAATAGAATAAAGACTCCACAACAGAGTAGTATCACATTTCCAATGGCTTCATCAAATGCAAAATCACTGACCAAATAAAATACAATTAATACAATTTTATTTTATAATACAAATTTTTTTATTATATATGTCTATATAATAAATTTATAACTGACACTTACTCTACATAAATGCACGAATCCTTGTGTAAAGCGGTAATAAGTGTTACCAATAAAATACTTATAAATGACAATTCGAATAATATTATGTTTGGCATACAACATAACTTGCGCCATTTCCAAGGTGAAGTAAGTTTTACTAAAAATTTTATTAGTTATTATTTATTTATAAAACGTTTTAAATATAATAAAATACATTTACCAGGTTTTGGACGAAAAGCTCTATATAGGCGAGTAGAAATTGATCCAAAATCTTTTTCAATTGAATCATATAATGAACCGATCATTTGAATAATTGTACTTTCCCCAGGTGTTGTACTACTTACTCGAGTTTGGTCAGTAAAATAAAATCTAAATTCAAAACATTACAATTTAAAATATAAATTAATTTATATGAAAATTAGAAGTACCTAATAGGTTGCGCTGTAACTGAAGTACCCCAACTTGAACCTGGCGGATGACAAAATATTATTTGTAATATAATTCGACATGTAACAGCTTTTTGACTCAAATAGCTAATACAATTATAAGCCCAATCAAGTCTGAAAAATTAAATTAAATAGAAAATATTAAAAATGAAAAAACAATGGTACTAAAAACATAAACTAACCTATGACTGCAATAGTATATGATAACTAGGAAAAAAAATATACTAGTTAATAAACTAAATGTTGTGATAACCGCAATAAGTGATGATGATGTTAAAACCACAACCAGAGTACCCGCAACAAAGCAAAAATGGAGAGCTATACCCAATATTAACCACGGAAATTGGAAAAATGGGTCTGTCCATTGATGAGCAAAATTTTTCATTTCCTCTAAAAATGTAAACTGTGAGTTTATATAAATTTTTATTATGTATACATTATACATATAATACATATAATATATGTATATATTATACAATGATAAAAAATTATGATATTTTTTGTGACATTACCTCTCAATTTATTAAGTAGAAACGATTTCCCACTACCCCATTTAGCATATAGTCCAACAGTAATTGGCATAGATAAAGTAGGTTCACTAAGCATATCCGCTAATGCACTGCTGTAAAGGTCATATCCTAATAAGTTTTCATTATCTTCATTGGTATTAAGGCGTCTTGAACCAAATATTTGACTAAGAATGGGTTTTTGAGCATTTACATCCATGTTATACGGTGTTTCACCAGCTCGGTTAGGTCTATATAATAGTTGACTGTTTTTTGGATTTCGTAATAAAATTTCAACAATTCCCCTAGCTCTAGCTCTCATAGCTATATGCAATGCAGTATCCCCGCGTTTATCTGTAGCTGATACTCTAGCCCTTTTTTCAATTAAAAGTTGAACAGCTTCGGGGTTACGATTTCGGACAGCTCGCATCAACGGTGTATCACCATCCTAATTAATACAAATTAATTAATTACATATTATATAATTTTCATACACACTAATATGCTATATAAATTATTACTTTTGTTGAAATCTCTAAATCAGGATTGGCACCAAGTAATAATTTAACAATAGCTGTATTTCCTTTTTCCACAGATATATACAATGCTGTTTTTCGTTCCTAAAAATAAACAATAAAATTAGTTAATGTTAGTATTTTATTACTATATATATATATATATTGAAGAAATAATAATAACGGTACAATAAGAAACAAATCATTTTTATATAAGATAGTGTTTGTTAGAAACATAAATTTTAAATTGTTTTTTGGCTCTTAAAAGTTTATCAATCACTATTATTCATTAGACATAGTTGAACTGTTTGCATTTTGAACAAAAAAAACCAAATCTCTGGTATATCTCTGTGTAAATTCTTTATGTATATGTTGGATATCCAACATATGAAAACTTTATGTAGAATAAATGTTAGGAACAATATAAAAAATAAATTATTTTCAAAAAAAAATTATTTATTTCTCTTACAATTTTAATTTTATAAATAATAAGCTAAATATGTAATACTTAAAGGATATTTATATTTATTTTCATAAAATAGTTAATATTTAAAAAAAAGAATTTCTACAGAGTAATATAGTAACTAGAAAACACTTTCAATTGAAAAAAAATATACTTAAGACTTCTACTTAATATAATTCTACTTGTACTTTTAAATCAACATTCTAACTTCTAAATTATTTTTAATGATATACTTATTTAAATAGTTCTATACAGTATAAAAAAAAAAAATATTTATACTAGGAATGGAACAAATTTCTTTTTTTTTAGTGATTGAATTGAATGTTATATAAAATGTAACTGTAATTATATCTTACTTATATAAATGAAAATTTAAATAAATAATCTTTATTAAATACCTTTCCCATAACATCAACATCTGCATATTTTTTTAGGAGTGCCTCTACAATATTTCGATGACCACCTTTAACAGCATGTATAAGATTAGTATCAGAACTTCGATCCTAGAAGAAAAAAAATTATAATTCAAATTTTATTAACATATAGCAGGTCATTTATTTATTTATTTGTATTTTATAAGTAACTAATAAGTTTTATTTCAAAATATTAATGTAAATATTAAAATAATAATTATCTTGTTTTTGTTTAAATTGTATATTATTACTTGTATATTAATGTAAGCTCCAGCATTTAAAAGAGAATTTGCAATATCATAATATCCTTCTTTACATGCAATTGTTAGAGCGGTACATCCATCTTGGTCTAAAGCATTAACATTTGGTTTACGTTCAAGGAGAAGATTTACCACTTCAGTGTGATTTCCCATTGATGATACTAATAATGGTGTCCATGAGTACTGAAAACAAATTAAGGTTAAATTTAATTTATAAAATTATTATTTAATAAATGAATGTCTTCTTCTTCTACCTTGCTTTTACTCCTACATAGATATGATCAGCCACTCTAGTTCTACACCTCCATAGATCTCAATCTCACACCTCCCATATATTTACATTAGCTATTTCCATATCACTCATTTACATATTTACTAAAATTAATTTCTAATTAGTAATAATTATTATTTTTCTAATTATACTTACCATTCCAGCAGTATCAACATTAGCTCCAGCTCTTAATAGTGTGTCAACAAGTTCTACATCACCTTTCCTACATGCCCATACCAATGCAGAAGTCCCATACTATAATATTTATATGCATAAGAATTTTTTTAAAATAATTTCTTGTGTAATTTTGATACATACTTTATCACCAACATTAACTTTTGCACCACGTGATATTAAACTACAAGCTAGCTTTGTATGTCCTCTACCTGCACCCCAAACTAATGCAGTAATGTGAAAATTTCCATGGGCATTTATGTCAGCCCCTCGGTCCAATAGAACATTTGCCAAATTGGTGTATCCACAGTAACTAGCCCAAATAAGTGCAGTCCATCCACCCTGAATAAAATTTAATTAAAAATAAATTACATATGTTTTTTTTGATATTTATAAACAAAAATTAAATATATACCATATCTCTGTGCTCAATATCAGCTCCATGATCTAATAATTCAGCACAAATATCAGAATGTCCTTCCTTTGCAGCACATATTAATGCTGTCCAATTATCCTAGAAAATAGTGTTTAATGTTAAAAATTATAAAATTATAATTTTATATAACACTTATTAATTAAGGATACAATGATTTACAAAAAAAAATATTGTATTCACTATACTAGGTTTAAAAAAAATACCAAAATGTTATAAATTATACAATATACATGTAATTATAATGAAAAATTAATAAATATAACATTTTATTTTAAAATACATACATTATCTTCAATATTTACATCTGATCCATGATTGATAAGCTCTCTTACAAATTGCAATTTTCCTTTAGTAGCAGCATAGTGTAAAGCAGTAGCTCCATTCTAAAAAAAAAAAAAACTAAAATAAAATAAAATAATGAAAATAATGTATTATATTATATTTTACATCGTCACGGTCATCAACAAGAACTCTGCGGTTTTCTAGAAATCCCTGAAGAGCTTCTAAATTATTTTCTGAGATGTAATTGTGTAAAGCTCTATAGCATAACGACACCATTGAATCACTAGGGTGTAGATTCTATAAAATGTAAACAAATAAATTTCATTTTTATTTCTGTATAAATAGAAAAAGTATTGTGTTAAATTATTATTATAGGTAGTATTATATTATAGAAAAAACAAATAATTTTAAAAACATGGTTATTTTCTATTATAACACAATTAAGCAAACAAGCTTAAAAATATGCAATAAATAATGCTAAAATATCATTTTTTTTTTTTTTACTAATCCACTGTTGTTATAGTTAGTATAAGGTATAACATCTTTTTTCCAAGGATCTAATACCAAATTATTGAATTTTAAAAAGATTAACTATTAAGATATATGTGTGCTATGTCTTAATAAATATGTTATTGATTACCTATTTAAGGGTTATAAAAATATATCTGTTGATATTTTATCCAGAAAAATTTCAATCTAGATTAAAAGACCAATTTCTTCGATTCAAACAAAAAAAACTAGTTTTGGTAAGTACTATACCATCTGAAATATTAATTATTAAAGATTGGAACCTTATAATATAGTTAAATATTGGGTAAAAAATATTTTTACCCAATTTGCACGCCTTTAATTTGGATAATTGATTGCAATTCCGCAGCTACTGGTGGTGCAAAGAGTACAATGTATCACAAAACTCTAAACAGCAGGATGGAAGCTCAAAAAAAGATTCCTTCACAATGAAAAGTATAGGTTTACTTTTCAAATAAGGAGCCTAACTATTACTTTGCACCCAGGTCTTCAAAGTTATATTTGTAGCACTAGTTGATTGTAATATTCATCATTAAAAAAAATATTTTCTTAATTAATCTTTAATATCTATGGTGCATAATATGTGTATAATAATTTAAATGTTTATGAAAAATAATAATAAAATGTATTAATTAAATCAGTGGTAATTAGTTTTTCTTTTTTACATAGACAACACATGGGGAAGTTGAATAGCACGTCTCCTAGCTAACTTGGATCACATAAAATTGATCAAATAGTTCTGTATTATATCAAAAGTTCAGCATTTGTTAAGTTATTTTGATATTAAAGATAAAAAATAAAACAAACTTAAGAAATGTGGTAGACGGCAAACAAATAAATAAATATTATATTGAATATTGCAGAATACTGTGTTTGATGAATAATATATGGATTTATGAAATATAAAAAAATTGATTGATTAAATCACTCGTTATTAGGTGTTAAACAGCAGAAAATTAGTTTTAGTGAGGCTGGTGTTAGAACAGTATTGCAATTCTACTGACCACCGATGAAAATTTTCTAAAATTTGCAAAGCTGAATCTTTTGTTTGTATTATCAGTAGGTAATGAACTATCGTCGTATAATGGACCAGTGATAGAAAATGATGGTAAACGATTTGACAATCCAGTAAGAAAGCCTTGACTATGTGATCTTTGTGGACGTCTCAAATCACTAAACTCATTAGTTGTTGGAAGTTGTAAGCGTAAAAATGAGAAACCTCTAGTGTAACGAATGTTGACTGGTACATTTTGCCGGTCCTCGTTGTCTGACATACTTATATAATTTGATCTATATGAAAATGGTGGTCTTAATGTATAACAATTATTGTAAATATTTACAGATATCCTATATTGTTAATGTTAATACTAATTAATAATATTAACAAACATAAATTAGAAAAATAATCCTTTACTCACTAATTTTGTAAAACTATTGCCTAATAGATAGGTAGAGACGAAAGGCAATTTAACAATATTAATACAATTTATAATTTAATATATATTAATTCAGATTTCATGATTATATGTTGTATATAGTACTATATTATTCATATTTTTTCACATAATATATACATATATATATTTAAATAAAATGTTTTTATGCTTAATATTAATTATTCTTTTTTCCTTCTCTCCCAAATAATTAAGGTCAGCACCACCGAAAGCCTTAACTTCCATCAACTGCAATTATACGAACAAATTTTAAATCACATCCAACTACCTCATTTTTAGTCTTCCTTTTTTTACATTATTCTATTTTGTTTTTATTATTATTATTCAAATATTACTATATTGTACTATATTGTAGTAGTACTATATACTGTTTTTTAATCAAATATAATTGCCATAATTAAAATACAAATTAATATTCGTAATAAATAATAAGTATTTTAAAAATAGAGTACTTACTAATTATAAATAAATTAAATCATAAAAAAAACTATTATTAATACATTTATGAAATAAATAATTAATAAAAATATTGTCATTAGTTACTACAATGTCACAGTATTCTATTTCATTAAAAATGTATGTTTAACATATTTGAGATAACTAGATATATTGTATAATATATAATATAATCTAAGCACTTATTATAAATTATTTAAATTGCAAAATTATATACCTAATCTCATAACCAATTTACATTCTTTATCGAATTAAGGTATTTAATCGACTTGACACTTAACTTTTATTTGCAACAAAAGTGTCAACAAAACCTAAAAATACATATATGATATATGTATTCATATACATTTTTTTCTACATTAGATAACATTTTTCATTAATTTCTAGTTTTCCTATGGTTTTACTGTTTACATATTAGCTAATAGATTCTAACAGTATATTATGAGAAGTCGTGTTACCTGGGTATCGCCATTGAGTCTTTTCAAAAAATGAAAATAACTTAAAATACTTCCATAGCTTCTGCTCACATTATAGCTTAATGACAATGGTATCAGTTCTACAGAACTATGGTTTGATTTAAATGTCCACTGAAGCCTAGGCATTATCAACTCACATACATGACAAAAAAACCACTTTTATATGATAAATTAAACTAATTTGTTTTGCTTCACATAGAAGTTAAGAGTATACATTTTTTCATTTGATTTGATAATTAGTATCCCCTTTTAACTAGAAAGTAATATTATTAAATAATATTGTATATTTATTAATAACAGGTGTTTGAAACACTTATAGGCTAAAACTAATTAATTGATCATTGGAATGCCCCCACTGAATAATGTTTTGCAATAGATTTCAATAAAATTACTTTATCATATTCCTCAAGAGGTGCGTCTCATGTTTATCAAAGTATACATATATTTTTGTTTAACTATTTAATCTAGTTAGCAATTGAAATAATATAAATTAGAGATGACAACATCATTAAAGAGATATACTGTTATAACATCTAGGTAAAAAAATGATAAGTACTTAAGAAACAAATAGGCTAAATTATTGATGTAATTTTTCAGTTATACAAATTAAAACTTATCAAAAAATGATAAATATGCACTTCATAATTTACAACCAAATAATCTGCATATTTTTTATAAATGTAGTCACAACAAATTTCATACCATTTAATGTGTGAACATCATCTTTTAAACTTTGAATTTATTTACTATGTATAGAATTAATTACTATGTCATTAAATTTATAATTATTAGATAGATAAATAGGTTTGTTTATGATTTAATATATACCCAATTGTATAATATATATATATATATATATATATATATTGCAATTAAAATTATCTCCTTTTATGGAAAACAATTAAATATTTTATACATACACTTAGAACTTGTGGCATATAATTATAACATATTAATATGTAACTTATATTTACAAATGTACAATTAAAATATATCAATACTTATTTAGTAAAATATAGTAGATAAGTATGTAGTTTATATTTTACAATAATTTACCTATATATTTAATTTTTTTTTTTTTAATAATAAATATAGCAAAGCAAGCTAATATATTATATCACTGTAGGACAAATAAAAAAAAATCATAACATATTCCTATTTCCTATATATATATGTGTGTGTGTATGTGTGTGTGTGTGTGTGTATGTGTATATATTATAAAAATATTTATTTTAATTTTAACAATTTAATACTAGTACTAGTAGTAGTTAATTTACTAAATTTGTTGATAAAATAAATTATTTTTTCAAAAACAAACTCTATAGTATTCAAATCATTTGTTCAATTGCTATATTATATCGGTGATGTTATTTATTATTTTGGTAAGGAAGATATATATATATATATTTCTCATTCTTAAATCCTATGCTTTTTTCAGTAATTTCATTGATAATATTGCCAAAAAGAAAAAAAAGAATTCTCCTGCTACGTGATTTTTGTGGGTTTTACACTTGTAAGTTAAAACAATAATGTAACTCATTTTTTGCATTAACTATAAATTAATTTATATAATGTTTACTTAAGAAATTTAAAAATTATAAGTATAAATACAATTTAATAATAATGAATTTGATATACCATAAATACAATAAATTGATAATACTTATTTTGGGGGCAAAAATATTGATGTATAATTGTTATTTACCCAAGAAGGTTCAATTTTAAAAGGGCTAGATGGGATGAGTATTCCAAGATGCTGGATAACAAAATAAAATGTATCCAACCAATTTTGAAAAATCCCTTATGTAGGCAAAACTACATCCCAGGATTAAGACAAGATTTAATGGAAGACGTAAAGGAATATGAGAAAGACCCATTTGCAAAAACGACAAAAGAATTAGGAAAAAATCTCGTTAAACAAATGTGAGAAGAAAGGACTGGGTAAAAACGATAGAAACCAAATATGACACAAATTAGTAGTAAAGTCTGGAAGCTACTAAAACACTTGAATAATGAGAATGCGCAAACGAAAGAACACCTTAATATCACTTCGAGATAAATAGCACATAATCTTATAGTAAACGGCAAAACAAGAAAAAGGAAAATCGACACTAAAATTAATAAAATAAATGAAGAAGTGGAAAATTTTAAAAACCCAGTTACAATGGATGAGCTACAAAAAGCTATTAATGATATGAAATGTAAAAAATGCGGTAAGAATAGAATTCGGGGTATGGAATTTGGGCAGGAGAGATAAAGAAATTTGAATCAATAACTAAACATTGGACTCTGGCGATGTTTAATGATTGCACAGACACGGAAAGAGTTCCAAAGATATGGCTGAAAGCAAAAGTAATAGTACTACTTAAACCAGGAAAAGCGTGTAATGATGCAAATGATTTCTGACCAGTGTCATTGTTGTGCCATATGTATAAATTATTTGAAAGAATAATTTTAAAAAGAGTTGCACTAGAAATAGATGAAAAACTAATTAAGGAATAGGTGTGTTTCTGACCAGGAAGAAGTTGCACGGGCCAAGTACTGAATCTGGTAAACTACATCGAGAATGGTTATGAGGGAAAGCTAATCATTGGCGTTGCATACATAGACATTAGTGCTGCCTACAACACCGTCAATCACCGATTGCTCAGGAAAAAGGTCTATGAAATTACGAAAGACTATATAAAAATTTTAAAAAAAGTTAACAAAAATAATTGGAGCACTACTAAAAGACTGTAAGTTCTATGATACACTACAGGGGAAAGAAAACAAGTGGAAAAAACAAAATAATACCCTATCCCAAGAAAGCGTCCTGGCGCCGCTACTTTTTAATATTTACACAAATGATCAGCCAAAGAGCCCTACGAGACATTTTTTGTACGCTGATGACCTTGCATTAGCTGCACACGGAGGTAATTTCGAAAAAATAGAGGAAACAATCAAGCAATCATTAGTGACATTAGCCGAATATTATGAACAAAATTAATTTAAGACTGAATCCCCATAAGACACAAGCATGCGCTTATCATCTTAGAAATCGTGTGGCAAAGAGGAAACTGAACATTGAATGGCAAGGAGTTAAAATAGACCATGTGGACCTAAATACTTAGGAGTGAAACTGTATCGTGCTCTAACATATAAAGTACATTACGAAGATACTGGGGAAAAAGTTGCAACAAAAAATAATATACTCCAAAAATTAGCAGGGACAAAATGGGGTGCTTGTCCAAAGGTACTTAAAATGTCCGGTCTAGCCCTTTGTTATTTAGCCGGAAAGTATGCCAGTTCAGTATGGCATCTTTCAGCACATGCCAAAAAAGTAGACGTAGCTTTGAATAACACAAATAGAATAATTACTGGGTGTTTGAAACCCACGCCTGTAGGAAAATACAGATTTTAAATGGGATTGCTCCTCCAGATATTAGAAGTGAGGTAGCAGCGATGGTGGAAAAGAATAAACAGATAAATGACACTCTATGTTTGGTAAAGTTCAAATTAATAGCCGACTAAAATATAGAAAACTGTTGATCAAAACTAATGAACCCATCACAGAAATGCCAACAATAAAATGATTAAAAAAGTGGCAGGAACGAGTCATTGATAACGACAAAAGCACAATATGAGGACATCCGGCAGAATCCCTCCTCCCAGGATATAACTTACCTTGACGCACATTCATGGAAGAATATTAAAGGAATACGATCGGAAGTAGGAAGAACTAAAGAAAATATGCGCAAATGGGGCATAACCACAAACGCGGGCTGTGAGTGCGAGATCGTGTAAACAACATAAAATGTATTGGAATGCCCAATACTACCAGTAAGAGGAAATTTTATAGGACAACAGTTAAAGAACAATGCAATTAAAATTGCTGTTTTCTGGGAGAAGAAGGAAATTTAAAACTCTGACCGACCGACCGATACGAAAAGAAGAAGAAGAATTAAAATGTGAAATTTAATAAAGTTATAACTGTATATTATATGTGTAAATGTTATACAAGACCTATAAAAAAATTTACTAGGAAAAATTACTAAATTACACAATTAAATTGCGATTTATTACATAACAAACAAATTAACACAATTAATATATTATTCAAATTTATTATTTTATTTAAATCATCAATTTTTAATAATATACCTATTGATATAATTAAATCTTTCCTTTCATATATATTCCAAAAACTTTTTAATTTTATTATTTAACATACAATGTATAAAATTCAAATATTTAGATAAATAAAATATTCAATATTTTTCATTAAATTAATAAAATTAAATTAAAAAATAATTTATGTAAATTAACTTCTTTATACCAATTAATATTTGTTTAGTAATTTTAAATTATTTGTATTTAAAATTTGTCCTTGTTAATTCTAACTTCTTATTCTACCTTGCTTTACACTCTCAACTAGATGAGATCTCTATTCCACGCATCATCTTTTTTCGGTCTTCCTCTTTTTCCCTTCCATTATAACTCTCATTGCCTCTAAATCTTCACTCCTCATAACATGTCCAAACCATTTTAGCCAATTCTCTTTCATTTTTCCCAGAATTAATACAAATCCTAAACTTCCTCTATGTATTCATTTCTTAATCTATTTTCTCTAGTCACTCCACCAGACACCAACTAGTGCTAAAATTTTGGGTGGGGGGACTATAGCCTCAAATTAAAATATCTTTTAAAAAAAGTTAAGAGTTGTCTTGTTATTTTAAGGGGCTATGTGTAATTTTTTTTTCTAGGGTGGGGAGCCCACCCGATTTGCGCTTATGCACTCCATATATTTTAGCATTCTCATCTTCACTAAACAAATTCTCTGTTCCATTTTTTTGTTCACTTCCCAATACTCCAATTCATACAATATACATTGCTGGAATCACTACTGCCTTATAATATCTACCTTTCAATCTTTAAAGCATCCTTCATTTATTACAAAAAACACTACCTTCACCCATCCACACTTTATTCTATTTTTTATGTCCTCATAAGAACTACCTTTCATTTGCACCACCAGTAGTACTATCAGTATATATAAGTACCTATCAATCTCACACACTACATCAGCACTCATCTACATTATATAATGTTATTCTATTTAAATTTAATTTAAATATACAAAGAAGTTAAAAAAATTTATTTAATATTTTAATTATTATAATAGTACAAAAATGGGAAGATCGATTGTGGACGTTCCTTCTTCGTCCCTTTGGTCCTTGGAGAAATTAGTGGTTTAGTTATTAAGATTTGAATGCAATGATGTTGCATTAGAAAATACGATTTTGAGTGAATCTCAATATATTGAAATATGGATTGGAAAAAATTCAAAGCTCTATATATTTAGCCAAGAAATCAATCAATTTCTAAAATCATTCTAAAATTTTACAAAACGTATATTTTATCTATGTTAGTACTCAAAAAAATTTTCAAGTCTTTACTATGAAAACTCAATTAGTAATCAAGAAATAGAAAAAATTTAAAATAACGGAAACTGTAATTTTGCCGATTTTCCGCTTCTGAAGGAAAAACTTTTGGGAAATTAAAAAAATGAGCTAACTAAAGTACCAACTAAATGAAATTTGGTACGACAAGGTTACCCTATTTATGGTAATCGGAACATTATTTCTATCCGAAAAAATGTTTTCATACATCAGAAAAAAAAAATAATAAAAAACCTATAAAAAAAAAATTATCAGTCACGATTTTCAAAATATCTTGTAAAAAGATTAAGTAGTATATTATAAAGCTCTATAAAATTTTCAAATCGACAAACATAAAATTGTAGCTAATATTAATTTTTTTTGGAAAAAAGCTCATAGCTCTATATTTAGCCAAATAATCAACTAATCTTTTCAAAAATTTTACCACACTTGTAAATTACCAATGTTAGTACTCAAAAATTTTCAAGTCTCTACATTCAAAACTCAATTAGTTATCACGAAATAAAAATTAAAAAATTACTGAAATCGTAATTTTGCCGATGTTTTGGTAGTTTTTCTTCTTCTAGGGAAAAACTTTAGAGAATTTCGAAAAATGAGCTTAATAAAGTACCAAGATGATACAATTAGATACCGAAAGCATACCCTACTTGTGATAATTGGACAATTATTTCTACCAAAAAAAATTTTTTCCTACATAAAAAAAAAACATCTTTGTAGAAATAATACATTTCTTGCTCCGCTCAGAATCTAAAATTAGACTAAGTGAATCATACAGATAATGTAGTAAGAAGTCAGTGCAATAGATAGGAATTTTATATGGTAGAGAAAGATTCATAATTACATTAAGTTAATTAAAAACAAAGTATAAATAACAAATATTTGTATAATTTGTTAATAATTTGATAGATATGTGTATACTTTCTATGTTATTAAAAGAGTAAAGGGAATTTAAACCTTTAGAACCTCTCTATCTACAGCCATGTAAGTAGTCTAAAATTGTGTATAATGTAGTTCACTAATGCCAAAATTTTGAAAAATATAATTTTTTTAAATAGATCACTAAAATAAGTAATGTATATTTTGTATCTATTACAATAATAAAAATAGTTTATTTCTTATAAATTCAAATTATAATTAGACATTTATTAATAATTAATAGATGTGAATGTAATACATTTTAGTTATAAAAGCTTTATGGATTGATAAAAGTTGTAAATGTAAATTGTAGTTGATACAATGATAATAATAATGAATTGTTTGTTATAAGTAAATACATTTTTTAATTAATTTTTTTTTTATTAATTTTTTAATCAAGAAAAAAAACTGTAATTTATTTGTAATATAATTATATTGGTATGTATATTAAAATACAAAATTGGCAACACATCTAAGCTTGTGTCATATTCATCAAATTAATTAATAAAGTATAATTGCTACAAATATTATAAGTTAAAAAATTAAAAAAATGATTTAATCAAACCCATCCAAGTATTAGTATAAATTATAATAACAACATAATTAACTTTTAATTTTAATGATAATACATTTATAGCTTGATATTTAATAAAATTTTTTATGTAAGAACATATAAATAAATTTTATCCGTGGCAATATTTATCACAACATTATTACTTTAAAGGATGTTTTAGTTTTATAAGATAATAAATTGTATAGTCTACACAAAAAATTATTCTACATACCTACTTAACTTAAAAAATATTTATTTAACTCAGTAACTTGGCGAACTACTAAATACATGGAGCAGATAGGATATTTATTTTTACCTACCCACCCCAACTATAAATCATCAACACAATATACATAATTCACTCGCATATCCGGCTTAAGGTGTAAGTAACATAGGCCCAGGCCTATGGCAGCATGAAAAATACTTTTTAAAGGCGGCATTCTTCGGAATGCTTTACTAAAAAATTTGCATCTTTAAAAGGAAGATAATTAAATTTTTAAAGTTAAGATTAAATTAATAAGAATTGTATTTGTAATTTTATACATATTATATTGTATTTGTATCTATCTATTTAGTACTTATTTATTATTTTAATATGATTTTTATTTCACCAAAAGAAAAAAAGCTCATTTTCCTGTTTATATAGAACAATAATGATCAAATAATAGGGGCGGTAAATTTAAGCCTTGCCTACGCATAAAATATCACTAGAGCCGGCCCTGTTCACTCGCAACAAAAGTTTATAATATAGGTAAATCATAATATATTATAACAAATTATTAGATTTACAACTTAGTGAATAAAACATTTTTGTTTGGATTATATTATTACTATTTATTTGATCTAATCTATATTTCATTCATACCACCTGGTACTGACCAAAAATGTTGAAGGACCAACTGCTCCTTAAAAATTATTTCACTGCGCCACTGATTTAACTTATAGTAGATGTTTATTATAAGCATTTTTAACCCGATTTAGGAAATGTTTCTAAAATGTGTCATATTGAATTTAAAAATGATTTATAAATTAATATTATAATATCTATGTTTCATCAGAAAAATAAATATTTTATAAACATGAAATATTTTAGATATATAAAAAAAAGTTAAAACAAAACTACATATTTATTATTAACATGAATCTATATATATTTAATACCAAAAGAATATAAAAAATGTACCAGTGCATATATTTTTAAAACAGGTGCAATTATTTAATTAATTAAATTATTGAAATATTGGATAACTACTATATTCATATACTTTATCTTCAAAAGACAAAATGTATTATAAGTCAGTACATGAATATCATATATTAGTTATTTATTGTATAGATAACCATCTAAAGATTTTTTATAAAACTAGAAAAAAATAATGTTTAGGATGTAAATAAATACTTACTTTTAACTCAAGAAGTATAACTCATTAGGAAGAGTAATTTGGAATAAGATAATATATCTTATTATAGAATTCCAGTAAACAGAACAGAATGTTTTTTGTCAAAAAAGAATGTTTTACCTAAAACTAATATGGGGATTTTAATACTTTTTCATAATTAAATAAACTCGATTATAGAATAAAATGTATATTGTGTGGCTATGTAACCATATTATTACATACCTACTAAAATAAGCATTTGATTAGAATTAATTATGATTATTAATTTACAAATTACATGTACTATGTAAACAGTAGCAGACGCAAAGACAAAGTTGTGAAAGCTCTGCAAAAAAAATGATACCTAATCAGTAATCTATCGACTATCATAATATATATATTATATATATACTACTATATTATATATTCCTCGGAAGCAGAATAGATGTAAGCATGAACATATTATAATAGTAAGATGTAAGATAATATTATTGTTCTGTGAAAAAACAGCTGATTTATTATCATAAAAATTGTAAATTAAATGATAAAAGTAGTAACACAGAATATAAGACATCAATACAAATATAATATGTAAACACAAAGTAATTATATATTGCCGATAAAATAGTGTCCTACTAAATTAGAAAACAAATATGAATATCAATAATTAAATAAAAATTATTTACTTAACTAATGTATTTTTAGTTCACTAAAATATATTATTTAGTTGAGTCTATATGTAAAATAGAAAACTTAAAATGGATCAATGCCAAATTGATGGTATTGATGAGCTCAAGATTCCTCACGATGTTCATCATGATACCAATATAAAGTAAAAATTAATAAATAAATTAAACATCTAATTATCTACCTATTTACTATTCAATTTATTTTTTAGATCAATTAAACATAATTTACATATTAAAAAGGTAAATTCAAAATCTTTTAAAAATACTGTATTATAATATTATTACTTAATTTATTTAAAATGGATTATATTTTATAGAATGCTGCAGAATCTGATCATCGTACACCTAAACGTAAAAGTGATATTTCCAATACAAATATTTTAAAAAAGAAAAAAAAATATGAAACTGCTTTGGCTGCAATCTTTCCTGAAAATGACCAATCTTACTCACAATATGCTCAAGGTATAATTTGTTTAGTATTTAAGTTTCTCCTATTAATGAAAATTGATTTATCAGTACAATAATACTTCTTCAAAGCAAGTCCTTTTAAAGTATGTATCTGTATACATAAACGATATCTAATTGTCTATTGCTCATTTACAAAATATATTATATTATTATGTAAATTATAATTGTTTCACTATACTTTATAAATATAATTAGAGATTAACTAAATATTATATTAAATTATCTAATATCTATAGTAGCAAGTGTATAGTTGTCTATAATAAATATTGTATAAATATAAACTAAGACAGATTGGGAAGCAATTAGGGATAATTGTAAAAGAAACTACTCTGACCCTGAGCTCCAGACATTATTTTAAATTTTTATCATTTTATATTAATATATAAGTTATCAACAAAAAAACAAATTACGTCATTTTTTAAAATACGTATATTCAATTGAAGATGCCTGTATTGTGCATTAATTGTTCTATGTATTGATTGTATCTAAATATCTTTTTAAAATAAACGGTATTTTTTAAATATAGATTACGCTGAAGGATATATGAAAAAAATGCGAGAAAGATTAGATACAGAATCATTTGATCTGGCCATCAAACTCATAGTATCTTTTGGTGTTGCCAATGAGAGCAATATCAATATGTTGTATCAACAAATAACAGAAGTATTTACTGATAAAAATACAGATTTAATCTATGAATTTTTAGGTTTTTTACATCCAGGACAAGCTTTATCAATTGGAAAGCTTACAGATTTTTTAGAATTAAATAGAATAAAAGAATTTATTAGAAAACTACAAGTATGTACCTTAAATATTTTGAATAATCGGTATTTTAATTTATTTTGTATTTTAATAAGGTGTGTATGAAAAAGCACCCTACTCAAGTCCGTAAAATATTAGATAATTTGTTTCATTTATCGAAAATCGAAAATATCACTCCATCAGAAGTACATACATCTATGCTTTCTTTATTGAAAAGTAATCCGATTTTGGTTGATTGTTTTTTTCAATTAATCCCTACTGAACATCCCCCTGAAAGGTATACAGTTATATTGCATTATTATTTTTTTTAATATTTAACTATTTAAAAATATTTGTTTAGTTTTTTTTCTGATGATAATTGGGAAGACTTGGATATTGATCAAAGTATTAATTGTGGAATAGATTATGAAGAAATAATCCTATCTGATTCAGAAGAGCATATGATATCAAATATATGTCAATGTATATGTCACAAAACTGGAAATAATACTCATTGTAGATCCTGTGGTTTGAAGGTAAAAATAAAAAACTCTATAATTTAAATAGATTCTGACAACCAGTCGCCATATGCAACTTATATGCAATTTAACATTAAAAAATAAAAGTATACTCAGTATACACTACTTGATGGTATAAACATTATTTTTGAGGGCTTCAGAAGAAACGTCTACTATATATACCGTGTGTCCATGAAAACAGGGAACACAATAATATCTCAATACCTAATATACATTTCTTAATTCAGTTTCCGGGACATAATACTAGACTGCTGGACCATTAATTATTCCAGCTTATAATATTTTTAACTTATATATTCTGTGCATGCACAATACAACTTATGTTTTTTTTTTTTATGAGAATCTATATTTTTAATATCATATTTAGAATCCTTAATTTTTTCAAACTATTTTGATATGTTCTAAACACAATGTTGACTGAATGAGAGCTGTTTTAAATTTAAAAATTAAATTATTTTATTGCATCTAATTGTTATATCTTAATAATTCTGAAAATAATAGTAGTCTACTGGTTTGTGTGTTGCAATTAATTTGTTATGAAATGTTGTTCTTAAAAATTAATGAAAAATTCTGGTATTGTGAGCAGAAGCTCTGTCTTGATAATACATATTTTTACATATATCCAGTGATGGGAAAGTTCTTTTGAAAAATAAGCTAGTTCAAGTTCAAGTTCCAGACATTCAATATGAATTAGTTCAAATTCTAGTTCAGTTTTTAAAATCTTTAAAAATTTTAAAAGTTTATAAAATCAATATAAGATTGAATTATATAAAGTGTTAATACTAATTAAAAACATTCAATATCTTTAAATTAAATCTTTGTTAATTCGATGTGTTTGGATAAAATTTATATCATGTTATAAGATTATATCAATTTGTTTAACAGTAAGTTAACAGTTAACTATCATCATAGAATATGTTCTATGCTATCATGTGCTATTATAATCATAATCTATAATTATATAATTATGGTCCGTGGTAATATTTTGTTTAATGTTATTAACTCGATCATCAGTTATAGAAAGAATAGAAAGAAGTTCTTTCTTCAACGTTGATAAAATAATTTTATTTGTTCGCAAGGTTTTTTCTTTGGTTATAACAAGTCTATGTATTATATTAATTGAACATTATAAAATAAATAACTATAATCTATGAAAGTTAGTTTGTCAATGAACAAACCAAAAACGTTCCAAGTTCATAAAATTTAATTATATTAAAAAATTAAATATGAACTAAGTTCACTTCTTGAAAATTGAATTCGTTCATGACTGTTCACACAAAAGGAACATGTCTTTCCCATCATTGCATATATCTAATAGTAAATCTTTTAATAGTATAGGCAATACGTCACTCAAAAAATGTAGGCATCTTTATCCTGTTAATTTACACAACATTTTTATAAATAGTCGAAATTCATTAAAAAATATTTAGTTTGAGTTTGTACCTATTGTACAAAAATATTTACCTGTTGAAAATTTCACGCTTTAGTGCAATTATTTTCATGGACACGGTTTAAGGGCGCCCGCAGAAATTATTCAAGGGTGAGGGGGAAAATCTAAGGAAAAGGGGAAAAAAATGGTAATTTAGTAACCTAAAAGTTATAAAAATGTTTTTTTTGTTTTACATAATGATTATAATAATTGACCCATTAAAGCCAAGGTTAAGTTAGGTAAAGGTAGGAAAATACCCCTTTTGCTCCTTCTGCAAACACCCATGCACACAGTATGTATACTTTAAAATTATATTTGTTATATAGTAACAAATTAAAACTAATAAAAAAAATGCATTATACTTATTTTATATTTTGGTAGGTATTTTTTTTTTTTTTAGTTTATAAATACAAATAAACAAAAATATAATTATATATCAAGTATTTAGTATTTAAATTTTTTTAGTTTTTTAAAGGCCGTATTTATTTTGACACTCCTGAAGGACTAAAATTAGCAAAAATTAATTTTGAAGGAGCTGATCCTTCTATAGTACAGTCTAAAATTGATAAAACTGAAGAAAATGTTACAGTTAAACGGAAAAATAGAAAGGGTTTAACTAAAAACAATTCTCCTGGTTCAGCAGAAGATATTAAAGGCAGCACAGGGACAGGTTAGTACAGTACTAATTAAGAAACTTGATTCTAGATTAGATGAATTAGAACTCATTGTGATTATACATTTATAGAATCTGAAGAAGATCTAATTGATATAAAACCTAAAAAAAGGCAAAAATCTAAAGTAGTACAGTCTTTAAAGTTAAAATTTAAGAAAGAAGAAAGTCCTAAATTTAAAGACGACCAAGAAACAAATTCCAATGAAGTTGGAAAGTCTATAGTACATATTACTAATGAAGAATTGGATAGTAGTGAAATGGTTTTTTTTTGTATTCCTAAAACAGAACCTAGTATTAAAATTCTACCTAAAAAGAAATTAAAAGTTGATATTAAAGAATGCTTAGTAAAAAAGGAACATGAAGTTTTTAATCAGATAAAATATCTAGATAAAATGAATAATTTCAAGTCAGTCGAATGTGAAAAGAAAAATGAAATTCATACCAATGATTCTCTAGATATAAATACTATTAATAAGGAATTAAAAACTGAATTTAATTTCATAGTCTCAAATGATACTGTTGACAATATATCAGATATAAACTGTCAAATATCAACAGAAAATAAAAAAGGATTAATTAATCAATCTTGTAACACAAATCAGGAAAGTTCAGATGAAATAAATAAACAAATTGTTAAAATTGAGTTTAATAATGACTTGGATTCTAGTAATGTTACCTATAAGAAACAATGTGATGATCAAAATATTTCAGTCAAGTCAATACCAGTTGAATGTTGTTCTACGACTGCTACAATTGATACATCAACTTCCAATGAAAATAAAATAATAAAAATTGAAGATACCGAGAATTTATCAGAGTGTTTTGTGAATATAAGAAAACAAAACGAAAATAAATGTGAAATACAGCCAATTAATAAATGGACTATAGATGAAGACAAAATTATATTACAGACTTGCAAAAGAGTTGAAGATATTGAAGTTCTTTTAGAAACTATAAATAGGCGAATACCTAAAAGATCAGTATCTGAAGTAAGTCGGTTTAAAATGTGTTTAATATGAAATACAATATTCTTATTTAATTTACAGATACAAGAAAGATTTACAACTCTGATGACATTACTTGAACAGATGATTGAGATAAAACAAAATTAGTACAATTATTCATAATATATTTATTTTTATTTGTTAAAAAAATATAAATATATGTTACATTAAACAATTTTCTTTTAAATTTCAGTCTTCATATCCTGGTGGTCTTGGAATTCTTTTATTCTCGTAACTTTCCAAATTAACTTGTTCTACAAGCTTTTGATATTCAGATTCTATTGTAACACTACCTCGTGGTTTCATTTCAATACCTTGTCTCTTCAGTTCTTCTGGACTAATAAACTTGACCTTCCGGTAGTCATATCGAATCTGTGAAAATTCTTTTAATCCAAACGATCCTCCAACAATCAATAAAATAAATGGCACACCAAAGCGAAGAAATTTATTTTTTAATAAGTTGTTCATTGTTCAATCTTAATTATAAACATTTCAATTAATTAAAGTAATTACATTATGATATAGATTTCTCAAATTTAATAAATTACTTTTTAAAAAATAGTATAAAGTAATAGTACTAAATAGTAAATACTTCAGTAATCTATAAGCTACAACTGTGGTTTGTAGTTTTTAATTTTATATTTTTGTTGCACAAAGTAGAACATAACCCAATATATTAAATGATAGTACTATCTTTAGATTACGAATTAAGATAATACCACAGACTACAATATATATATATATATGAAAATAGAATAAATTAACATATCTCAGTTCGTGATTCTATGATACCATCTTAATTCGTGATCACGGTCTAGTGGATAATATTCTACGACTATGGCACGATTTAAAATATTAAGGTTGCCCATCAGCTTAGGATAAAAGTTATAATCATTAAAATGTAGATATATAAATAAATCCGCTAAAACAGCTGGCTATCATATCAAACTGCTAGCCTAATACCATAGAACATAATGTTCTATGTTCATAATGCTAATACATTATCCATGCGCTCTTATGAGCAAATGTGATAAGTACTGTAATATCACAGATTATATGATATGGTAATATTTTATTCATTGAATAATTGATACTATAGAATAATTCTTAAATTGGATATATTCCTTGCCATGGCTAAATAACTTTATAACTTTTAAATAACTAGCAATATAATTATTTAGCAATGTTCTGTGTAATGTAATGTTAGATTTAAATATTTAACCATTAATCATTATGATACAATATCATAAGCAAAAAAAAAAATAAAAGAAATATGGAATATTAAAATATATTCTATTATATTATGTCTATGTACAATATAAATTTATAATATAAAAAATAAAAACACAAATTATTTGCAAACTAATCCTTGTGGAACGCACCATGTATAGGTTTTTGAAAAGTTGATGGGTAACCATAGTATTATAAATCGTGGACCATGGTATAAAGCGTATAACCGTGTCATATCTATTTTATAAAAAAAAATTATGAATTGATGTTCCCATCTTACTTTATGAACGAAATAGTAAAATAGACAATAGTCACTGAGCTGTATACTGTAAGTGTATAATACATTTAATGAAGATAGTAAACGGGTACATTATAAAAATTAAAAGTTAATTAATATACATTAATATTTATTAATTATATTATAAATTGATAACTAATTTATGGAGTTCAAATATGTTAAATAATTAAATAACAATATTTTAAGATTATTGTACTAATGTTTTATTCATTGAAAAATTAACACATTGAACGTTCTGTTAATAAATATTACTTATAAAGTATTTAATTTATTTTCAATACCTATTAAAAACTTTCGGTTAGTTACATCTAAATTATTAATTAGTAAGTATCTACTTGACTATAATAAAGTAAATATACCATTAATTAAATACATTATATTTTGTATTTAATCAATGTCTAATGATTATACTAAATTATGTAATGCATCTAATAATTATATATTATTGTCATTTAATTTAGAAAACAAAATGGGAGAACTTCCTGAAGAATTTTCCAAAACATTCAGAGCACAACACATTCATCCAACTATAAATGACATTGACTATGTTAAATCTTTACCCTTCAATCTTGTTAAAGGACCATATAATAGTGAAAACCATTATTTAGACACACAATTTCATCTCTTGCGTGAAGATTTTATTCATCCATTGAGAAAAGCTGTACAGAATTATCGGAAAAAAAAAATTACAAATGGCACTAAATTAGTGTGTAATAATGTACAATTTGATGGTTCTAGAAAGTTTTTTGGAAATAAATTGGGTTTTATATTTACATTTGACCCAAATGCATTTAATTTACATTTGTTTATAAATGGATACTTATTACTATTTTCTAAAGATGATTTTAAAACATTTTTTACTGGACTTGTGTTAAAAGATGACATAGAATACTTAAAAAACGGCATTTTATTAGTTGAAATGCTTGGCAGTATAGATATTAGACCAAATACTATTTTATCGATGGCACAATGTGAACAATTTTATGTACCTTACAACTGGACTCTAAAAGCTCTACAACAAATAAACCCACAAAAATTTCCATTAAAAGAGTATATTGTTTTCGCCTCAAATGAACCTTGTCCTCCTGAATACTTAAATGATTTAGATTTTCAGAAATACGATATTGATGATTATAAATTTAATATTTTAAAAGATGAAGAATGGCCAACAGAAATTTATTTACAACAAGAAAGCAGTCAATATAAAGCATTTAAATCAGCATTAACTCAAAAATATGTTTTGATTCAGGGAGTTCCAGGCACAGGTAAAACATTAACTGGTCAACGAATTATAAAAGCAATGATTAGAAATTTGTATTTAACGGGACGATTAAAAAATCCTATTATTGTTATTTGTAATAATAATAATACATTGGATCATTTTTTGGAAGGAATTTTAAAAATAACCAATAAACTTGTCAGAATTGGAAGTCAATCAAAATGTGAAGCTTTAAAGAAACATAGTTTGAAAGAAATAGTAAAACTCAATAAATTTAAAATTGATGATGTTTTAGAACAAAATTTAAAAATTAAAGAGCAAGAAATTTTAGATTGTTATGAAAATTGTGATAAGTTGTATATGGGTATTTTGAATTGGAACATTTTAAAGTCTGTTGTTCCAGAAATGTCATTTAACACTTTTGTAGATTCGTGGGATTTTCTCAACTGGTTATTTCATCCTTATCCTGTAGATAAAATGTTAAAAAATTATAAATTAGATGATATGCAATCCACTAAACATTGCCTGGTATCAGAACATATAAAACATTGTTTGTCAGAATTAACTGAACAAGTTGCTGAAGGCAGTGAATATCATTCATTAAAATCAAAACAAAAATTGACTTTGCTAAAAAAATTTCATGAATACTTTGAATATATGTTAACTTTTGATAATCCTGAAATCAATCCAATTGTTGTTGATGATATACATTTAATACCATCTGACCACAGATGGGTTTTATATTATAAATGGGTTCATAGAATTGTCAATAATAATAAAAATAATTTAATTCCAATTTGGAATGAATATAATGAATTATGTAAAAATCTCGATAAGAATAGATTGAAACAGACCATGAATTTATTGGATGATGTTTATGTGATTGGACTTACTACTACTGGAGCAGTAAAAAATAAAGACTTATTGGAGCACTTAAAACCACCAATTGGTTAGTATAATGTACTTTTTAATTGTAAAATATATTATGTATTTGTTTTATAACAAAAAAATTTGATTGAGTGTTCTGAGCGAAGTGAGGAATGTGTTTGTTTTACAACTACTATCTAATTATTTTATGTTAACTAATTTTTAATTAGTAATTGAATTAATCAAAATACAAGTTGCATTATTATAACCAAAAATAAATTTTTTCTAGTTATAATGGAAGAAGGAACAGAAACATTAGAACCATATATAGTGGCTTCGTTAACAGAACATGTTCAACATCTGATACTAATTGGTAAATCTTAATTAATTGTATAATTTTTTTTTTTTAGTAATGGTAAATAATTATTTTCAACATTAAGAAAAAAAAACTTAAAATTAATTAACCTGTATAATTTGTATAAATATTATTATATTATATAGTTTAAATTATTTATATGAATAACAGCCTATTTATTTTTAATTCAGGTGATCAAAAAATAGAACGTCCAAAGATAACATCATATAATTTAGCTAAAACTTATAACTTTAATCAAACACTTATGGAACGTACAATAAATAATGGTATACACTTAAATCGTCTTATTAAACAATTTAGAATGCGACCAGAAATAATGTCATTAGTTATACCATTTATAACTGATCAATTAGAAATTAGTGAGCACTTAATTAATCTACCAAATATTATAGGAATAACTAAAAATGTATTTTTCATCAATCATGATATTATAGAGGTAATTATAATAACAATAATAATAAAGTTAATAAATAATGCTATTGGTTTTATTATAATATTTGACTTTATGAAAATCAATTATTTATTAGTATCTCTTGAAATTATATTAAATGAATATATAAAATGTATTAGGAATGTGATTATAAAACTCATACAAATTTACATGAAATAAAATTTATTATTGGACTTGCTCGTTACCTTTGCTTACAAAATTATAAACCTGAAGACATAATGATTTTGACTACACATAAGGATCAAGTAAATGAACTAACAAAGGTATATTTTTAAAACTAACACTTATATTTTTAAATAAAATTATATTTTAATTATTATTTTTAGCTTAAAGAAGAATCTTTACTCATTAAAAATATAAATGTGTCATCAGTGGATAACTGTACATTACCTGAATGTGAAATTGTACTGTTATCCACTGTACATAACACTAAAAAAGATGCAGGCTTTTGGAAACATGAAAATCGAATTTGTGTTGCTTTAACAAGAGCAAAAATTGGATTGTACATCATTGGAAATATAAGCAATCTCATAAATCAATGTCAATTATGGAATAATATTAAAACTTCACTTCAAATTATACATTCTATAGGTCAATGGTTATTTTTATGTTTTTATTTATATATTTATTAATTTATATATTTTGTTAGGAAGTGAATTGACTTTAGAGTGTTCTATACATAAAGGAACATTATCAAAAGTTTCTAAAGGTGAAGATTTTGTGAATCGAAAATGTCCTCGACTATGTCTGCAACAACTAAAGTGTAATCATTATTGTCAGAGTATTTGCCATACACGTGATCGAGAACATTTGCATATGTTTAAATGTAGAAATATATACTGCCGGTTTGTTTTTTAAAAAATTACCTTAAAATTTATACTTATAATATAATCTATTTTTAAATTTTACTGCTGGACATTCGATATAATATTTAGAAAATTTTATACATTTTTTTGCATATTTAATACATAGAGACACAATTTTATTTTATTTTAGTTCATTAGATATTTGTACTTTTAGATTCTGAGTGGAGGATTTTGAGTGAGGAATATATTGCTTTTACATTGATGTTTTCTTTTTTTTATGTATGGAAACATTTTTTTGGGTAGAAATAATAGTCCAATTACCACAAATAGAGTACCCTTTCCCTACTGAATTTCATCTAATTAGTACTTTATTTAGCTCATTTTTTTAATTTCCCAAAAGTTTTTCCTTGTGAGGCGGAAAATCAGCAATATTCAGTTTCTATTATTTAAAATTTGTTTATTTCTTGATAGCAAATTGAGTTTTAATCATAGGGGCTTGAAAATTTTTTTGAGTACTAACATAGGTAATATTTACGTTTGGTAAAATTATGAAATGGATTGGTTGATTTTTTGGCGAAATATAAAACTGAACTTTTTTCCAAAAATTTTTAATATTACCTTCAATTTTGGTTTAACAGTATGAAACTTTTATAGAATTCTACATTTATATTATTTAATCTATTTACAAAATATTTTGAAAATCATGACTGACAATTTTTATCATGAAATGATAATTCCTTGAATTTTGTTCATAGAGATTTGAAATTTATTTTGAATATTTACATATGTAATTTACACTTGTATTAACATTTTGGAATGGATTATCAGTATAATATATTGTAATATATTAAGATTCGCTAAGAATCGTATTTTCTAATGCAATATCATTGCATTCAAATCTTAACAAACCACTAATTTCTTCGAGGACCGAAAGAGGAACATCCTAAATTGACGTTTCCCTTTTTTAAAATGATATTTTCTAAATAATGTATAATTTAAAAATAATTAACTAATAAATAATAATTAAATATCTATATTAATTAGTTATCAATAAAAGTCTTTACAAATAATTCACATTCAAATTTATTACAAATAAAAAATTTAAATCTTTATTATATTTCATTATTATTATTTTTTATTATTTTAAAATGTTTTTTTCATTTTTTGAACCGAGAGTTGGTAGGGAACTCTGCTTTTGCATTATTTAAGAATATTTAAATTATTAGTGTTAAATTTTTACTTAATCATGTACTAACACATACTTTATTAACTTAAAATTATTTACATATTAAACATTAAAATATCATGCTTTTAGAATAGTAACACATGACTATAGTTTATTATTTAAGTACCTTTTGTTATTAAAAATTACATAATTTATATTACCTGAAAATTATTCTTATTAAATGTCTAAATTATTTTTTTTTTTTTTTACAGATCATCTAAATCATTAATTCGTTATCCATTGAGAGACATTTTTTTATTGTTTTGGGAGTACAGTAAAAATATTATATATGAAGTTATTAATCAACCTATTTAAAATGTTCTAGCTAATTCACCACAGCATTAAATGGTTTTATTTTATTAGTTTAGTATTTTTTTATGTAGTTGTATTAATAATTAAGTTACTATGTGATAAATTAAACCTAGTCATGTATTAGACAAATCATATTAATAAATTGTTCCTGTATTTATGTTTATTTTTATTTAAACTTAATAAATTTGCATCATTGTACATTATTACATTTGTGAATGGCATTGATATCAATTCATTATTTTATGATTTTAATCTTTATATTTGAAAAATAAAGTTAAAACTGTTGACAGGTGTACAGACAATAGTAATCTAGAGATCTGGCATATATTTAAGTTACTAGAAAATACCAATTTCCTCATTTACTTATAATAGGTATAGTAAATAGATTTTTTTTTGTGAAATCCCTGTTTGTTGAAAAATGTAGATCTCTGACAAAGGTTAAAATAGAATTATAATTTATATCTCAAGCTATGATATCAGATCTTTCGTCGATGTGTTAGACAGGATAGTATCTTATTATAGTATTATAGTATTAGTCTTATTATATCCTATTATAGTATCTTTAGCATAGGTAATAGACTATAGAGCCATAGAAAATTCAAAATATGGATATTAAGACCATGAACGTATATAATATATTATTATTTACAAGTCTGTGATTAAGACTAAAGAACCAATAAATTAATTATCTAGGCTCACTAAATTAAATAGACTGTAATAACATATAAATATTGTATTAAACAATGGTATTATTACGATTATTGGTACATATTACATATTATTGAGAATAAAGTCTAGGAATCTTCAATCAACAATAGTACAAATTAATTATTAATGTACAAAAGTTAATCAAATATGGTAAAACATTTTATAGTATTTGAGTATTTGATTAAGTTTAAATCACAGATTCACACACTGCATGTTAGATTTCAGACCATAGATTTTAATCTATGGGTTAGCTGATATCTACAAAGTACAAGTAAAAATACAAGGTATATGTGACATAACCACTTGATTGAAAATTATATATCAAAAAAATATATATATGACCACAGATTATAATATGTCTATATACCTATTTGACTATTATTTTCATATAGTCGGTTATGACCATAGACTTATAATATATTATGGTTATGGCCGTGGTCTATGGGTAACAGGTGTCCGATGACAGCTGCTCGATGTATTTAATATTATTGTGTTATCCTTGTGATAAAAACGAATAAATATGATAAGAATACATCACATCGACGATGAAATCAAGTCAACCATCAGCAATCGCCGCCAATCGGACATAATTATTATTAATTATATTTTAAGAACATATAAAACAAGTCAAAAAGTATTAATCATGAAAGAAGTGTGTAATTAAAAATTTTTTAGTTTTTAAGGTTCTTTAAACATTTTTTAAAGTAAACTTTTTCACTATTATTCACATACTCAAATTAATTACTAATTTTTTACCATAACAATTATCCAATTACTAGTTGATGTGATTACTTTGTGAAAACGTTTATATTTCATATCATTGAAGCTATACAAATTTAACTAATATGATACGATGCTTAATTTTTGGAAAACAATTCAATCCAAGAAAAGTCCAACGTTATCGGCCAACAGCAATAACGTTGGACTGAGTCTTACAGGTAATGGGTTAGCGCCACTAACAGATTTTGAATATGATGAGACTGGTATGTAATTATTATATATATTAAATTTTTGTAATGTACCTATTAATTTAGATTTCTCAACAGATCTGTATCCTCTGGAAAAATGTAGATTATCACTAGATTTTGGTGAAGCATTGGAATTGGATAATAATGCACTTTTATCAATGTTCAGACAATTTTTAGACCATAAGAATTCTTTATCATTATATAATTTGTACATGGCATTATTAGGCCGCACGGATATTGAAACTGAGTTATTACGTCAAAATTTGTTAAGAAACATTTCAGTTCACCGAATTAATTTTACTGATCAATTAATTACTAAAATTAATACCAAAAGTGAACATATTGATATTGGTGACTTAAAAGAAATTACTGATAAAATTCATGTAATATTACAGGAGTATGTAATTAAACTTGTCACTTATTAAATTTTTGATCATTATCGAATTATATATAATATATTATTGAATTATTATTTTTAGGTATTGGAATAGTTTTATCCAAACTGATATGTTTTGTAAATACCAAGTAGATGTCTTAACTGGTGGACACGTTACCCTTAGTGATATATTGCTTTGTGCTGGACTTCTTTCGTACTTCATGGAGGTAAGGTTTATTTTATAATATAATTTATTTATTTACAGATATAAGTGATTTAATGATTCAATGTATTAATTACAAATTGATCTTTGATTTCATCATCAAGCCATACATTATAAATTGAACTTTTTAAAATACTTTTAAAATTTATTCTTATTGTATTTTATATTTAACATTTGTTAATATTTTATAGTAAGTATTAAAAATTATTTTATTTCATATTCTTGTCAGTTTTAAATAATAAGTACAATTATAACTAATAATAAATAAAATATAAGTACCTAGAAATTTTAAAAACAAAGTTAATTATCATAGTTAATTAAAATAAGGATGTAGAAAACCAAAAATTAAGCATATTCATGTATAAAAAGTTGTTAATTTTATTTATTTTTAATAAATGTGCAAATTTAAAAACATGTTATATACAAATATTTCTTTGAATTGTTTATTTTATACTTTGTAAACAAAATTAAGGAATACTTTTTTAATAAATTATAGTAAACATCCTATTTTATTTTATTTTTTTATGATTATTGTTCTAATAAAGTTATTCATTGAACATAAATACAAACATACAGAAATATTAACTTAATATTATATTAATATTAAGTATAAGTTATACTTTGTTATACGATATATGTATATATATCAAGTAAGAAATTGGCACATTAATATTTAAAAATATGTTTTTTAAATGTAAATAAATTCATTTGTTATTATTTTGATGTTTGATTCAAGTCTTTTAACTTTAAAGTATGCATTATGCATAAATAATAATAAATAGTAGTTAAACTTTAATAAGGTATTTTAATTTATAGATATTTAGATATTTTTAATTAGGTAATTAATTTAAATATTAGGTTTTATATTACATTGATATAAATCTGTAATGTATATATATATTGTAATTTATATTAATAGTTTTATTATCTATAGTTCCTTGATAGTGAAGGCTATAGATCTGTTGTTGAGTTCTGGTTAGCAGTTACAAATTTTGAACGTTGTGTTGAACAATTAAAAAATACATCCGCTAACTATGAACAAGCACAAAGTGACGCTATTTGTATTTATGAAAAGTAATTAATTAACATTATCAATATATTAACATATTATTAATTATGATTAATAATTTTTTATAGATATTTGTCTTTACAAGCAACATGTTCACTTGGTTTTAGTGATCAAGTAAGAATTACTGTTGAAGAGTCTATTTGTCCAGCAGACATACATGGCCAAAATGTTATGACAATCAGTCAATGTTTTAGATCAGCTGTATTAGTGATCTTGGCATTTTTACGTCGTAGATGTTTAATACCTTTTCTATCATCTCAACATTATGTACGTTATTTATCTGAAATAATTAAAGCAGGAAATTCCTACCAAACTCTATCTCAAGACAATGAATCATCTAGTTCTTCAATTTCTGAGTATAGTACAAATTCAAAACAATCAATGTCTTCTCTTTTACCATATTCAGCTAGTACAGATTCTTTATGGAGAAAAAGACAGCAAAGGTAAACTTACAAATGTTGAAAAATGTATTTACTATTTCTTATTTAAATCATGCTATGAAACATAAGTAAAACTATAAATGGTATAAATGATGAAACATTATAAATATAATATAAATGATTTCCTAAAAATATAATAATTACTTAAAATTATTGTACAGAATATTAATATAATACATTAACATTATAATATATTAATTTTTATTTACAAATGTATATAAAATATATAAGTAATACACAGTTTAGGTACTCAAAAATGAGTTAACATTATTATTGATCAATGCAAAATGCAAAGCATTTATAAATTATTCATTCTTTATCATAAGAAAAGCATATTTTATAATTGTGTATTTTCAAACTTTAAAATAAGCAATTTTTTTCCAAAATAATAATAATGTATTATAGTCTACAATATAACAAATACAGTAGGGTCACATTAATCCGAACACAGGCTAATTTGAATGAGCTCAAGTGTTTGTTGTCGCGCCATTATATTTATAAACAAACCATAATATAATGCAATAATACTATAATTTTGTACTTTCCCTTAAAAATGAAAATGGAACCATAATCATAATGTTCAATAATACATCACATATAATGTAAATATTTCTTACAGATGTTGTTAGTTATCAGTATTCAGTAGTAATATGTAATATAACTGGGCATTTAAATAATATTGTATATACATATTTAAATAAAACAAGAATTTATGTTAGAAATAAAAAGTTAATGGTAATCTGAATAAATTGATAATTTTAATGACCCTTTTCCCCAATTCCGTTCAGATTATTGTGACCCTAATGTATCTATAATGTTTAATACAATATATTATAAGTATAGAATGGTTTAATTTGTAAAGATTATATTTTTTATACTGAACTATATTTTTGTCTGTAATTATAGTGGATTGAGTTTTGGCAGAGTTGATGAATATGGGCGTTTTGAAAGGAATATAGAACCAGATCCAGATAAAAATAAAGGTATTTATGTGTTTGTTGATTAATTAAGTTATAATTACATATATATTATATTTTTAGAAACCGGTATTAGACGAATGATGAAAAAATTTGTGAATAAAGATGGTGTAAAAATGCAAGAAGACATGGCATGGCAAGTCGCTGAAATGATTGTTAAAGGCATAACTAATGTTACGCTAGCTAATAATGATGAGGGCTATAATGCAGAATGATGTATAAAATTACAAAAAAATTAACAAAAGTTAAACTATTAATATTATATAAATAATGTTTTGTAAGACGCACATATGAAATATTTACATCAATTAATAGTATTTTTTATATTCATTATAATTTGTGAAATTATTAATTATTAATTGTTAAATGATTAAATGTTTAATTTAAAAGATGGATATAATGGTACATATTAGAATCAATTTTAATTCTAAACGTTATAATTAAATTAATTACCTATTATATATATGTATTCTTTTGGTGTATATTTGTAAAATTGTACCTTTTTTTATATAAAATTTAAAAATCATATATAAAGCTTTTATGATTTTTTTTAAATAAAAGAATCATCTATTTTCAACTTTGTTAAAATTAATAAATCCGGTTGTTATGTGAAAAAGATCAACAAGTGATAGTCTAAATTAAAATTATAAAATAATATTTTTTAGTTATTGTTTTAATGTTAAATTACTATATTTAAAATATATATTTACATTTAGTCTTTTTTTTTTCTAATAAAGTAATTTAATTTTAATTTAAATATCAAAAAAAAAAAATGTTTCAATACACAAAGGGGTTCTAAAATACTTACAGGTGTTAATTTTATATTTTAATTAATTAATTAATATGAATGTCAATCAAATTTTTGCATAATATAATATAATTAGAATATCAAAAATGAATCAAATTAAATAGTTAGTATTTAAGAGATCAAACATCATCATTAATATCATATAGGTTGGTACGTACCACATTGTCTTGACTGTCATTCATTAAATTTTAAATGAGAAGTTTGAATATAGAAGGTCTCAGTCGATTATATAATATAATATACTTATTACAAAAGAACCAATTACAACTTTAGTTTAATTATTTATTTTATTTTCATAGGTACATAAAATTATAAGAAAATATAATATAATCCTAAATATTTTTTTAAAAAAAAATATATATATATATATATTAAAATGTTTTGTTAAAATAAATTCATTAAATAATTAACACAAATATAAATAAATATAAAAAAAAACATTAAAATAAAATTTATACAAATAAAATCAAACCTACAAATATATATATTAAAAAGTATTACTTAAAAACATAATATATAATAGAATGATGGCAGCACTTAAGATTGAAGAAAAAGATAATACATGATTTTTAGTACTTTTGGAAACTACCGGCATTTCATTTGAAAACATATTGTTTTTAACAAATGCATAAACAATATCGGTCTTCGAATCATTAGCCCTGAAATATTTATGTCCTTCAGTAGTATTCTGAATAACCAAAGGTATTGGCCAATCTATTTTCAATTCAAAATTCACTAATTTGAATAACATTTCTTTGCTTTGAAAATCTAATAATTTGGAATGACTTTCCAAAAGTGTATGTGCAGATTTGGGTGTTAAGTGTTTCAGATGGGTTTCATTCATTGCCTAACAAATTTTAAATATTATAAATTAGTTTAAAATACCAATTACTAATTAGTAATTATTACTACAATAATTATAATTAACTTCTTTCTATATAACTTACCTTTATTTGTTGTTCATCTAGACATTTAATAGTATTTGTAGAAAGTCCTTCCAATGCTTCCGGATTATAGTTCAACAACAATTTCCATTGAGTGATATTGATTCCTAAATGAACATTTTAAAACAAATGTTTATCAATAATAAGTATAATACTTTTTAACTTATAATTTATTAATAGTGGTGTTTCCTGTTTTTTGTTTTAAGCAGGTATTAAAAATGTTTATATTTATTTTATTATAAATAATTGGACATTACTTGTTTTCATCTAAGTATAAAAATTGAGAAAATATTTTTTAACTAATTTATTAACATTCATTATGTATTTAAACATTTAAATTAAAAAAGTATCACATAATAAATCACAGCTACTGTACACAAATTGAAAATAATAATGCCAATATCCATAGACATTAAAAACAAAACTAATGTCTTGTCATTATACCATGTATGTTCTCCTACAAGACACAACATATAATTCTTATCATATGTTACTTATTATACAAACAGTGAAGTTTTGGTTAATATTTAAATGACTTATAATTTAAATAATTACTTCTATTTATAATAAAACATACAATATTAAAGTATAATTACTTATTAACATGTAAAACATTGTAATAATTTATATGGTTATATATTAAATATTTTAGATTTTGGGCGAAACAGAGAATGAATTGGTTTTAAAATGTTTTTTTTTTTTTTTTTATACATGTTTAACACTTTTTCGGGTAAAAATAATAATTACCATCCGATTTATATTATTTATCTGATTACCACAAGCAGGGTATGCTTTCAGTAGAGAATTGCATCTATTTGGTACTTAATATCTTACTTTTAAATTTTTTTTTTTTTTTGGAGAAGAAAAATTACTAAAACATGATGGAAAAATGGTGAAATTCATGGAAACTATAATTTTGACAAACTTGATTTTAAATATTCCATAATAACTAATGCAATTTTGAACATGAAGACTTGAAAATTATTTTGAGCTTGGTTATTTTACATATGAGAAAAACTTTTGAACTGTTATATTATTGGTTATATGTCTAAATATAAAACTTTACAATTTTTCCAAAAATGTAATTTTTTCTTTATAATGTTCAATATAATTTACAATTTTAGGTTTTAAGGTTTATAAGTTTAATAGAAGCATAATTATATAATATAGGACTTTCGTAAATCGACAGTCCTATTTTTTTTAATAAGCATTTAAAATTGGATTTTTGAGTAAAATCGAAAATATATGATATTTTTAAATACTTTTTTGGGCAGTAATAATGGTCTGATTAGCACAAATAGGATATGTTAATGGTAAATTATTTTGTCTAGTTGGTACTTTATTTGGCTAATTTCAAGTTGAACGGTAAACCGTAAATTTCACATGATCGAATCATGGTGGAGAGGAGAGGTAGATATTGACGAAGGTCACAATTCTTTTTGCATTTTTTTCAAAACCATTACATTTTTTGTGAAATGTTTAAATAAAACTTTAATATATTCTTAAAACATATAATTTTGTATAAAATATTCTTTAACATTAAAATATGCTATTTTATACGCTAAAAATGCTTGTATATTAGTTCATAGGAAAATGAATCATAAAAAAAACTCATCCAATTGAAGTATGCTAACTGCATACTCTCAGTAAAAATATGGAAAATCATAAAAATCTGGTCTAATTATAATATAACACTATAACATTTTATCACTAATAACTTTGATGGCTAAAAAGACCAAAAAGGAATCCCTGAATCGATTTCATGTTTTTTTTTTTTTTACTTTTTTACATTTGGATGCACTTGGAATATGCACCACTGATTATTAACTATGTAGAATTCAATTTTTAAAAATTATGTTTATTACCAGAAAGTATTATCCCCATTTGTTCTACTTCAGCTGTTTTCCATAGATTTGATTGTCCAATAACAGAAACTGCTATCGAGGCTAAATTTTTTATGCAAGGAATGTCACATGTGTTTATAGTATTGAAAGCTGAACTCATTCTCCAAAATAATTCTTTATTGGGCATAATCATCTTAAAAGTACGAGGTTGTAATTGACATATTAATGAACCAATTGATCCCCACAAATGGGATGGCATATTTGATTTAGATTTTGTTAAAAATTGTCTCATTATCTCTTTACGCTACAAATATTAAAGAGAAAAATTAGTTTAGAAGGTATGTGCTTATATAAAATATATACATGTATACATACAATATTATCGGTCTTAACATATTTGGAAAGTAAATGAACCAATTCTAAGGAATAAGGTTTATTAATATCTAAGTCTATTGTTTTTACATCATCAAATGTTATTCCAGACAGGACAGAACCATATGTATGTAATGCAGCCTAAAAACATTAACAAATAATTAAGTGTAAAAAAAAAGTTAATATGACATATACCTTATCTTTTGTTTTGGACCATATATATTGAGCTAATTCAGGATGTATGTCAAATGACCCTAATAAATCAATACAATTTTCCAATTCTTCATCATTCATTGAATGTATTATCAAATTGAATTGAAAGGAGATAACTGATGCTGGTCCTAACATTTTCAATGCTTCACATCCAATCTAAAAGATATTCTAAGTTTACAATATTCTAGTTTAAAATAAAATTTCATATGTTAAATAGCTTACTTGTACACTAGGATTAAAAATTGGTTCAAACAATCTTTTTTTTCTTTTACCATGATTTTCATTAATGTTATGTTCCATAATGGGTATTTTAACAATTTCATTTAATGAACTATCTGAAGTAACATCATATACATCATATTTAACATTGTGCAAATTTTTTTCATTTATAAAGCCTAACGATGAAGTAGCTTTATCCTCATTATGCTCAATTTTTTCAATGATGTTAGAAAGTGAAGAATTTGTATTTTCATTTATTAATTCTTTTACGTGATAATTATTTTGAGCATCTTCAAGACTTTTTATATATGATGTATTGGATATTTCAACATAATTATTTGTTACATTTGTCAGTGGCGTCAATGTGACACCAAATGTATTCTCTGTAAAATGATCATTTTCTGAAATTAAAACAAAACAATTTTTTAAGTTCAATTTATTTTTAAATTTTTAAGAATTTAATCAATAGAAAATTATTTTTAGTTATTAAATTTTAACTTCTAATATTAGTTCAATAATATTTTAAAAAAACAGTGTTATTTAAAATGTTTTCACCTAGTGTAAACATATTAATTGATTCTTCCATTATTGAAGTTGTTGTAACTGAAACATTTTTCTTCGTATTGAAAACATCAACATCTAGTATTTCTTTGCCAGAAAAAAACCGATTAAATAAATTGTTAGGTGATTTTAAAATATTATCAAACTTAGGTATTGGAATTAAAACAGTTGGTTTGGAAATTTTAGGTTGAGGTATCATTGGAGACTTTATAATTTCTTCATATTGATAATTATAAATTATTGGACTTATCATTTGTAACTGACTCTGCATTGAAGCTAAATGAAAATCAATTAATGTTGATAAAGAATCTGTAAAATCTGCATACTGGTTATCCAAAAGCAATTTACAACCCTAATAAAATAATTAATTATGTGTATTTGTTGCAATGAATATTATCTTTACTAACCTTGTAAAAAGGAATATTATTGAAAAACCATTCAATTTCTTCGAAGTAGTGAGTTTGAATAATATCAGCAGAATTTAAACGAGACATTTTTGGTATAGAATTTAATTGATCTTTATTTAAAACAATAAGAAGATCTGACAAGGTTACTAAGATATCACTTGACCAATTTTCAGGATTTCTAAAAAGTTAAATTTTTAAGACATGTTTATTGGTTATCATTTCACGAGTATTACCCAAATGCTCTAATTATTAATTCAGCCCATTTGCCTTTTGAAAATGAATCAACACAAACTCTTGTATCAAATATATCAGTTTCTATCAAAAACTTAAAGGCTTGTTCATCTACTAAATACAAATATGTTGTAGGAATAAAATGGATTAAATTTCCAAGGGTATATAAATGTTCATAAGTTAAACTAGACTCATTGTTTAACTATAATAAAATAATAATAATAGAAAAATTAATATTATATAAACAATACTACATCTTTGTTGGGCTTTAAAACATACAATGTGTGTGACATATTGGTTAACCATCAAGGACAATTTTTTCGGTTGAGTCGCAATCATGAGTTCTGGAAAACTTAACCGTCCAATAGCATACAATATGTTATCTTTCAAAATTGAATTTAAAATAATATCAATAGGAAGAGTTGTTAACACAAATCCTATAAAAAAAAACATTTGTATTTCTTACATTGAAATATAAAATAGTTTAATTACCTTGTATTGATTCAATTTCCCAGGCTTCTAAATATATCCACGTAGGAGACAAATCTGGTGTAAATTTTGATTTTGATTTGAGATAATTAATAAATGCTTTGGCAACACAAGTTTGTAAATTTTTTGGAAAAACCTGTTTGATGATTATAAAGATATATTTGAAATAAATTGTTTCATAAATATATACACAAATTTAAAAATTATTAAATATCCATTAAGAAATTTTTTTGGTTCTATATCATAATATTGAATTATTACTTTTCCATTTTGTTTAAGATACATGTTATAATTGGAAATTGAAATTATAAATTGAGCACTATTCATTTTTCTTATGAAATTACATGTATACCCATTATAAAGACCTTTAACAATTATAGATTCTTTATCAGTCCATTTGATACTTAATTCATTGCTCTCTAATATTGTATTAAGCTAAAAAAAAAATAAATAGAAAATTACATTGTTCAAGTAAATTTATATTGTTCTGTTTCTATTTCTTTATATTTATTATATTAACTGAAACATATTTAAATCTATATATTAATTTAATGCATATTAATGTTTTAATTATGTACATTTACCATATGCTTAGGTAATCTGTCTATTCTATCAGAATAGTTTAAGTACAACTGTTTAAAAGCATAAAATGTAGAACTAGACATATCAGAAGGTGCAAACTGTTCGAAGAGAATATTGTTTTGGTTCTGGAGCATGTCTTCAATGAAATAGTTATTTTTTACTGAAAATGATGCATATTATTAAGTACAGGGTTCAACATGGAACCGAATGATTTGAGATGGAGACAAAATCTCGTAAGATAGTGGTGGAGATGACGTTCTTCAGTCAGTCATTATCATCATAGTCTACCATTTAGTAACAATGGATCGTTGGAGTAGTGAATAGAGCTTCACTTTTTTTTTTTCACAAAAATTTATTATCAAAATGCTGAGTTTTATTCAAGCACTGAAACGTCAATAAGTGTGGAATTTTTTGCAACGCCTGTTGAACGTTTTAGTGTTTTCCGAGGTTTTATCTATTATTGCACTACCATCTTTTTTTATAATGGTCAATCCAGTTTTCTCAGTTATTTACTCATGTTTAAATTGTGTTGTCCAACAGAAAAGGCTGGTTGAACAGTATTTCGAAACATGTTTGAGTAAAACTTAACCATTTTTGTAATACACTAAGCCACATTGTTCACCCATTCAACGATATATTGTTTCTGAATGATAGGTTGTACTGATAACAAAGGGCCAAAGACTGTCGTCCCCATCACCAAAATATGAATTTTTATTTCCATCCTAAATCATCCAGTTTCATTGCAGGACCCTGTATTAACTATTTGGATATTGTAGTGGTCAAAAAATTTACATAAAATATAAATATTTAATATTTAATAATTACCTGGATTTGTTATATTTAAAAGATGAAGAGCAATTGGTACATTATGATCACTAATTAAAGAAACCAGGTAAGATTCTAATTGATAATTCATATTTCCAGTATTAATACTTAAAATACTAGCTACTGGGACAGCTTTTATTACATATTTCAAACCAAGTAAGAGTTTTGGATCATGTTTATGAAAAAATAACATACTACCACAACCACTTAAATAAAAGATCTAAAAATAAATGTAAATAAATTTATAATTGTATCATATAAAAAATCATTTTGTTTACTTGTCTGTCTGTAAGCTTATGTGAAGCAATAGCAACAAGTGATTGAACATTAGGGGGGGCAGTACAAAATTTCAAAAATGTGGTAGCTGGTTGGGTATATAGTAATGGAAGATGTCTTAAATCTTCAGATGTCCAGCCGTTAATGAGATTTGTTTTTGAAGCAAACCAATTATTAGCAATTTTATTAAATATCTAGAAAAAAAAATTATATGTTGACATTGTTTTTTAATTAATGAAAATCTATAAACTAGTTAGGTATTTACTAGTGTAGCCTGAACAGGAATTGTGTTATGTATTAAAAAACATTTTTCAATTTTTTTTATTATGAAAATGCTTACCTGTTTTGCAACAGTAAAACTAAAATACATATTTCCCAATGAAGAAATTGCTGCTTTTTCATCAGCCCACTCTTCTGGATCAAATTGATTAACTTGCAATGGCGATAATTTAAAAAATAATTTTGGATAAAGTATCTTTATATCTTTTAAAGTACTATTACCCATTAATAAAGATAATAAGAATCGTGCCTAGAATATATTTTGAGATTATATTTTACTATGTATATATATATTGTATAAAACATATTAAACTTTAATGTATTAAGTAAAAATGTATAAACAATCCTACATGATTTAATTACTATTTTATTTTAAAGAAACTATGTGTATTTGTTCAATTTTATAACTAAATAATAATATATATTTATATTATAAGTTTCATACTTGAGAATTATCAAAATCAATGTCATGTAAAGCCATTAGAGACAACTCATCAAATGGTATAAGACGTAATTCATCATTATTAAAATCTGGTAATAAAAATTTATACCTGTAAACATAACATACAAAAAATATTAAAACATATTTATAAAATTATAATAGTTAAATTTTTGTAACTAACTGTGCTATTTGTTTAACTGTCCAATTCGTTAATGGACTGGGATATGATTGATTGACAATCAAATATGACCATTTTCTTCTAACAATTTTTGGTAAATTTTTCCATTTAACTTGATTATTGCAATATAATCTATTATTTTGTTTTTGTTCTAATTCCATCAATAAAGTCAATCTATAAAATATGTATTATAATAATGTCAAAAAAAAAAAAAATTATTTTGAGAATTTATTAAGTTACACAATAAAAGTACTCATAAGTATAATAAATATAATTTATTTCTTTAATTAGGTATTACTAAACATTATTAACCGAATATATTTATACAATATACTATTTGTCGATAAGTATATTAATGTTTTGTTTGATAGTTTGATACTGTGAAGACCCTAGATTTTAAATTTATGTGTTTAGAGTAAGGTGATAGATACACTATTTCCAATACCTGTTGTATGAATACAAGCTTTTCCTAAATCTAAATATACCAATGCAGGATTAAGATAAAAACTCAAAATACTTTGTTCATAGTTGTCTGATATTTGGATGATCTTATAAAAAAAAAACAATTACATTTTCAAAGTGACAAAATAATAAATTCTTAAATTAATTAATTTTGTTTTTTCAATAGGCATTTTTACTGTAATTTTTTTCTGTATACTTCTTAAATGTTTGACTAGACCATAGATAGGTAAATATTATAATTTTACCTCTTAATTTATGGTTAAAAATAACATACCTACATAAAATGAACTTTTAGTTTGTTTGATTAAATTTTATTTTATACAATTTTTATAAGCCTTTAGCTTAAAATGTATTTTGGCCCACAAAAACAATCGAACACTGGTATTAAATCATAATACTTACAAACGTTTACTTGTAGATTTACTCCTAGTAAGGACATACGGTGCCCAAAGTCTGGCTAAAGTATAACCACATATATTTGATAACTTTTGAAATTTACCATCTTTAGCATCATAATTCCATTTATAAACTATTTCACCAATTAAATCCAAAACTTGATCATTTGTAATTACCCTTGAAACTAACTAAATTAAAATTAATAACTACGTGTAATCAAGTAAATAACAATTATAGACATTTGCATACAAAATTTAAAAATTCAGTGCGTTGTTGATCAGTTAGAACAGATTGAAGGATTTTTTTAGCTATTGGTATATAATTTTCATGGACAATTAGAAGTGATGCTAAATGAGCACCAGATAACATTTCCAATTTGTTTACCTAAAATAAAATCTTTATTGAAAAGTCTAAATTAAATATTATATAAAATTTACTTACAGGTAAAACATATATTAAATTAGTTGGAAGTTTGATAATTTCTTCAATGGTAAAATTAGCAATGTTAAACAATTTTGATTTGACATTATATTCTATTATTTATTAAAAAACAAAGCTTTTATTATATTGTTTTATGTTTATTTTATTTGACCAAGTATAGACTAGTATAGTAAGTATAAATAATTGAATAATAATTTACCGTCTAAACTGCCATTACAATTTTCCAATGAATTTTCTTTAAATAAGCAAAGTAAAGTATCATTTAGATAAAGATAATTGGCTTGTAGCTCTAATAAGAAAAATTATATTATGATATAATTAATGGTTAGGTATTAATATGAACACGAAAAAAGCAAATTAATAATTACCTGAAAATAGTGAAAAAATAAAAATCGTGAAAAATTGTTTTTGTGAAAACCACATGATTTTCTTTGTACAACGTACAATTAACCGGTAAAAGTGTAATAGGTGATCTACAACCGAGTGTTGTGATTAACTTCTATGCATGAACGTCAAATGAAAAATAAGTAATAAACTAAATTAATGACCACTAGTTACAAGAGACAAGTCTACAACACTACTACACCCAATTTTAATAGATGTTGGTGAACAATAATTATACGACGGTACGATTTATCTAAAATATAATAATTTATAAATTATACTGAATCCACTGAGGTAGTGAGCCGATGAAGTCCGATCGCCGACGTATTCTCTTATTAATATTATTTTAGGGAACTCCTGTAATTATTATAAAATAATTATTTTTAATCTCTCCGAGTTGCCGAAACGTCGAATAGGCAATAAATAAATAAATATTAATTAATAAATATTAAATAATAAAACGTGTTGACTAACGTGGGTAATATTCAAGATTATAATACCTATTATTATTATTAATTATTATAACAATTTACCTACTGTGATTATTTAAGTCTACGGTTATACCCGCATATTCTGTCTTTGTCCATCTGCAGTAAACCTTTAACTAAATTATATTATTATGTCTATATCTTTAGGACTTTATGTTGGGTAGGTATCGTACCCAGTGCCAGCGCAAGGGCGGGACACGTGCCCCGGGCCCTACACTTTCAGGGCCCAGCGGTTACCTAAGAAATATTACGCTATATTTTTTAAAAAATAATATTGAAAAATGTCTTGTAAAGTCGTAAATCAAGAGTACATAATTGTAGTATTAGTAGCGTATTATTGTATATTATAGAAGCACAATATTATTGTGATACCGGTAGGTCCGACAAAATAAAAACAAAAAAAACCTAGTAAATAAGTTATAAATAGATCGAACTATTAAAAACCACGATAACGATCGCTTATTTTTGCAGAATTTCTTCTCCCAAAAAAAATTGTTTGAGAAACTTGAAAAATGAAATATATATAATACCAATTAGATGCAATTTTCTATTCTAATTTCCTAATCTAAAAGATAGACCAAAATTAATGAAGTAACTTAACCTAACCATCTTTTAACATTTCTTATTATCAAACCAAAAAAAAGTCAAATTATTGACTATTGATTGAATATAACAAAATATTTTAACGCAGTTATTATATTATATTTTTCAGACACCAAATTTGTTTGAAAGAAAATCGACTTCAATACACGGTCGAGTGCAAGAGTGTATTGAAGTAAATGGAGGTCATATTAAACACATTTAATAAAATAAATTTTTTTTATTATAAATTGCACTTAATTTTTGTTATTCTGTAATGTAAAAATTATTCTAATTAATCAAGTGTGCTAAATAAAAACAAATAAACTATACTAACATTTTTCTTGCAAATTCTTATCCAAAATCATATATCACACCATTTATTTTGATTCTGGCGACACCAAGAGTCAAAAACGCGCGACAAGCTTAAAAACGATGTTATATCTCGATTGAGAATTTTGCAAGAATACCACCATATGACAAATGCGGGTGTGACGTACTTTTAATATTAATATAATTATACCTATAACTAAAATAATTTCAAATGTTCAAAAAGTTTATGACTTTATTTTAAATGTTTAATATTTATTAACGTATTAGGTGCAACATACATAGGTATAACTAATTAATTTATAGGTACGACCATTGATTATAGAATAGACTATTCTATAATCAATGGTACGACGTAAGTAATAGTACGTGTAACTATTATAATTTACAATTTTTATCAGTTTGTAACACAAAGTTTTCTCGAAAATGAAAAATTAAGTATATTACAGTTATTAAATAAATCTTATATATTATAAGTAGGATATATCGGTATGTTCTAGACCTAAATCACAGCATCGGTTTCGTGGATAAGTGGTAGTAGATTTCGAGTTCAGAACATACTAATATTAACATATCCTACTATTATCAAGATCAATATAATTTAGAAAACTATGAACTGATAGGTAATGTTATAATAATCAAGAAAAATGAGAAAATTGAGTAGTATCAAATGAATAAATAGTATCATTAGTTTTTCTATTGGAAATAAAGGTTATTGTGGGAATCCATTGAAGTTGCCTCATACTACGGAATACTTCAAAGTTTGTTCGCCATTTTTTTTTTATTTCTGGGTAAGGACATTGAAGGGAATCATATAATTTCAGATTTTGTTGTTCTAGATCGTTGATTTTCGTAAACATTTTTATTTTTAATCTATAAAATCGCAAAATTTATAATATTTATATCATATTTGCATAGGTTATATAAAATAAAGATAGTACCTGTCGACTTCTAATGCCCTTTCTTCGAATACATTTGGATCGTGCTTGATTTCGCTTCCTACATAACCAGAAATCTGAAGGTAATCATTTAATATCTGTATTTGTTATTCGAGATCGTTGATCTACAAAATTAAACTTTTTTTAATCATCAGGGTTGAATATACATTTATCCAAACTAATTTTTCATGCTGATTTCAAATCTGTAATTAGATTTTTTCTATCACCTTTAGTTTTTAATAATTATTTAATTATATAAATTTTTTAATTAATAATATAAGTTTTCTTAATAATTATTATTTAAATTATATTATATGCTTAGGTATTATATAAATTAAAGATTGCACCTGTTGCCTTCTAATAACGTTGCATCGTGTAGTATTTTGATAGTGATTTTTTTCGCTTTCTTCGTTGACCGAAATTTGAAGAGATCATTTAATTACTGATTTTGTTGTACAATTTCAATTTTCTTTAACAATATTGCAACCATTTTTAAGATTTTTTGTTCTTTTTTATCGTCATAAAGTATAGTATAATTTTTTTACAAATTGTAAAGAAATACTCAAAAGACTTGAAATCAATTCCTTATTCGTTTTTTCAAGCGTTAAATATTTTCTGGTTGCAATTTTTCATAATAATTCTAATTTAATTTCAGTATCATCTATTTAAAAATAATTTGATATCTCTTCTTCTGTTTAATTTTCTGTTCTCTTCATCTGTGGTGTCCAAGTTCATATAAATACAATTATTTAAATAAAAAAAAAAAAAAAAAAATATTAATTATAAACTTGTTTAAGTAAACTATTACTTTTTAAACAGAACCGATTAACATAAGTACGGTATGCTTTCGGTAGAAAACCGCGTCTAGTTGGTACTTTATTTAACTCATTTTTTAAATTTCTCAAAAGTTTTTCCTTG
>CM023358.1:4480377-4509267 GCA_013282895.1 Eriosoma lanigerum | reverse complement strand
TATTTACCTCACCACAAACCTTTGATCGGCACTACTGTTTATGTAGGCATATCGTTCATAATATTATTGTATACACCTATAAGCAATTGTTTAATAGAACGTTAAATTTTAACTCTGAAAATAATGAGATCCTATTCTAAGTTGATAAAAATTTAAATGAAAAAATAATTGTTGACAAATTTATATTAATTTATCATAAACACATTTTTTTCGACTCTTACGCTTTTCCTAGATTATTTGATAACATTTAAACATTAAAAGAAGTTACATTCAAAGTAGAAATAGAATAAATATTTTTTCCAAACCATAAAAATAATACTAGTGTACAATTTAGAATAATGGTTAGATAAATTTTTGAGAATTCAGATATAAATATTTATGAATGACAAAATAAAGGTAACAGTTTTATCTGATATAGAAAAAACACAATTTTACATGAAGCATATTGCAACTTTACAAGAGGACATTTTGGCGTTTGTAAAAACTTAAAGAAATTGATTTAATTTTTCTTGTTCTTCGATAAACTCGGCCGCTCGGACCATCACGACATACATCCTTGCTCCAAGTTTTGTAAAGCCAATACATTCTTCGTTTCGCTCAGAATCTAAAATAATGATTTTTGAACTAATAAAATGGAAAAACCTTTAATTACGTTTTATCATGAAGCCAATGGCGTCATTTGTGGGGGGGGCACTCATACATTTGCTGTAGTTTATAATTAACCAAAAGTCGGCAGAATTCAAAAATAACAACCCCTAAAAACAACCCCTTAATTGATTACCGCTTACAATAAAATAAAATAACCACCAAAAAAAAAATCACCTCTCCCATTCCTGTTCTTAAAAACAATCGTCAAATTTTTGGGTCTGCCCTAGGCTAGTAAAAACTAAAATGACGCTACTGCATGAAGCTCTATTGCCAGAAATTGTGAATCCTAGATTATGTCGGAAAACACCAATCAGAGATTTAAATTAATTTATTTTTTATATTTTTATAGGTAACTACTTTCTTATTTTACGTTATTATTATCACTTATTTTTATTTGATAACACTATAAAATAAATATAACTCCTCATCATTGAATTGGTAACAGAAATAATAATATGTAATAATAAATGAAATTATGTTTTATTATTATTGATGATGACTAATGTAATAAACCATACTTTATTGTGCATAATATTCTATAGTTGGAGCTGATAACATATAATGTAGTGCAATAACAATAAATTACACTTGACAGGTTGATAGGTATTTTTGAATTATTGGTCGGGAAGGAGTAGAAGTACAAATCGTCCGAAACGTGATCTCTTGTTATTAAAACACACTAATTATGACTGGACATCCCCCAACATTGTACTTTTAAATGGAATTAAAGGTTTTCTTTTTTATAAATTAATAAGTATATTTTTCAAATTTCCATAGTTTACACTATCACACTTAATATTATACTCATTTAAAATTTTAAAACATATGTATTTCGCGTTATAAACTTGAACAAATAATGAATGTTCAAATGATTATGTATACTATGAAAAATTTATAACATATTCTAGTTTATAATAATGAATTATATTTATACATAAAAATGTACCTACACAACAATTAACATTATACAGTAATTATATTTTTCATTACACGTGGTAATTAACTTTATTTTCAGTTGTATTTTTTAATTTTAAACAAATACGATTTATACCTTAACCAAATAAAAATGTTAAAACAATGATTGTTTTTTATAAAGTATAAGAGTTTATTGCATATAAACCATTTATTCATAAATCATCCGTGTATTTATTTAGATATTATGCGTTAATATAAAAACGTTGAACAATGTTTTATTTTATTCATTATTTTGTTTTTTCGATTATAGATATTGAAAAATTTATAATAATGTTTGTTGAAAACAGTTATAATATAATTTTTTTAATGATTTTTATGAATTATTATTCATCATGTAGATCAGCCGACGGTAATGATTTTTTTTATTTACTTGTTTTATAATTTTAATAATAATGTAGGATTTTTGGTTTAAAACTTTTTGTAATCTTTGGTTACATACTATGCAACCATTATTTCTCTTTTTAAATGAGGAATTGCCATATTTATATTTTCTAATTATTTGGTATTTTAATCATAAAAATATTATTCCAATATTCAAAAACATATCACCACAATTGATACAAGTATGCATGAATTTTGGGACTTGGTCTAGAATTTGCGGGGCCAAATATATAGTTTTACATATTTTATTTTTATTTAAATAATAAACATTTTTAATTTTCAATCTACAATTTAACAATTTTAAAATTAATATCAATCGATTATACTATATTTTTACCAAATGCAGAGTGTACATTACGCGATACGTGTCTTATTTAATTCCCAGAATACAAAAATATTATAAAATAATAAATATGATATGTTGGTTTAAAATGTGTTTTTGAGAAACATTAATACGCACATAAATTATAATATGCTATTAAAATCGTTGTATAAGTTCATTAATTAATATTATATTATATTGAGCTTTTATCAGATTCCTATTAATTTATAATGATAAAATACCATCTTTTATAAAATGTAACAGTTCACATCATAAATCGCAATGTTTTTGTACCTACCTATTGTTATATCTTATATAAAATTAAGTTAAATTTCAATTTTATTTCTTGTAATATTTTCCGTTGCTTGCAATATGTAACAAGCAAGGTCCCCACGCAAGTGCGGTCCCAGTACAATCGCACCGCTCGCCATCCCTTAGGGACGATACTGCAAGCATGGATTATAAGAAAACGTAATGGATTTTATACGAATTATATATTTACACTTTACTAAATCTTTGCACACAAGACTTGATTCTTTCTATTTCCTGTTTTTAAAATACTTGTGTACTCGTGACAGACATATTTAATAAATTAGTTTTATATAATAATTTTATGTTTTAATACAAATTATTAATTATTTATAGATCAATTTCTAATGAATTTCTCGGAAGCTGTTGAAAGTAAATTATACACATATTATATACGTATATTAATCTTTTATATGGTTTTTTATTTGTAATAAAAGTTTTAGCTTAACAACTCATAATAACTATTATATTTTGTGATATTATTTTATCAATATTTAATATATTTTATTGAATACTTTAAAACGTGAATTTAATAATAAACACAAGTGTTATAAATAATAGTGGGAACTACTGGGGTATATGGGAACTGTATAATATATACTCTATGTACGGTGTATACTTTCACTGTCTCTCAAGTGTTTAATAAAAATCACGGTTGTAGATAAAATGGTTGCAGTATGACGTATACCTTCTAAATATCGTCTACGGGTTAATGAAGTTCTTATCAAAAAGTGAAGTGCCGCAGCGCTCCTTGTAGATGTTAGCTAGAACTAATTCCAAATAATATAGAAATAGCAAATAGGTATAACAATTACAATGATTAATATTATTAGAAATACAATGATTGATAACCTAGATAGTGTTTTACCTAATCATTTTTCTCATATTTGATAAGAACTATTGTAAGCCACATTTGTATAACTCGATCTGCAACCATTCTATCTACAATCGTGATAAAAATTTATGGGTATTGTATGATATAGAATACATATTTTTATATTTTTATTCACACCGGTACACGCTATGTCGCGTCGTCGCCGTCGTTGTCTTTCACTGTCACCGTTGACACAACTGTTTGTCTCGGCCAATCACCGGCCGCATATTAACATTCTGCATACCAAACAAAATCTAGTGGTCAATATGGCCGTCTGATTGGCCGAATCAATTGAAGAATCCATTTTAAAAAGATAAATCATGAAACAAGTCATCAACGATACTATTAGATGTCTGGTTACCTTCATCAGCAGAGTCGGGAATAATGAGGATAATGATGTTTTTGGTTCTATCCAACTGATCTTGTGCCTCATTGATTACATCAAAACTGATATGGGTATAAAGTGAAGGTACACTCAGTGATGTATTAAAGCGTATATGGGAGTATACGTCTTATACTCAAAACAATATTTGTATAAAAGTGCATATACGCAATATAAATAATAATTTTATAAGTATACGGTAAGCATACGGTCATACAGCATTAATATTTTACAATTTATAAATTTGTTGTACATTGAATGACAATAAATGAATTTAAAATTAATATAAAGTATATTTTATTAATGAAAATGAATTTATGAGGTATTATGTTTCTATTAGTTAATTAATGTGTATAGTATATTATATATCTCAACGACTTAAAATTAAAATTTTTTTTAAAAAAAATTTTCATTTAATAAAGTGTAGAATTTTAGTTATAATTTATTTATAGTTATTATATATAATTATTAAGGATAAAAACTAATTATTTGACTAAAAATGTAAAAAAAAAATTAGTGTCCTAATAATCATTTCAAGTAATTTTTTCTTTTTTAATGTAATTTTGAGAAAAATATGGCACATACTTAAGACATTATTTACCAATATATCTCTGGGTACACTCTCTATTCGGTAAAATTTATCACGAAGAAGCATAAAATCAGCTCAAATAATTGCTTATCCTTGTTTAATTTACGCAAGTTCAGAGATAAGATTTTCAACATTTTTGGTGAACAATTTTATTGTATCATTAAGATTGTGTATAATATGATATTTAAGTAATAGTAGATTAGAGTCATTTAAAGACACATCTATTTTAATAGATTTTAATTTGTCCTAAATGATAGATAATGTAATTTCTTATTTGGAACTAAAATTTCGAAAAACTTAGCTGCTTAATTAGAGTGTCACATTTGGTTATATCACCTTTAAACATGAATAGATAAAATTTTTAATTAAAAACAGACGAAAACAGCTAAGGCCTGCTAAGAAAAGAATAGGCAACTAAAATAGCAAAAAAGTTTGTGATGTTTTAATAAATATTGTAAATAACGTTGGCACATGAAAAAGAAAACAGCTGATCAAGATAAAGGCGATACGAAGATAAATATTATACATTAAATGATAAACGTATCAAACTTCACATGCAGCATTCCTCAAACAAGGGAGAAAAATGTTGTGGCTGAGACGAGTACACTAAATCTATTCACAGTTAAGCAATGTTATTCTCAAAAATCTAAACAAACCGAAATTCAACCTGACGGCAAAGTAACCATTTAACGAAAAATAAATTTATTTTTAAGAAAAATAGAAAATATGCATTATTAAATTTTTTATTGTTATTTGTTATTTTGATTGCGCGAGATTTTTTGACTGCGATTTTATAATTTCAAATTTGTGACTTGTCACTTGAGTCTTGTGTACGATTGACTTACGCATTTTTTACATAAATTATTACATTCTTTTAACTTTTGAAATTTTGGTTTACTTTATTTACATTTTGTAATAAATATTTAACATAGATTAAATAAAACATTAGTATACTATAATATTGTACATACTTAATACTGTTATATTTATAAAATATTAGTATACAAAACTTATATGATAATAGTATATTTTGTGGTTCAATATTACGGTAAAATAAGTGAATCTGAAATAAATTAATTCTATGAATGTTGTCACTATGACGTGAGGTTGAATTTTTGTTTACATTTTGAGCCAACGGTTTAGTGCCCTATTTGGTTTTATTTAATCTGTAGTTAGACACTTACTAATAATAAATATAATTAATTAAGAAATACGATAAACAGTTAATATTATTTTCAAAAGTGTAAAAGCTATGTACACTATGTAGCTATGATTACTATTTAAATTTTCTAAACATTTTTTTTTTCACAACCATTATTTTTTCTTAATTATAAAACGAGAACCCATTTTACAATTTTTATATTTTGATTCTTGGGGTACACATGTAGGGACCGGGACATATGCCTTTCATACTATCCATCATATCCAGCCTTTATATGACGCAATATGATTATTTATTGTTAAATGGTATTATTCTTAGATTAACATATAGATACAGAATGAATGGTAAACGGTAGAGTGCATTTGGACTAAGTGATATGATGATAGTCCATAGAGTTGTCTTGCTTTTTATTATTATATATACTTTAAAACTTTTTTGATATTGTGACATATTATTAAACATATAATATAAGTATTTACGTGATTTTGTTTGTATATTGATTTTACTTTAATTACGTGGGTAATCTAGCAGAATATTTATAATAATACACGGTTTTTGAATTAAATATATTTTAGAGACCCCTTGTGAATATGGTAAGTAATATATATATTGATTATATGATTATTAAAATATTGTCCACAAAATTTACCGATAATATTAATCCTTCTTTACTCTATGGTAAATAACTAGGTAGTTTCATGTCTCTAAATGGTCATACATTTTCGTATTAACCACTTCCAAAAGAAGTAACGTTGTCACTCATTTGAATCACTGGCTTGTAGTATATTGAAAAATTTGTATGTAGTGTATTTAATACATATAATATTATCAAACAAATATAATTTATTTAAATTATGAGAAATTGCGTTACCAGAAATTCATTTTCTATTAATTTACACGAATATTATGGTCTAATAACATAATATTATGAAAATTTTCTGTATATATTAATATATTATGTAGTTTTTAAATTCATTTAAAAGCTCTTTAAAATGTCTTTATAACAAATCACATGTCCAAAATTGACCAAATTATTTACTATAAAAATTAAAAGTCCTAACTTGGTATTTACCAAAAGACTATAAGACATATTTGATTCATAATATTTAGTGGAATCGAAATAACAACCTTGGTAAAATTTACCCAATTGACATATAAATTATGTTTAGAAAAATTAGAATTAATTTTTGGCCTCTTAATCATCAACATATGCTTAAATATTTTAGCTCAAAATTACAAAACACAATACGTAAATTATGTTGTAACTAATCATCGAAGTACGTATTAATTTAATAACTATTATAGTATTTAAATAATATAAATATTAATATTATTAATATATTTATTTATAAATATTTATCTTTGTTGTGATATGAAAGATCAAAGTTCTCGGAAATATTTCTGATGTTTGAATTTCAAATATTTTTAGTGGTGTTATTGGTTCGGGTTTATTTGTGTGCAAACCCCTGATAAAAATAATTATGAAGAAATAAATATATTATAAGAATATAACATACAAATTGTTGTAATTAAATGTATATTTATTATATTAATACTTTAAATCTTTTATTACTTATAACGTCACTGAATATCATCAATTTAAATATATAAACATTATCGGCCTCAGACTATCTATTGAGCGGGGAATTAAAATTATTTATTGTCTAATCTATATTTCAAATGTAAACCCATTGATTATAGAATAGATTATTCTATAATTAATGTAAAATGCATATTATCGTTCTCTCGCGAAATAGTCGTCGTCCATAACGCACGTACGTCAACTATTGTACAAGACTCTATTGCTCAATACTCCAACAAGCAATGATAGGCTAGAGTTCTATTTCACTCCCAGCCTGACGGCTGCAGATGGGACCTATGGACAGAGTGATATTTTTTATATATTTTTTTAAATATAATTATTGTAAATACCCGTATTTAAAAAATATATTAATACTGTAATAACACGAAAATTACAAACAAAAATAAAATAAATATATAAAGGATAGGATAGGTCAAAGGATAAGAGGCAGGTAAAGGGGAAGAATAAGAGAGTGATATGAAGGAAATATAAGGATGAATGATTTAAATGGTTTGAGAGGGGAAATTAGGGAGTGATGGTCTGTAGGATCGTGCTTTTACCATCCTCCTTGTACAAGAAGGATTTCGGGGTAATAGATTCCAGATTATCCAGAATCTATACCTGTGTACGGACTTCGTATTCCGCTTTTGATTTGAAATATTAAAATTATTTATGCCAATTTAATTTATCAAATTATATCAAAGCACGAACTTTATATTCCGTTTGTAACTTCAATATAATTTTCCTGATTGAATTTATTGGAATTTTATTAACATAATGACCTCGTATTCCGCTTTTGATTTAATTTTACTTCATTGATTAAATTGTTACAATTATATTAACGTATAATAATGGTAAGAAATTCGATCTCTATTTATTTTTATTTTTATTTATTGAACGAGTTAATATTAACTTCATGAATTAGAAAATAATCTCTATCAAAGCATAAAAAATTGATTTTTACCCTCTTAACGCCTCTATCATCAGTACCATAATAAAAATTGATAATAATAAAGACAAACACTTTGAATATAATATCTGGAATGCTCTGGCTATCGTTTGGATTTTGAATATTACTTGTTCGTTGTTATATGTATACGCTAGTTACTACACACGTGAATTTACCGATCTGATGATATGCACGGAGAGACTGTTGAAAGAGAAGTGTCCAATCTGGATGGTCTAACGGGTCTGGTTGGACTGACTAAAGAATTTCTACCAAAAATGTGAAGTGTACATGGTGAAACTAGTGAATGGGATTTGGCCACATTATAGTCAGTAGGGCCATTCAGCATGAATAAAAAACTAACAGTGTATGCCGACTATTTGGGACTCTATGATCTGCCGACAAAAAGAAATTTATTTCGTGTTGAAAGTCGAACGTGTTGATTTCACGGTTTTCTGTTAAATGCCGACTATAATATGTTTCTTATTGTATTATATTATTTTATATATATTAGTTTATGATAGATTTAATAAAAGGGATTATTTTAAATTGTATGGAGATATGACGGTATTCCGACGGCGCCAGTGACGCTTTATTGTACATGTATTAATGTTCTTTACTAATGTTAAAATATATATATATATATATGTTATATGAGTGTACTCGTATTACTTTAAAAGATCTATTTTTTTTTTTAATGATGTGAGCTCATATTATTACAATATTATATTTTAATATTAAATCTTTGTATATTTATTGTACCTGACTGATGAATTAATAACTTACTGTTATTCTTTAAAAAAAACCTTTGGACTCCGGCCATCGAGTCCCGCCCAAAGGTCAAATCGGTAAAAACTCCAATATTTTGTGGTCTGTAAACATTGTAAACGGGACAACTCACATACTTATTATTAATACTTTCAAATTATTATTTTAAAATATTGGATCTCATATTTATTATTTAATATATGATTTGGAACTACATAAAAACTTTTTAAAATTTTCTATGACCTACTCAGAATTAATTAATAATTTAAAAGAAAAATTTGGGAACGAATCAATAAACTGTAAGTAAAATATCTAAGTATTTGATTTCAATTTTTATAATATTATTATAAATTTGATCACATTAGTGATAACAATATTGTGTGTATTGCTTGTTTTTTGTGCGATTATTTAAAATTTTTGGCAACTTTTATACATTCTAGACTGCATACATTCTAACCATTTTCGTTTGTTTTATTGGTGAACTTGTTTGGATTGCTATCTACATCATAGTTTCACCGTTTTTCCTTGTTCATAAATCTACAATTTTCATGCGAGTTATCTTACTTTCCATTAAATACATTAAATTACCTAACCTCAATATTATCAGCCGTTTGTTGTAGCTGCTATAGTTCTAACCTAACCTAACCTATATGAAACCAGATATATCACTCAGCCGAATAAAAAATACATTTTTATACGAAAATCTGATTACGTGTTACGTAAAGCTGTGTTATCTAGTATAAATTATTGTGCACATAATTTACAATATAATTGTACAAACTAATCATTAACCACAGATATTGATAATAAATTATGTATAAAGCCCACCGCATACGACGCTTGTTTTGCTGCTTGTTTCCTTGCATGGTGCTGTGATGGCAACCGTGCTGTTTTTGGTGATTGAAAATGACGTCACTGCAGGCTTCATTGCATGAATGCATGCAGGATTTTGTGATAGAACGTGTGCTATTTTTCGTGCATGTTTCTTTGATTGATTTGTATATGAATCAGAAAATAGTTCTTACCACGTGAATAATAATATAGAATATCTTTATATTTTATATCATTACTACCACACAACAAGTACACAACGAAATTACGATATTACTATAATATATATAGTTAGTGTTTTAATTATTCTGTGACATAACTATCAACAGGTATTTATATACACAACAACGAACGGTTCAATATGCAGAATTATAAATCTGAAAAGTGGTCAAATAACTAAATAGAAGCATTAATTGATGCATATAAAGACGAACATATAAAAATGGTATTAATTTATCATTTGAACCGAACTATATGTCACTATATTATGATAAAACTGAAAAGTTATCAGTAATAATTAATGAACCATCTCAAAATCCATCCTAGTAACACGCTACGTGTGATGTCAACATCGCACGTCGGACCCATCACATAAACCAATTCAATAACCCGCAGAATAACAATCAAGCAAACCAGCAGCAAAACATACGTCGTGTGCACCGCAATTAATCCATAGAGAAGCCCATGTTTTCACGAATTGAAGCCAGAACTCCTTTTTAAGAACTATCATTTTAAACCCATTAAAATATTGTAAAATATCAATATATGATATACTGGTGTCACTGTGTTTTATCAAAAAATGATGTGATTTTTTTGGCGGTATTTACTCTATGTTATTAACACGAATCGCATTGCTTCTATTACAAATTTGTTAATGCAACAAAAATGTCATTGCAACTTTGTGATACGCGGTGTCATGGTGGCTACTGGCAGTAAATTCATTATCAATTATTATCATTAACAAAGGTTAGGTTAGGTTATTTTAAATAACAGTAATAATTGGTCACACGTGAATATTAAGTGAGATATTTCATATGATTTAAGCAGGTAATAATAATTTATTCTATGGATCACTGCCAGCTGAGGTTTTCTTTCATGAAATATCATGGAATAATAATACATTGGTATAATAAAGTTGCTAACATACCTATTTATTTAACCATGTGTATAATATATATCTGTGTTACAACAATATATAAGTATTTAGCACAGACTATGAGTATATTATGGAAAAATATAAAAAATATATTTTCATATATAGTCTGTGGTTGTTTTCAGTGTAAAATTTTATTTTATTAAATGAACTACTAATTAGTTAGTTAATAAATTAAGTTTGTTTACCACATAATGTGAATCATATTAAATAATGTAGATAAAATTCTTAATAGTTCATCCTAACAAATTTTTTGTGTTAAATTCAAATGTATACCATTAGTTGTTAATTTGAAAAACATTTTCCAAAATCCTCATTAAGTTGATTTTATTGTTTAACTTTAAATAATATAATATTTTTATTTTAATATTTATTATATATTATATTATTTTTATTTAAGGTTCATAATAAGTGTTGTTTTAACTTAGATTACCTAATTTAGAAATGATACCCCCTTATTTACTTGTAAAAAATGCTTTCATAACAATACATTTTTAAATGAACATTAATTTTATTTTTAATTACAAGTAATGCATAAAATACTTCAAATACTTTTCTCAAAGTTTTAAAAAAATATTAACACCTATTCAAAAACCAAGTTTGTAAATAATAAATTACAAGTATGATCATTATTTACTTTGATTTTTAAAGCCATATACATATGGATATCCCTATCCATTGATAGGGAGTTTAATTAGTATTACTGCAATTTTGTTGTCAAAGTGTACCAAAAAACAAATCCAAGGCAATCTTGATTAATTCTAGAGGTATATATAATATAATAACTTTTTTGTGGGCTTTAAATCATTCCAAAGAAAAAAACAATCCAGCTATAGAAATTAACAATCATTTAAAAATTGCATATGGCAAGTTACATTTGTATTATTAACTTTATTAATTACAATTGAACTTTTAAAAAAATATTCCATATATTTCAAATGATTTTCCTGTCTTCAGTTTATTTAAAGAGCCTATTAACACTGTATAAAATTTGTCTTTTGAAAGAATTAAAAATGTCAAATATTTTATCCATATTGCAATAATGTTTCATACCAGTGAAATCAAGTACGAAGGGGGAATCGGGTTAGTCCTTTCAACTTTTGATAAGAAAAATAATTTCAAATTTTTATTATGCATTTTTACCAACACATAAAAATATAATATTATACAGTTATGAATTTAACGTTAATGAATGTAACACACTGATCAGAATAAGTAAAATAATGTATCCTTCCAGACCAATTGATGGATCATAATTAGTAATAGGAATGTATACAGTACTTTAAAAAATGATAAGAATTTCGGTTTATTTGGAAGTACTACACTACCTTTGAAAATAAAAAGTATTATCTAAAATATTAAACATTTAAATAATTAGAAATCGAATTTTTTATCAACATAATGCATATTGGGCATAACTCTGCTTGTAGATAGCAATTGTCGCTACGCTTCTCGACGCCATAGCTTCGATTTGCAATTCAAAAATATCCCTTAATTTGTTGTACAAAATTATAACTCAACTATCAGTTATCAGTTATTAGTTATAACTAGTCATTTATAATTGGAAATGAATACATTTTAATTTGAAAATAAATAATCTTTAATGAATTTATTTCGTTGGATTTTAGTTATCTATATTGGTATTCCTAATTTCACAAAAATCGGATAAAAATATATTCGTCTTACCAAAATTCAGGAGGACTGGATCACTACCTACGAAGGGACAAGTCGTGTTGTCATAGATTATATGAAAACAATGCTAGTAGATATAGAAATTAAACATATATATAGGACAATTTCATATTTAATTCTGTGTTTACACTGATTATGTAGCATCTAATCAATAATCTTATTAGTATTTTGGCCGAGAGATCCATCTGTTTTCATATAATCTGTGCTGTGGTATTGTTAAAGTTGTGGAAAACTATTATTGTTTTTTTCCTGACGTCACATAATCTTAATTGCTACTTTTATTTCTTTACGTTGCTGTACGTTTGATTGCGTTAGAATACGTAAGGCACTAAACTTTCCTTTACATGTTGCACATACCGACTAATTGCCTAGTTAAGCTTTCTTTTTACTTCTATGCCATCATAATTGGACACCCTGCTAAAAGGGCCTCTCAAAAAGTTATGTCATCTAGTACAGATTTCCATTTAAAAACGCTGCCAATGTCTAATGAAGACTTGATGACTGCGTTGAAAGCCTTTAATGTAGAAGTTTTGTCCCCTAGTAAGTCACTTTTGATATTAAAGCAACACAATATCATAACTTGAAAGTTGATTTGTCGTGTGTATCAAGTCAAATAGTTAATTTGAATGCTGAAAACATGAGTCTTCGGAAAGAGGTTGATGCTCTGAAAGTGATAGTTGCCAATTTGGAAAACGGCGGTACTGTTGATCTATTCAAAACATTTGTGTCTCACGTTCTCCAGGAAAATGGATTTATGGAGTAACTGAATTCTTTTTCTCGGTTCTGTCTGAGCGTATATCTCATAATAAACTCTCAGTTGAGATTATACGTTGCGCCCTTTGTTGATGCTGTACCTAATACTCTAAAACATATTCGTCTTGGTAAATTACATTTTGATGTACCTGGCCTAATCAAAGCTATTCTTGGTTGTAAAGATTCTATAGTACGTTAATAGCTGTATAAATCGCCAACATTGAAAATACGCTTGAGCTCTTTTTCTGTTCCTAATGGACTTCGATTGGTTAGTGACAAAATTAATTAACAACGCAAGTTGTAGCGTGCTTGTTACCAAGAATTAGACCGTAGAACAAGTAACAGTGAATCTGGCTTGGATGTCATTTTTTAAAATGGTAAACCTAAAGTTGGGTTGAGTTCTACCAAAACTGCCGTAGTCTCAGGTCCAAAATACCCAATATTAACTGTAATACTCGTACTTTTGTTTTAAATGTTACTTTCATTTTATTAACTGAAACAGTGCATACTGAAAACTAATTAAACTCGGAAGTTGTGCTTGTTATCTTCAATATTTTGAAGGGAACGAGGAATGTATTGTTTTTACAAAGATGTTTTCTTTTTTTTATGTAGAAATAATGGTTCGATTACTACAAATAGGTTAACTTCTCCATACCAAATGTCATCTAGTTGGTACTTTATTTAGCTTATTTTATTAATTTCCCAAAAGTTATTCTTGAAAAGCAGAAAATCGGCAAAATTATGGTTTCCGTTATTTTAAATCTTTTATTTTTTTATTACTAATTGAGTTTTAATCATAGGGACTTGAATTTTTTTTTTGAGTACTAACATAGGTAATGAAAATATATAGGTAACCATCTTTTACAAAAAAATCTACTTAAACGCTTCTACGCATTTCAATTCACGTATTCCGAAGTCCAAACAGTTAATATAGTAAATGTTCTTGACTCAAATAAATCTCAAATATCAAAGACATTGTTGTACTACTTGTACTTATTAAAAAATACGCAGGTGTTAAAGTTACTGGCTCAGATGGTAAAATCAACGGCCATTAGTTCAGATAAATTTCTATCTAACATAATATCGTGTTAAATTCACCAAAAGTTAATTTAGCATCACATACGTGTAAAATTATGTTTTGCGCTTTTTACAGCGATCTCCTATAATCCTCCAAAGTGAAGAGCAGACAGTGGTTTGAATCACCATACTATACCTTCTTGTGTTAATATTGGAAGCGTCTTAGTTATATAGATCTAACTTTTTTCTATACGCTATTCGAAATAAAAACAGGCTACGGTGGCTGATTTGTGCGCGTGGGTGTGGTTTCACTATGCGCACAGACCTCGAGCAAAAACGATGCAAGAGCGACGTAATTAGTCAATTATAGACCACCGACCTGAACAAATAACTTAAATTGCATTGTATACACTGAAATAGATGAAGTGCATAGTGTACATTGTGTTGTATTTTTCCGTACTATCACTCGCGCGCCACATAATCACTTACATATCATACGTAAATCATATCATACGAACATGTAGCTGATTAAGTGGGGGATACAAATAGGCGGTACCTGACTGCCGCCCGACGTAAACTGGTCGCCGCCGTAGCCTGATCTTATTTCGAATAGAGTATAGCACTAACAAAATTAGTTCCATTATTGACACTGTATTTGGTTATGTATAATCCTCTTCGTGATAAAAACCGACGGAGAGTATATTAATAAAAATAATAAATTAGCCCTTTACAAATAATAATAAAAATAATAGTTTCGTCTCTATAACTTAACATTAATTATACTAAGTTAGACAATTATATTTGTACAAATACTCATGTTTGAATCATTAGCCCTTTTGGCTTAAAACATATAATAATTACAAAAATATAATATAATTAATGAATTAAAACACAAAAAAATATTTAAAAAATCAATAAATGAATATTATTATTTAGCAATTATTTCAATGTATAAATAATATTACAACTTTCGATTTGCGCAGTATAATATGCTATAATAATAATAATGTAATAATTTGGCTATTTGAGCACAATATTTTATTATGATAAAATATAGTACTTATACAGATAAAATACTGTACTACAATACTATACTATAAAATTCGTTCGCGACACAGAACGCAGAAAACAACATGAACGATATACAATATTTTTAATAATATAGATTTAGTACACATTTACGTGGATTATTGATAATATATTATAATAAACATCGATGGGTTGGGTAGTGGCAGGGACTTTGAAATCGTTTTGGCGAACAATATTCTTATCGACACATTTGGATATGAATATTTAATTATATTTACCTAACATTATAATTATTATGATTTAGCTTGAACAATATTGAAGCGCATTGCGCACACTTAGTATTAATTTAATTGTCATTACCATTTTGCATTTATTGTATTATTTAGATGATATCCAATATGAGATTAACAATCGTAAGTTACTATAATAACTTAGTAACTTTATTTAATATTACATTTTATTTACTCAAAAATGAATATTATTATAACCATGAATCATGACGCATTAATGATTGTTCATATACAATAACTTACCAATAACTTATCAACCTATCCTAAATAAGCAATACTTTAAAACCAAAATTTTTATCTGTTTAATTACTTTATTTAGTAATTGACTCTTAAATTCGTATTATTTAACTATTTATGTATTATGTTCAAATTAGTTAAATGGTTATTATATCCCAATACATTAAATTATCTAGTGGGCTATTATTATAAGAAAAATAATAAACTGGGCGATATAGAGCTATAATTTTCTGGAACGTAATAATCCGTACCGTAAATATCCGAAAAAAATTTGTAAACCATCATATATTTATATAATAAAATATTATAGGTATATATAATACCTAATACGAATACGAAGTAATCATTTTTTATAGGTATTCTAATATTTTTTAAAGTTTTACTAAATAAGTACCATTCTTACAGGATTTAGTTTTCACGGGCAAAATGGAATGAGAGTGTCATAGCTTATAGTTTATTTTTAAATATAGGACTTAATAAATTAAAATTGATATATGCCTGTAAGGAATATTTTGAGAATCATTTATTTTTCATAAATTCCGGTATATTACAGCCAGGATTATTATTAACCTATTTTGTGATTTTACTATGTATTCCGAACTAAATTCCGAAAAATTACGGCCTCACATTCCATATATTTCTCTTTATTTTACCAAGATACTGTAAAATAAGTTCAATGATATCAGTGATTAATTAATATAATAATTAATATTAATATTGATAATTAATATATTATTATATATTTATAGGTATACATACTATACGTACCTATATTGTATAATTAACCAATGAAAATATTATTGCATTTTAGTGTATTCAAATTATTTTTTTTACCTTATAAATTTTTATTATTAGCACTTATTGTTTTAATATAACAAATTATTTTGTATTGAAATTAAAATGCATTAAATATTACTATATGTAACTATATTATAGTAGATTATTTGAATGTTAATAATAAATGTTAATTGACTTGTATTATTATAATTCTCAGTAATAAAATTATATATTGAAAAGTTTTATATTGAAAGTAAATATAATGTTTTTATATGTTAAATTTTTAGTGTACTGGAAGAGATTAATTTGAATTATAAATTATTAATATCTTTCATTAAGTATTTAACATGCATTTATTTCTATTTTGAAACATGTTATTAAAATTATATTTCATGACATACATAATAAATAATATTATATTTTTTAATATCTGTACATTTCTAAACGTGTTTAATTTAGAAAATTCGGTTGACATTAAAACTAATCGCCAAACTAAGGGTCCTATACAGTACCGTATTTACAATTTTTGCGCCCTGGGTCAACTTTATTATTACGCCCCCCCCCCCAAAAAAAAAAAAAAGAAATAAATTGATTCACTATTTTGATTTTTCTTAATATATTTTTGGTTATAATTTTGTATTTTGTTTTAATTTTTAAATTTTAAAATGTTTAAATTACTAATATTTAACAACACATATTATAAATTGCAAAACAAAAAAAGTGAAAAGATGGTTGTAAACGTTTCTCCTTTGTCCCTTCGGTCCTCAGAGAAATGAGTGCTTTATTATAATTAAGATTTGAATGCATTAGAAAATACGATTCTGAACGAAACTCAATATATAACAATATGCTATACTGATTATCTATTCCAAAGTTTTAACACTTGTATAAATTACAAATGTAAATATTAAAAATAAATTTCAATTTCTTAAGATCTAAACTTTATTAGTTATCAAGAAATAAAATAATGTAACCGTAATTTTTTCGATTTTCAAGCACTTTTACTTTAAAAGCATATAAAAAAAATTGACAGTCATGATTATCAAAATATCTTGTAAAAATATTAAGTAGTATATGAAACGACTTCGATAAAATTTTCAAACCAATAAACCAAAAATTGCAGGAAATATTAGACATTTTTGGAAAAAAAAGCTAAAACTCTAAACTTGTCAGAAAATCAACCATTCGTTTCTAAATTTTTTCTTGTAATGAAGTTCAACTAAGCCAATACTTAAAAAAAATTTCAAGACTGTATGATTAAAACTCAATTAGTTAGCACGAAATTAAAAAATTTAAAATAACAGAAACCGTAATTTTGCAATTTTCCACCATTTTTGAGAAATTTGAAAAATGAGCTAAATATAGTATCAACTAGACGTGATTTTCTACCGAAAGCATACCCTACTGATGGTAATCGGACCATTATTTCTACCCGTAAAAGTGTCATAAAAAAAAATTCTTTGTAAAACCAATATATTCCTCGTTTCGCTCAGAATCTAAAATTTACAATAATGAATATAATAGGTAATATAAAATTATTATTATTGTTTTCTAGATTGTTTATTGGCAAACTTTTCAATTATATTTTTGTAGTCTAATTCTCTTGTGATTACCGATTCTATGTTGAGAACAGTTAATGCATTCAGTCTTTCTTCTTTCATTGTTGATCGTAAATAGCGTTTAACTCTCTTTAGCGTAGAGTAAGACCGTTCAGCTGAACAATTTGTAGCTGGAATACAGAGTATCGTTTTCAATACAATATTTCTGTATGGATAGACTACTACAAGGTTGATAATTCTTAACTAAATACTCAATTCTAAAATTGTTTTAGAAAAACACATTTTTAGATTCTGACCGAAGCGAGGAATGTATTGATTCTACAAAGATGTTTTTTTTTTTATGTATCAAAACATTTTTTCGAGTAGAAATAATGATCCGATTTTCACGTATAGCATATGCTTCGCTTGCTAATGTTGTCTACTTGGTACTTTACTATGCTTATTTTTAGAATTTCCCAAAAGGTTTTCCTTAAAAAGCGGGAAATTGGCAATTTCTTATACGCTTTTAATTATATTTTTTTTTCGTCATTTCTTATTAAGTTTTAATAGTAGGGACTTGATAATTTTTTTGAGTACTAACATAAGTTATTTACAATCGTGATAAAATATTGGAACGGAATAGTTAATTATTTGGAAAAATATAGTTTTTTTAGAGTTAAAAAAACTTGAAATATGCACCAAATGTTCTTAAAACTTACGAAATATGCAAAAATAGTATTCCTTTTTCTAAACATCATTTAGTTAAACAAATATAAATTACTTAGTAAGCAAACAATATTCATTAAACTAATTATTAGGTAAAAAAAAATGTCTATGAAGATATAGATTTATCAATCATGCATATTTTGTATAAAAATATATTTTAACATTTATTAAAAAATATAAAGAAAAAAATAATTTTTTACGAAAAAGTCTATGAAGTATGCTTAAATATGCAAATTTCTTCAAATATAGTGATATCTCTAAAATATATATTTCATGTACATTCATACATATATTTTTCAAAATATATATTTCAACAAATAATCGACATTTCTTACACCCACCAAGATGCATACTATGAAAAAAAATATGCATTTACTAACTTTCCATACCCAATTTTATCTAGTTGGTACTTTATTTAGCTCAATTTTTGAATTTCTTAAAAGTTTTTCCTTAAAAAGGAATGATAACTCCTTGAATATTGATCATAAGGATTTGAAATTTATTTTGCATATTTACATATTTAATTTACACTCTTGATTAATTTTGAATAGATTATTAGTATAATATATTGCAATATATTCGAATACGCTCAAAATCGTATTTTTTAATGCAATATCATTAATCCACAATCCACCTTTCCCACTTTTGTTTTTTTAAACTTTTCACATCGTTTTGGAAATGAATACAATCTATAGAGAATGAAGATCCTAAATCATTTTTGTATATATTTTGCAATGACTCAGAATTTTTTTTTACTTCAACAGGTATAAGTTCTGACATGTGACAAAATAAATAATTGGAATTTAAATTGTCATAGGCAATTTTCCTTTTTTCTAAAACAGATTTAATCTAATCTGATATCTCAAAATAAGTATTTACTTTAAAATTTTCAAATTCATCTTCAAAGACATGTTCCTCATTGTTGCCTTAATTAAAATATCTTTTACGTTTTATTTTAGACCGTTTAAGATTTGTATTAAAACTTGAAATGCCACGTTTTTCAATTGCTCAATTTTTCAAATTTCTACTTTCATGCAACTCAATAAAATAATTAATAATAATTTATGAATATAAATTTATAATAAATACTTTCATAGTTATATAAAACAACTAAAACGTGGATTTTTAACAATCGTTATTAATAACTTTCAAAAAAATATAACATTGTGTCAATGCATAATGCATACATAGTCATAGTTTAATCCACGATATTTTTAATCGTGGTTTAATCAGAGATTACAATATCAGATAACAATAATGATAGATGATAATAACTGTGGTTATATCATAGTTGTCTATCTATAACCATAATTATGTTAAAATAATAGTTATTAATAATTATCTTCTATGCTTCCACTTATCATTTATCGTTGATTGACAAATGACGCCATACAATTATGACGGCATCATAATACAAATTATTTCCAAAAAAAATATTTATTGATACAATATTACACCTGGTTACAGCGGTACCCGGTCGCTCTCCTAAATAGATCAATATTTGGTCGCCCAAGCAAATGTCTCCATTGCCCCATCCCCTAAATACGGGTCTGGTCCTATATCGACTTTAGTCTTTACAAAATTATTTAGGAAAACATTTTATTGTTTTTACAAGTTTATTACAACTAACTATTACAACTAATTGTTAAACCATTAAACCATTAACCACTTTATTAAAAAATTATATAACGTACATTTTGACAGATTTATGTCAAATTGCATTTAAAACATAATTAAACTTATTCTTAGTTATCATAACCAAATATTGTCATCATTAATTATCATTAATAAATTTGTTATACTACTTTTTTTTATTTTTTTATTTTTTACACTTTCGTACAACGCATTACATATAAACAAAACACACAGTAACATACGAGTATGTACATACATATACATACTTAAAACAATAATTGTTATACATCTACACTAACTATCGTTATTATATCTCCTATCGATCACTAATTTATGAATGTATACATATTATTATATATCATATAATTTAAATGATTTCTTATCAACCCTAATAAATAATTTTAAAAAATAAAGCCACTTTTGGAAAAATTAATTTAAAACCCTTAATTTTCAAGCCTACGAAATAGTTAATGTTTAAGTATAATGTTTATTAGTAAAATTAAGTAGATTATATTATCCATTCTCTAATTTTATTAAATATTATTTAACAACTTTAATTTATTCAACTAACTAAACTATATACTTTAGACAATGTTAATTTTCAAAATATTGAAGATTTTATCATTTTAAGTACGTGTTAATATTCCGTAAATATAAAATATTTAATAAATGAGAGATCTTATCTAAATTATTTGTCAAATTACGTCATTAGTTAATTACAAATAATAAATATTTCCTTTAATTATATTGTTTTCTGGTTATAGTGAATATTAAATAGAGTAGAGCTGATATTATTTGTTCTTGGCAGAGGAATGTTACCTAAAATTCATTCTTTATATTATTATGAACGCTAAACGGGAGAGGACATTTTGAATGTGTGAGACATTAGCCGAAAGCTTTTACCTTTTTTTTTTAAATGCTTTTATTGGTTCTTTTTAATTATTGATACTCGATAGTGATAGCGTAGTATCTTTATTTCGTTTAAATTTATAGGTTTGTATTATAATGGGTATGGTAGGCAAAATATCTGTAAATTTATTGGAAATTTAATTTAGGGGTTTCAATGGTTTTTTTGGTGCGTTGTTAGTCTTTGGTTGTTGTACTTTTTATTAGTGATATTAAATTCTCTTTATAAACGATATTAGCAATATCTTATCAGTCTCTATGAAAACTATATTATGTATTATCATTACTATATTCAGTACATTATATAAGAATATATATTAATATCACTTACCCTACACAGAATCCCCTGGCTATTGAACTGTAGAACCAGTGGCGTGCTTAGGATTTTATTATGGGGGGAGGGGGTTCAGCTAAAATTCTTTAATAGATACACAGAAGGGGGGTGGAATAAATATGAAATTTTTTTACTTCGAAAAAATTGTTCATTTTTCCAGAGTACGAACTACTTTATTGTAAAATGTTCATAGGTTAATGTTAATGAGGTTCAAACCTCATGAACCAATCCGTAAGCACGCCCATGTGTAGAACACCTTGTTGTAGGCCCTCTCAAAGTTGTACTATTATGAATATTGAAATATTTGAATATAAGGAAGGGATTTTTTTTTTAGCTTACCTAGAATGAAATAATAAGTACTTAATTATAATCAATTTTTTATCAAATAGATTTTGTTTTTAATGCCATTAATTCATTAGGTGACGAATAATTTTTTTTATTTTTAGGTGAAGAACAGAAGTTATACATTATGTACGAATCATCTCAGCCAGGTAAATGATAATAACTTTATAAGCTGTTACACATATTATAGGCGTTTCATACACGCGATTACGCTCGTTTTCAAAAACGTCGGGTTTCAAAATTAATCAAACAGCCGAGAATGAATAGTTTTATTCACACTTTGAAAAAACGCACGCATCTGACAGCGTCCGCACGCCCCGAACGCGTCAGTTTAATTTTGAGCGTTCGAACGCGTGTGTTTACTAATTTTAAACAACGTATTTTTCATGTTACCTTTCAACACCAAACGTCGCGTTTATAATTTTATACTATATAACTACTACTATTACTTTAAAAAAAATTAAGTATTATGTATAATAATATAATATAATGTTCGAAACAGAGAAATGTATAATATCTGTGTCAAATGAACAAAATACGAGTAAATGGAACAATAAATTATAAAGTTCACGTTTATTGGCGATTCCAAGCAACTGTAGGTAGCGCTGCTTTCTTATCACACTGATAAGGAGATGTAGGTATATGGTGTTCCATGTCATGGGAATGGGCATGATTTAATAAACTTTTTTTGGATATTTTGTGACTTATTATTATATTAAACAATGTAAGCGTAGATATTGTTATGGTTCATATTATTTAGTTTATGTTATTTTAGATACTGAGCGGAGCGAGGAATGTATTGTTCCTACAAAGATGTTTTTTTTTTTTATATATGAAAACATTTTTTTGGATAGAAATAATTGTTCGATTATCACAAGTGGGATATGCTTTCGGTAGGAAATCGTGTCCTCTAGGTACTATATTGGACTCATTTTTTGAATTTCTCCAAAGTTTTTCCCTAGGAGAAGAAAAACTACCAAAAATTGGCAATATTACGATTTTCGTCATTTTTTATTTTTTATTTCGTGATAACTGATAATTGAGTTTTGATTGTAGGGACTTGAAAATGTTATATTCCATCGAATATTGAAATTAATTAATAAAAAATGCATGAAGGATCATAGTTTTTTTCTTTAGTATAAATAAAAATTAAACTCTGTATATTTGTATGCGTCAACGAATATTGTATTAGGCGGTTTATCGGTTTGAATATTTTATCAAAGTTTAATCATATACCCAATCTTTTCACAAAATATTTTGAAAATTGTGACTGATAACTTTTTTTATCATGAAATGATAACTTTTTGAATATTGATCGTAGGGATTTGAAATTTATTTTACATATTTACATATTATTTTACATAAGTTTTGAAATGGATTATCAATATAATATATTGTAATATATTGAGATTCACTCAGAATCTTATTTTGTAATGCAATATCATTGTATTAAAATCTTAATAATTATAATAAACCACTAATTTCTCCAAGGACCGAAGGGATGAAGAAAGAACGTCCACAATCGACCTTTCCGCTTTTTTTTATATCATTATATGTATATGTTCATAAATAATTGTAATATTAAAATAAAATTCAAGTTTAAGATTATTTTTCTATTAACGAAATATATTAAAGAATATGTCTATTTGATATATAATATAATTAAAATATATAATTGTATATAATTGTGTTACGATGTTTATTGACGACATTTTAGAAATATACATCAATGAGGAATCTACGATTGAAATGATTCATTAATTTAAGTTAATTATTTTACCGATATTTAAATAAATGTTTTTTATTGAAATATAATTGATAACTATATGGAATAGATACATATAAAATGTTTTATACAAGGAAAGTTCGAAAAATTATTATTATAATGGTTAATATTGTTATGTTAAATACATTTTGAAAATTTGACATGCTATTGAAATATTATTTTCTTTACTTATTTCTAAAATTTACAAAATGAATAAACAAATATTTATCTATTTGAAAATAAAAATTTTGTTCGCAATCAATTGTAGTGGGATAAAAAACTGGGTGGTGCATGTGAAACGACATTTAGAAAGTTCCGGGATTATGTATAATTACGTGAGAAGTTGGTATATGGTATTTTATACAAACCCCCTTTATTTTTTCCTACTACTGAATATTATTGTCTGTATACCTATGGTTTTCTTCGATCATCGGTGCATACGATCTGAACTATAAAATTTAAACTAAAATTATAAACTATCAAATTATAATATATAAGTACTAACATAGATAATATACAAGTGTGGTAAAATTTTGGAAGGAATCGGTTAATTTTTTGGCCAAATATAAAGCTTTGAATTTTTTTCCAAAAAAAATTAATACTACCTACAATTTTGGGTTTATCGGTTTTAAATTTTTACAGAAGCCTAATAATATACTACTTAATCTTTTGACAATATATTTTGAAAATCGTAACTGACAATTTTTCTTTTAGGCTTTTTATTATTTTTTTATTCTGATATATGAAAATATTTTTTCGGGTAGAAATGATGGTCCGATTACCACAAATAGGGTACCTTTTCCATACCAAATTTCATGTAATTGGTACTTTATTTAGCTCATTTTTTTAATTTCCCCAAAGTTTTTTCTTGAAAAGCAAAAAATCGGCTATTTCTATAGGCTTTTTATTATTCTTTTCTGATATATGAAAACCTTTTTTCGTGTAGAAAAAATGGTCCGATTACCACAAATAGGGTACCTTTTTTTATACCGAATTTCATTTAGTTGGTACTTTATTTAATTCATTTTATAAATTTCCTAAAAGTTTTTCTTTGAGAAGCAGAAAATTAGTAAAATTACGGTTTTTATTTTCTCTATATTTACGGTCAGTAAAATTGTGGAATGGATTGGTTGATTTTTTGGCTATATATAGAACTTTGAACTTTTTTTCCAAAAATGTTTAATATTTTCTGCAATTTTTAATTTATCGGTTTGAATATTTTATCTTAGTCTAATATTATTTAATCTTTTTACAAAATATTTTTAAATTGTGACTGACAATTTTTATCATGAAATGATAACTCATTGAATATTGATCGTAGGGATTTGAAATTTATTTTACATATTTACATATGTAATTTACACTTGTGATAAATTTTTGAATGGATTATCAGTATAATATATTGAGATTCAAATTGCATTCAAATCTTAATAATTATAATAAATCACTAATTTCTCCGAGGACCGAAGGGACGAAGAAGGAACGTCCACAATCGACCTTTTCACTTTTTTACTTTTAATTTAAATAATTATTTTTATTATATATGGTTTTTTTATTTTTCATTTACTCATAATTGTTAATGATTCACTCGTTGGTGAAAACCAAAACATTATACACTTACAATGTCTTACTACTCTTACTTAATAACTTGACTTAGTAACGTTAGGAATTATAAATACCTTAAAACTGTTTTTGGTATTTTGTGATTTATTATTATGTTAAAAATGTAATTATCTTCTCTAATTACCTGGATGATCTGGTAGAATGAATGCTTGTAATAATTCACGGTTTTTGATTGCAAAAAATTGCATATTTTAGAAAATAATTTTCCCGGTGGTAAGTAATATGTATATATATATATATATAATATACATGATTATATAAAAAAAAAAATGTATACTGTCCACAAAAATTACAGATGACATTATTTCTTTATAACTATGTAGTAGTAGATTATTAAATGGTTTCCTTTCTCTATATATTTTGATATAATAACAAATCTCATATTCTCATGTCCAAAATTACAAGTCCTATATTGTTATAACAAAATACCAAAATACACATAAATTATATTTAGAAAAAATGTACTTAATTTTTCGACTTTTAATCATCAATACATGATTAAATATTTTATTTTTAGTGGAAAACTCCATTTACTTTGATTTTGTTAAGAAAAATTTTAATAGTACGTATTTATTTGATTATATATATACCTAAATATACTATCATTGATTATAAATATTTATCATTTTTTTGATATAAAAAAAAATCAATGTTTATCTTATCATACTAATAAGAAGTCACTTTTATACCCCAAGAAACCTTCTTTCCAAGAAGACAACTTATCAATGATATGTAGATATTAATATATGTAAAAATACCTTTTGAACTATTTCGTAGAAGACCGGCATGTGATATACATTTAATTCGGTTTACATGTCCGTCGTCCAAATTTACATTTCTGACAGATTTTCACACCACAGAGAATTTCTTTCGACGCTAATTTCAATTCCTTGATTTCTATATGATTCTTTCAAAAATTTTTAACTGTATCAATTTTCTTTAAAAGTCCTAAGATTTCCTCTAATACGTTCTCAATTCGAATTATCTATTTATTTTTATTTTTCCTATAATCTTTATGGGGAATTTTGGCCAAGTTAATTCAACCCATCGGAGGTGTTAGTAATTGTTGTTCATTAGCAAACACGTGGAAATTAGAATTTCCCATTTCAGTTGTGGTACGAAACGTAGATATTAAAATATAGACGCGTTAAAATGTGGACGGTCGAAATATTGACAAATTGAATAACAATAAATTCAAATATATATTTTTTATGATGCACTAAGAAAAAAATTAATAAATTATAATTTATAATTTTATACTCATGAAAATTCTGAAAAAAGCACTCTAGCGCACATTAAACTAAAATTAAAATTTTTTTTTATCTTAGGATAATATGAAGTCACTTTTATATCCCCAGAAAACTTCGTTTCAAAAATACAAAATATCATTGTTACGTAGATATAATAGATGTAAAAATTTCTAACGGAACTATTTCGTGGAAGTTCGTCATGGGTATGCATTTGATTCGGTTTACATGCTGATACATCGGTTGTCAATAGGAAATATATTTCTAATAGATTTTCCCACAACACTAGTGTTCACTACTCTATGTCCAAGTGGATTGTAGCTTCACAATAATCTCATACCATTTGTTTTTTTATCAAAAGTTCATGATCGATTAATATATCAACTGTAAGGTTCTTTAAGTACTACTCACTTTAAATTCCATTTCGAGCACTGCGATATTACCCATAAACTACATTTACTACATTTTCTCTCCATCTCACAAAATTTCTCCATTAATTTGAGGCTATTGAACTTGACACCAAATTCCTTTTAAAACTTTCCTTTAAAATTTGTCATACATGAGGTCCCTTGTTCTCATATATCCCCACCATATTCTATCCTCTAACTTCGTAACCACGACACAGAAAATTAGTCTTTTGCCACAATATATCGCAGAATTAAATTGGAATTATACACCTAATTCTTTACACAAATGTGCTATTGTAAACTGTTTGTTCACTTGTTGTGGGTATAATCTATAAACTGACTCCGAGAACTTTGGTATCGAAGTTTACGTTCGTTCGTTTTTGGAATTTCTATTAAGTATACTCTTTTCGAAATATGAATAGGCTATGGCGGCGACCAGTTTACGTCGGACGGCAGTCAGGCACCACCTATTTGTATCCCCTACTTAATCAGCCACATGTTCGTATGATATGTATGTGATTATGTGGCGCGCGAGTGACGGTACGGAAAATTACAACACAACGTACCGCTCTGCACCTCATCAATTTCAGAGTATACAATGCAATTTAAGTTATTTTTTCAGGTCGGTGGCAGGACTAATTACGTCGCTCTTGCCTTCGTTTTTGTTCGAGGTCTGTGCACATAGTGAAACCACGCCCATGCGCAGAAGTCGGCCGCCGTAGCCTGTTCTTATTTCGAAAATTATTTTAGGTGTCCCATGACAATCTGTCGTGCGGGACATTATGTTTAGTAGTTTCCATGTTAAAGGAATCCGTATTGAGCTTTTTGGTTGTTAGAAATGTCTTGATTGATTATTTTAGATTGTAGGACTTTCCATAGCTCAATTGTCTTCCAACTGTTCAAACTAATCTGTTGAAAACTGTTGATTCCAACCATTAATACAATGGCTTCTTTACTTTCATGATTTCTATATGATTCTTCCAAAATTTTCAGCATCATGAATTAAATACATACAGCACTTGCTGAAGGGCGGCAAAAATAAGTTGTTATAGTTATAAAATTTGTGCTATTTAATGGAAGATTTTTATTGCCAATAATATTTTAATATTTTTTAATTGACAATGTACATGATAATTTGTAGCTCGTATGCATGTAATCATGTTGCATATTAAATTTTCAATTATTAAAATAAAAATAACAAAACTAGATAATATTCATAGTGTAACAACCGTGGCAATATCAATGCAAAACTTTTGTATGCGATTTATAATTTCCCGCATTAATGATTAGCACAAACGTCATTGACTATAATTAAAGAATAGACTATAGAGGTTACCATGATAGCATCATTGACTTTTACAAAATATACTATTTTATAATCAATAATAGCATGGAACGTCGATCGTGGGTACTAGATACTAGATAATACCAATTTATTTTTAGCGCGTTGACTGTCCATTAGACAATTATACAAACAATAACATCCAAATTTTTATCGCAATGACGCTCGTTAAATTACTAAGTTACTGTTGTCTGTTAATATTGGCATTGCCAGATATAACGAAATTTTCTCAATTTTAATGACATATTAAAATATATTTTACGTCATTGCTTATTAAATACAAGCCATTGAAAATAATTATGACAACC
>CM023358.1:4381469-4480367 GCA_013282895.1 Eriosoma lanigerum | reverse complement strand
ATAATTATCATAATTTAATTGGCTATTATTACGTTAAATAAGAGTTTCAATACATTTTTTCTGACATATTAATATTAAAACAATTATGTAATCTTGTAAATTGTATTTATTTATTGTCTTCGGATTATTAATATTATAAAACCATTATTTTAAATGTATTAAACTCTTATAATTATTTTATCTTTACGATTCGGTGAAAATAAACTGTTTTCTTCCATTCAAAATTATTATAAACTTTACAGAATTAATCGTAACTATAACGGAAAAACGTTACGAAATTATAAGTAAGTAAAATACTTCAATATTGTATAAGTTTTAGTGGTTTTACAATTAAGCATACAGCTTTATACTTATATTTCTTTATTCTGAATACATTTTTTTCGGCGAAAATAATGGTCCGATTACAACAAAAAATGGTATACATTCGGTAGAAACAAACATCTACTTCTTTTAGATACTTCTTTTAGATAATTTTTCAAATTTCTCGAAACTTTTATGTAGGAGGAGAAACATTATCGAAAAACTGCGAAATTCAATTTTTAATGTTTTACACATTATGTGAAACAATTTTAGAATTTTTACATTGATTTGATATCTAAAACTTTCAAATTTTCCAAAAATATAAATTTGATTTCACTAATGTTTAATATAATATTGTCAATTTTGGATTTACAATTTGAAAATTTAATAGAAGCATAATAACATATATCTTAACTTAGTTATAAAAAACTTCTTTATGGGTACAATTATTGTGTTTATATAGGAAATACTTTTTTTAGTAGTAAACGTGGTCCATTATCAAAAATGGGATATGATTGTGATAGATAATTTAATATAATTTGTCCTTTTTCCACGTCATTTTTTGAAATTCTCAATAGTTTTCTATTGAAATAGGAATGCATTAAAATCATAATTATAATATAACACAATAATATTCCACCACTAAGCTCTCTGAGAACCAATGAGTTGAAATAGTAATATCTGTAATTTATTACTGCACGGGTTTCTTTATTTTAATAATAATATTTAGATTTTTATTTTATTCATAACAGATTAGTAATAGTTTTCGTAATAAGCGATTATCCATATTGTTACGTATAATTTAACCTAATTTTTTTAGCTTCTGAAATGAGAAAAAGTTAAGCGTTTTCCGTTTCTTATTTTCTAACATTACGCTAGTAAACTAGCTGGCACCAATCACATGTCAAGGGGTCAAAGATGATTAATTTAATTATAGTTAACTAAATAATTAGACTTTTTCTAATAATTGTAATATTTTGATTTATCCTTCTGATTTAATACTGTACATTGTTATGTTTTCGTAATTAAAAACTTATAATCGTTGAATAACGTCTCTTATTCGGTCTTAAACCTCTGACTAATCAAATTATCTATTATCTACATTTATATAAAATATTTTATTGTATTAGTAACAGTAGATACAAATATGTATATGTATGTAAAACATATGTATATAATAATTTATCTGCATATATTGCATTGAAACGCAAAATTAATATTAATTTAATTTTCATTACCATGTTGTATTTATTATATTATTTAGCTAAAGATCATATTAAAAATCATATACATGAGGGTAAGTTACTATAACTTATCATAACTATTATTTAACTTTAATTTCCACATAAATGAAGATACATTAAACCATTATGCATAAATAATTTAAACACCATGATAATTCTACCTGCAACTTACCAAAATATACTAAATAAATGTTGAATCACAGCAAAAAATTTAAAATCTTACATATTATACGTTAATATTAGAAACAAAATACAACCTCTATAAGTTTACTTTAAAATTTACTACGAATGTAAATTACATATCTAAATATCCAAAATAAATTTTAAATCCCTATGACCAATATTCAAGGAGTTATCATTTTATGTTAAAAATTTTCAGTAACGATTTTCAAAATATTTTGTAAATAGATTAAATAGTATATGAGTAGGCTTCTATAAAAATTTCATACCTTTAAACCAAAAACTGCAAGTAATATTAAACATTTTTGGAAACAATTCATAACTCTATATTTAGCTAAAAACAAACCAATTCGTTTCAAAATTTTACTAAATGTAAATATTACCTATATTAGTACTCAAAAAAATTTTTAAGTCGCTACGATTAAAACTCAATTAGTCATCACAAAATAAAAAATAAAAAATGACGAAAATCGTAATATTGCCAATTTTTTGGTAGTTTTTCTTCTCCTAGGGAAAAACTTTGGAGAAATTCGAAAAATGAGCTTTATAAAGCCAATATATCAATTGGACACGATTTTCTACCGAAAGCATACCCCACTTGTGATAATCGGACAATTATTTCTATCCAAAAAAATGTTTTCATACATAAAAAAAAAAAAAACATCATTGTAGAAACAATACATTCTTCCCTCCGCTAAGAATCTAAAATATCACCACATTGAAAAACTAGTTTATTTTAGACTTTATATTAATCGAAGAGTATTGTTCAATTGTAGACTTTGTACGCGTGTTTTATTTAAGCATGCACCAGGGCACTTCCATGCACTAACGGCATGTCGCGGCATAGAATAAGACTAACGTCGCGGCATCAATTAAATTTAATATATGCCATATTTTTTAGAGTCGATTGTTTTGTCCGATTGTTCGTGCAAAATAAAAACTATTTTTTTTTATATTTTCTGATTTCAATCGAATATGAATGGTATACCATATGATGAAAGTGAAATATTGAGAATTTTAAATATTCGACTTGATAGCGATGAGGAGTATGGAGATTTAGGACTGAATGATGACGAAAATTTTGTTTTACCAGAAAGTTTTTGCTTTAAAAAATGTTTTGTTTTAATCGTTTCATTAAATATATATAATTTTATTGATATGATATCTTCCCTAGTGATGAACCTGTTGTAAATAATAAATTGTAAATTATTGATGAAAACAATGATGACTTACTGAATTATCTAGTTTATTTTAGTGAAACTGACGTTTTATATATTCTTATATCTTTATAGTTATTATGTCAACATATTAATTATATTTTTTAATTAAAATGAATTATGCATTAACATATTATTGTAATATTTTATGTTTATAAATATATACGTACATTACACAGAAAAAAAGTAATTACTAGTCGCTGTACTGCATGGAGGTGCACCTATGCATTACTTAAACAATAGTCAAAATCTATACTTAGAAGTCAAAATTGATTTTTTTACCAGTTTTTTATGAAATCTACAGAGTATTTTACATATTAATACATTATTTTTAAAAATCATGCAGTGAAGGGTTAAAATAATATTGTTCCTTAGCTCTTTTTCTTGTGATTATTTTATGTTTTTTGCTCTTAATCCATTTGACAATTGAAATATTGGGATTACATTCATAAAGTGGCGGCATATAATAATGTATGTATAAATACATATTTTCAGTTGTAACACTCATGGTGGAACGTAATGGAGACTTTAATAAATGACTGGCAGTTGGCACTTATTAAACGCTCCACGTCCGCGCTGTAAGATTAGGACGGTTTGACCAGTTTTAAATGTATATTATATATATTATATATTATATTTGTGATTTCATCAAATCGAATAGCATCTGATATACAAACTATTCATAGTCGTGATCTTTCGTTAATGATGGTTGTATGTATATACTTGACGATTTTAGTCCCGATGGAAAAAAACGTTTTCGGTGGTATAGACATCGTAATAATTGTAAAGATAAAATACATAAAAATGTCGACAATTTTATTGTGATAAATTAAGTTAAATCACATGTTTCGGAGGCTTCAGTAGTTAAAATTAAAATGCGATCTCGATAGTCAACTTTGATAGTTTTGAATGAATGTACGTCACATCTTTCACAGGCAGTGTTATACAATACTTGAATAATATAATGTAGTACCTACTTTCATATAGTATAATATTTTACAGTTAATTTAAGAAATTTATTTTAAGCAAATTATTTTTATAAAAAAAATAAAAAATAGATATAGAAGCGGAAACATGCACAAAATCAACTTTTGGTACATAGCATGTTAGTTAGTAAATCTTTGATATATCTAATGCCACTGAAATCAAGACAAATTAATATTTTATTGTATATTTTTGTAAGAAAAATTAATTTAATATTAAAAATAACTTTGTTTTAATTAATTTTTTATTTCATTTAATCGAATAATAGGTGATATGTTTAGGTCTTGAGGGGATAGAGACAATACCAGAGGCTTATTTCGTGAATTATAAATATATATCAAAATCCACCTCCATCCCAATGAAAATTCCTGTCTACGCTATTGTTTTACAATGATGTTTTTTTTTAATGTCTGAAAGCAGGATTTCGAATAGAAATAATGGTCCAATTAACACGAATACAGTTATGCTTTCGGAAGAAAATTGCATCTAGTTGGTACTTTATTTAACTAACTTTACAAATTTCTCAATAGTTTTTCCTCCGAAAATTGGCAAAATTACGATTTCCGTTATTTTGATTTTATATATTTAATGATAATTAATTAAGTTTTGAACATAGAGACTTTTTGACACAAATTGTTCATACGGCGAAATATTTTCACGACGAAACGGTGATGATGATTTGTCTGATACAAATAAATGCAACTGTAGTTCTAATATTAAAATAATATTGAATGTTTAAAAATTAAATATTTAAATATTTTTGTAATTTAAATTTTGTCAATATATTTTTAAGAAATAAATAATCAATATGCACTTAGTCAAAAAAAAGGTAATTATATTTTACTGACTTCATAATTCTAAATTTATTAGATTGAATTTAAAAATTAAGCCATTTAATTTTTATAAAAAATTTCAAAGACGTTTTAAGACTCATTTGATATATTGAATCATTGTATAAAAATAATATTTAATGACAAACATAGATTCTGTACGTTACAAAACGTGTTTACTTTATAAAACGTTGTCAGCATAAACGTCGGTAGGCATTATAATATTATTAATAAAATAAAATGGATATTATTATTTTCATACTCCAATATTATTGAATATTATTTAATGATTTTAATATAATTATACAAACCATGAATGAAGTTACTTATTTATTTTAGATGGACCATCTTCCGCTGATGAATATATCAATTTAGGTACGTTATAATAATCCAGTCCATACTTATAAAATACCTATAATAAATCTATAATTATATTTTAAAATAATTTAAACCTACCTTAAGCGCTTTTCTCTACATCTTTCATCCCATTATATAATCCTTCATAACTAGCACTGCATTGTCTGCAAACATTAAGCAATATGTATCACTCTGTATATATTTTGTTTTATCATCTATTACCAAAGAAAACAGGTAATAACTCAATTGAATTTTGTTACATACCAACTTTTACACTAAAACTTATCGTTTTAACACAATCATTACTCTTATTCTTGCCCTTATATACATATTGTCTATTATAATAATATACTACAGATGGGAAAAAATTTTAGAACTGATTATGAGTCAAAATATAAAAAAACATATATTTCTGAATAATGTTCAATCTTATGTATAACTTTGGGTTTCACGGCTAAAAATTTTAATTGAAGCATGTATTATATAATCTAATTGTATAAATTATTGTAAATTGACGGTCCCAATTTTTTTAATAAGCATTTGAAATAAGAATTATGAGTGATATCCAAGAATATATGATTTTTTTATGGTTTTTTTAAAGTTATACCTACTATAAAGTTTTTAATTTTAAATACTTTAAGCTAAGAATTGTATGTGTTTATATTATGTTACATTATTTAGATAAATTTTAATTTATTTATCTATCATAGTAATCGAGATGAGTTTTAATGACTTTATCTTTATCATTAACTAGATGAAAAAATATTTATCTGGTCTCAACCCTTTATGTATAATTAAATAGTATTTTGCTTAGGTTAGCATATAGACTTTAAATCAACGGCTCTGAAATGCCGTGTGTACTAGAATTTCTACTGATCTCATACGCACTAATTTTGACGGACGTCTGGTCTCTCGAAACGGTGACCGTTCCATGGCCACCTCACTCGCCAGAACCACTCCTTGTGACTTCTTCCCGTGGGGGTATTTTATGTTAAAGGTTTATGTAAATAAACTATGAAAATAAGCCTATTTACGAGATTTAATTAGAAGTGAAATTGCATTATTACAGTAGAAATATTGGAGAAAGCGATGACAAACTGGTGACCCCTCCAAGAATGTATTCATACATAAGGTTTTTTTCATAGTTAATAAAAACTTCGCGAAATTTTCTAAAACTATTTTTTTTTTCACCTCAGTAACTCAAAAATTAAAAGTGTGGCGTTAATTTCTAATATGGTCTTTTTTGCTCCGCCATCCTAATAAGTATTTACGTAATTTCGTTTGTTTGCGTATTTACCTTACTTTCAATGCATGGAAATTCTGGGAGTGGGAGATTATATTTATAATAAAGTCATAGTTTTATAAGTTCAAATTGAATGTATTTTAGATATACCTTTTATCCGTAGTAAGTTATTAAAATAATTAATATAATAATACAATACGTATAACTTATTTTATTTTATTTTATTCATAATAAAATTAAATATATATTATTATGTATAGGCAGTCATGTTAAAAATTTAGAAAAAATATTTGATTACTAATATTCGAATACATTTAAAATTATTTTTCGTATTTTAAACACACTTTTTATGTATAGCGTATATAGGCATATCTAATGAAATAAATTGGTCAACCATTTTAGAGAAATAAATTACACAATACAATAATATACTGTCTATGTCATAAAAACAGTAAAAATGTTTAGTTAAATATTTTATATTTCACGAATTTTTTCATATATTTTATAAAGTACCTAGAGATCTTATTATGAAATGTCAAGCACGTAGCTAGAATAATACAAATAGAGGTTACAATAGTAGCCAACATTTTTATAGGGGTGGCATATTATTTCAACCTCAAAAAAACATTTTTTATTTAAATATTATATCTTATAATATATTACAGTTAGTAAATGTATCAAATTTTATAATGAAAATAAAAAATTATAAAATTGAGAAAGGCCGATTGTGGACGTTCCTCCAGGTTAAATAGAATATGAGTAGGCTTTTATAAAAATTTCATACCTTAAAACCAAAAACTGCAGGTAATATTAAACATTTTTTGGAAAAAATCAAAGCTCTATACTTAACCAAAAAAAAAAAAAACCAATCAGTTTCAAAATTTTACTAAACGTAAATATAACCTATATTAGTACTCAAAAAATTTTTTTTATTAAATTATTTTTATGAAAAAAATTCAAGTACCTACGATCAAAACTCAATTAATAATAAAAAAATAAAAAAATTTTAAATAACGAAAACCATAATTTTATCAATTTTCCGCTTTTCAAAGGAAAATTTTTGGAAAGTTCAAAAAGTGAGCTAAATAATGTACCAACTAGATGAAATTTGATACGGAAAAGGTACCATATTTGTGGTAATCGGACCGCCATTTCTACCTGAAAAAAAATTAATAAAAAGTCTATAAAAATTGACAATTTTTCGTTTTTCAAAGAAAAACTTTTGGGAAATTCAAAAAGTGAGCTAAATAAAGTACTAAGAGGACACGATTTGCTTCCGAAAACATACCCCACTTGTGATAATCAATAATTATTTCTATCCGAAAAAATGTTTTCATACATAAAAAAAACATCTTTGTAGAATTAATACATTCCTCGCTTCGCTCAGAATCTAATAATTATTTGTTTTTTATAAATAAGATTAATAAATGGATTTATAATAAAAAAAATATAGAATTAAACTGAAATAATTTTTCGTTTTTTATCGTTTGAAGCAAATTTATCAATAATTTCTTCTATATTTAATGATTTTGATATTTTTTTCAATGCTCATCATAGCCAAATTTGAATGTCGATCATCTGTCATTTTATTCGCAAATAAGTTTTTAATCTCCTTAGGCAAGAAAACGTTCTTTCACATGCTGCACTTGTAAATGGAAGAGTAATTTTTAATATAACTAATTTGTATGTTTCATTAAAAACGATTTATACTTGTCTAATAAATCAACAAAATTCATTAAATTTGAAATATATTTTCTTGTTGAAAAATATTTATTGTATTTGGTAATATTTTAAGTTCTGCTTCCAATATATTGATATATAATTTATAATGTAGCACTAATGATTTCACATCGTTAAAACTTAAAAATGTTGCACATTTTGTATGTAAACTGTCGATAGTACATAAAATATCCGAATAGTTTATAAACCGTTTTTCTGGCTCATTAATAATTTGATCTAAAATTGGAAAAATAAGTTAACTCGAAATTCATTTTTTTGATTTTAATGAATTATTTTCGAAAGAAACATTTTCATCAATAAAAAATGATTTATATTTTTGGGAAATTTTATTTTTCTTAAAGATTTTGAATTTCGGGAATATTTATCACAGGGTAATGGTATATTATTTTCTTTGCAAATATTTAAAGCTTCATCATATATTTTTTGAAAAGAAGTAGTATGTCCAGACTAATTCAATTTTTCTATGACTGACGATTCTAGAATATCAGTTGTAAATGATATTTCTGAATCTGTTCTCATATTTATTAAACACGAAAAATGAACACTTAGGTTAGGAACACTACTCTACGATGACAGTACGACATAAACTGTAATAGTAATATTTAGTATTTACCCAATTTAATTTTTATAATATTGCTTATAGACTAAACATAGAAAAAACGTAAACGTGGGACTATATAATTCACCATAATAATAATATTTTGTAGTAGTAGCGCTAACTGACAGCACAGATTGTAATCGCGATAAAGTATAATAAATTACTGATAATTTTGTATATGACAATAATTGTATATAATATGTACATACAAGTTATACGTATATATTAAATTAATTTAAAATTTAAAATTTCCCGTATTATTTGATTATAAATATCCAAAAAATCAGGTGACCAAAAGAATGGCCAAAAAAATATGTAGGGTGGCCAGGTCACCCCTCAGCTACGTGCCCGTGAAATTTCCTATTTCACAACGTGGCTATGATATAAATACCTTGTGTCCACGAATACAAGAAACACTTTGTATCTCGGTATACCCTTATATAAGTTTTTTAATTCTCTTTACAGAACTATGAAACTAGACAACTATAATCGATTAGAATATTAGATCATTATATTCGTTATCTCTAATATATTATTTCTCCTTCAATGTTTAGAACTTACCTAGTTCCTAACGATTATTAAATTTGATATAATATAATGCTGTAAATTTCAATAGTCACATTGCAATTTTTCACAGAATATTGTTCATGAATTAAACGTTTATACCAAATCTGGGCACTAACTAGTTAGAACTAAAAAAGTTAGGAGTTACTTTATCAAATAACTTTTGAACTTAACTAACTATAGTTAGTTTTAATTCATAGTAACTTTATGACTTAATGAGTTATATTAAATGTGTAAAATAATCTAATCTATCTCGTTAAAAACAAAACATAACTAGTGTTTTTTTCATTACAGAAAAAAAAATGTTCTGTTAAAATGTCGAGTGTCGATCATTAGTGATAAATTATCATAAATAATGCTTTATTAATACACAGTATTTTTCAATTTTGTGATAATATATTTTTTCTTATCATATTATTTCTTTAATTCTTTGTATTAGTTATATTTATATTTTTATTGTAATACACGGTTATAACTTTAGTCTATAATATAGTATTGGTTTAAACCTTATTATATAGTATCATTATTCCTAATTAATAACTAATATTAACTATCCATAAATATTAATTTTTCAAATAATAAATATATTTGAATTTTTTTAAGTAATTTTTAAATCAAGTTATATAAATGTGATATGTTAAATTAATAACGGTAACTCTCCTAAGAAGGAAAGTTTTTATATACCCGTCGTTTGTGTATGCAAACATGCATTATCACTATAAATTTATTAGAAGTAGTTTGTATCATTTATATTTATTTATTTTATAGGTTAGAATAGTATGCCACCATTTTTTTACATTATGTGTACAACAGCTTTTCCCATCAATCAGAATAAATGGATTTTAAATTAAATGTTGTTATACGTGCAGGATATGATAGAATTTCATTTTGATATGGCTATTTTATTATTATTATTTTTAATTATATTTTTTATATTTTTGTCTGAAAACACTTTTTCGGGGAGAAATAGTAGTCCAATCACCACAAAAATGTGGACGTCCTTACTCTTTACAGGGGAATATTGTTTTGCTATTATTAATTTTTTAAATTCTTGTATCTTAGGAAGTCATATTAATTTTAGTTAACGTAAAATAAAATATTGTTTAATACATTTTCAATCAAATAGTTATTAATTAACATTTTATTCATAAATTAATAATATTTGTTTTTTTTAGATGTAGAAACAAATTTACAAAATATTTTCGAAGCAACTTTTATAAGTAAATTTATATATATATATATATATATATATATATAATATTTTTATTGGTTATAGTTGATTAGGGATAAGTCTGAAGTGTTTCTGTAATTAAAGCAGTTTATTATAATTGATACTCAATAATATTATTATTAATTACAAATTTCATATTTTTATATCAATACCTGTAATTAAAGCAGAAACAACATTCAAAGTTGCTTCTCCCTAACAATAAGCTAATAAACAATTTTAAATATTTACAACTAAAACGATAACATAAAATAAATAATAACAACGATAATTAATTAAACTAATGGAATTTAAAAGAAAACGTTAAGTCATTTTCCTTTATCGTGATAACAACGTGATAACACAATATGGTATCATGATAACCTTATATATATATATATTTTATTTAAATATAAATTATAATGACGACTAATATTAATCATAAATAATGTATATCTTTGTTTTTGCTTAAAATGTGTTATTTTATAAGTGTAGGTATTGTTATGGGTCATGTTATATAGTTTATGTTACTTTTACACGTTGGTGTGAACGAAAACATTATAAACTTGAAATGTCTTACTACTCTTACTTAATAACTTGAGTAACGTTAGGCATTAAAAAATACCTAAAAACTGTTTTTAATATTTTGTGATTTATTATTATGTTCAATATGTAATTATTTACTCCAATTATCTGGATAATCTGAATGTATTTTAGAAAGCCCTATTAACGTTGGTAAGTAATATATATATATATTATTATTAAAAAAAAAGTGGGAATGTCGATTGTGGACTTCATCCCTTCGGTCCTTGGAGAAATTAGTAGTTTATTATACTTAAGATTTGAATGCAATAATATTGCATTAGAAAAACAATTCTGAGCGAAACTCAATATATTACAATATACTATACTAATAATTAAATCCAAAATTTTACCTCACTTGTATACTACCTATGTTAATACTCAAAACAATTTTCTAGTCCTTACGATCAAAACTTAACTAGTTATCACGAAATTTAGACATTTTAAATAACAGAAATCGTATTTTGCCGATTTTTCGCCATTTTTTGGTAGTTTTTCTTCTGTCAAGAAAAAAAGTTGTAGAAATTTGAAAAATAAGCTGAATAAATTACCAACTAAACACAATTTGCTAACGGAAAACATACCCGATTTGTAGTAATCAGACCATTATTTTCGCCGAAAAAAATGTATTCAAAATAAAATATATATATATATATAATATTGAATTCTACTTAAAATATTTAAATTTTAAGAAGCTTGTTAAAAAAAATTGTGAATTACGATTTTGAAAATATTTTGTAAAAAAATTAAGTTGTGTATGATTAGATTTTGATAAAATTTTCAAATCGAAAAACCAAAAGTTACAGGAAATATTGAATATTTTTGGAAAAAAGTTAAATGCTCAATATTTAGTCAGAAAATCAACCAACCTTTTCAAAATTGTTTTTATAATATAGAACACTTATGTTGGTACATAAAAAAAGTTTCAAGTCCTTACGATCAAAACTCAATTAGTTATCATTAAATTAAAAATTTTAAATAATAGAAACTGTAATTTTGCCGATTTTCCGTCATTTTTTGGTAATTTTTCTCCTCCCAAGGAAAAACTTTTGAGAAATTCGAAAAATGAACTAATTAAAGTATCAATTAGACGCGATTTGCAACTGAAGGCATACCCTAATTGTGGTAATCGGACCATTATTTCTATCCAAAAAAGTGTTTTCATACATAAAAAAAAAATAATAAGAAAAAAAAATAAAACATCTTTGTAAAACCAATATATTCTTCGCTTCACTCAGAATCTAAAATGTACTGCTCAGAAAATTTACAGATGACATTATTCCTTTATAACTATGTATAGTAGATTACTAAATGGTTTCCAAAATCGACAAAAATTACAAGTCCTACATTGTTATACCAAAAAACCAAATTACCTATTTGACTCATAATGTTCAATCGAATCGAAGTAACAATTCAGGCAAGATTTATCCAATAGACATATAAATTATATTGAAAAAAATTGTACTTAATTTTTCGACTCTTAGTCATAGAGACATGCTTAAATATTTTATTTTTAGTGGATGACAATACTTACCTAAACTTTGTTATAAATAATTTTACGAGTACGTATTTCTTTAATTATATTTATATATTATTGATTATAAATATTCATCATTTTTGTTTTTTCTATAAAAAAATCGATGATTTCAGAAATGTTTAATGAATTTAATAATTTATAAAATTTAATTATATTATATCTTAATTTATAATGTAATGGGTTAAAATTTAGATATAATAAATAATATAATTCAATTGTAAAAAATATATTTACATATTATATAGTGAACTTTAATTTTGTTATTAAGTAAGCACATCTTTATTGAAAGATGAACGGGAACTAATTTGAATATGTGATAGATAGCCGACACAATATTGCGTAATAGCTTATTAATTATAAAGTTATAATAATTCCATTGAAAACTCCACATGGGGGCCGCATTGAAGGACAGTCTTGAACACAATTAAAAATACATGGGTATAAATATGAATATGACTAAAAATCACAAAAGAGTTTTACATAATATGCATAATACAAAATAAACAATTAATAAGTAAATAGTTACAAATTTACATAATATGTTTAAATAATTCAAATACTGATCGTAATATATATTTTTATATTTTCTTATTTATTTACTTCTATTTTTTCTTTTTAAATATTATGATTGATTATTGATTGGCAGTGGACATAACAAACGTACAGCCCTTTTCTTTGGACCATTGCAACCCTCACTACTCCATCTCGTCACCTGGATAGACCTCCGTCACACGTCCTAATTTCCACTATAATTGCTGTGTCTATTCTTTTCTCAATTATAACCATGTCACCAACCTGCACTAACTGGCCCCGTTGACTTGACCCATTTGCTTCAACTCTGCAGTGGACTAAAGTACTCAAGACTCCAGCGCTTCCATAAATGCTGGGATATACGCTGAACCATTTGCCGACATTATAATAAATTCAATGAAAAATTCCTTAGGTCTGGTGCCGGCAATGCAATAAGTGCGTTTCCAATTAAAAAGTGACCGGGAGTGAAAACGGATAAATCGAGAGGATCTATGGATAATGGTTAAGTTTAAATGGACGTGAATTTAAACAAGCCTCAATTTGCACTAAAAGTGTATAGTATTCATCATATGTTAATTTAATTTGTGTCACATTTGTATTTAAATGCTTTTTTACGCTGTGAACCGCAGCATCCCATAATCCGCCAAAATGAGAAGCCCGTGGAAAAATGAAGTGCCAGATTATTTATTGATTGATCACAAAATCGTGTATGTTATTTTTAAATTCGTCGGTTGATATTATTTTTTTAATTTCCTCGAGACTATTTCGTGAGCCTACGAAACAGGTTGCGTTATCTGAATATATTTTTTGCACAACCCCTGATACTAACCGGGAAAAGGCAACGAGACAATCATCGGTAGTAAGACTACAAACTAACTCTAAATGTATTGCTTTTGTTATGAAACATACGAATAAATACACGTATGATTTTTAAACTGTAGCATTGCGACGATTACTATTTTTTATTAAAAATGAACCTGCGTAATCAACTCCGGAGTTTTCCAAACATCTTGTCGATTGATCTCATGGCTAAATATATAGGTATGTCAGCAACTTTGTGATACACAGGTGTCATGGCGGCTACTGGCAGTAAATTATCAATTATTATCATTATCAAATAACAGTAATAATTGGTCACACGTGAATATTGAGTGAGATATTTCACATGATTTAAAGAGGTAATAATAATCTACTCTATGGATCACTGTCAGCTGAGATTTTTTTTCATGAAATATCATGGAATAACACATGCGCAAACTATAACAACATTTTACAAAGTTGCTAACATTACTATATATTTAGCCATAATTGATCGATTCTAGATTTTTGTAAATTACCAATAGAGATACACTTCGTAGTTTTTCTTTAAAACAGATAACACATTGATGTATTGCCTTTCACGCAGTACGCCTACATAAAGTTTATCGGCCAATATTTGAGACGTACCGCTAGTTTAACGTGCGGTCCCGCGTGCAACATTTTATTATATTCGTGTAATATAATTAATTTTGAGGATATACGTGTTTTTCGAAATGCTCAGTTCATATTTTCTCTTCTTGATTCAAATTTCAAATTATGTTTCGTTGTAAAATCTTCGATTTTCCAAAGTACTTCAATTTTCTTTTCTAGAGAATTTTCATATTCACCGAATGTTGTTAATATATAGCATGTACTGCGTAAATAATCATTTCTCATATTTAATGTTTTCCCTACGACTATCTAGCCTAACAATTTTTCTTGGAAATATGGGCCATGTATATCGGGTTTGACTTTACCGATATCCATTAATTCCCAATAAGTATCCACCTATATATATATATGTAATTTCGTTAATTAGTACGCACACCTTTATTAACAGTAGAATTCATTTGAATTTGTGATAAATAGATAGCTGATACAATATTACTTTATAGCGTATTAATTATGAAGTTATTAAAATTACATTGAAAAAACAATAATTGTGTAATTCATAAATTAGTAAAAAAAATAGATTTCTTCATAGTTATTCACTTATTAGTCAGTGTATGAAAAACTAATAAATTGCATTATTTTTTATAATAAAAAAAGGCGATTAATACCAATAGTATAAAATAAAAACTGGAATGTCGTTTAAACTTATAGTAAAATCTGTTTTGCACGATGTATCAAACTCACACATTAGGCCCGGTTTTTTAACCATCCAATTATTCGCCAAATCCGTCTACTATCTACTATCTACTACTATCTTTATCTACTATCCGTCAGATAAATTTATTTAGCGAATAAACTTCCGGATAAAACAAAATTTTATGATACGCGTTTTTCAATACAAATTTATCTCAAAGCTAAGAATTCGACAAATAAGTATATTCGATAGAAAACTAAGCTAATGGTTACTACTAAAGAACTTCTATGATAGTAGATTTGTATTTTTTTGGTAGTAGATATTGTAGAACAATTCGTATTTATTTATTTGAATACTATTAGTCAAAATCATTATCATAAATCGATTATCGGTATACATATACATGTATGTACATAGATAATAAAAGACTTCTTTAACAATATTAAATTAATAACAAATGTTTAAATTTAATACATAATAATAGATAACAGATCAAATATTATTGTAATCAAGACTTATTCGTTGATAAACTCTAATACAATAAACAAAAAAATCGAATAACTTTATTTGTCAAATAAGGCTTGTTTCTAGATTGAAAAATCCAAATATAAATATGCCACATTTTTGTTATCTGCTGAATAACTTTAGCTATTCGACGAATAAATTAGATTGAAAAACTGGGCATAAGATGAAAGTTTTCTTTCAATATCAAATATTACTAACGAGCATTAAGGTCTTTGTCATGGATTGCAAATACAGACCACAAACATACAGAGCTGTACTAGATAGTACCATTGGGTCTGGTAACTCAGAAGACGAGTGTTCCAATTAAAGGTGTCATGGATGGAGGGATAAAGTCAACTTCTTCACTCATGTTACATATTAAGGTGATGAATATAACATGCGCATTAGACGAAAAATTTCTAGTTGTATTACACATAATAAATGAAATATCTACCACACAAGTTAACATAACTAAATGTGACATCCCAAATCAAGCAAAAGAACATTTAGCAAACTCTCAGTTTAATGAAGTGGATAAAATAGATATGTTACTAGGAGTATAAATATTTTTTTTACATTTTAAATAATGAACAAAAAATCTTGGGTAAACTCATGTCCTAATTAACATATACTATTGTTGGTTGTATATTATCGGGTCGTATACGGTAATTGAGACACATTAAATCAAAGATCATGATTGTTTTCATCCAATATCCCCATAGAAAAACCTATTGACAAGAACTGAAAATAGTTAAAAAAGCAACACTGGCCCAAGTATAAGAACAATGAGACTATGAAGATCATTTCAAGAGGATAATGAGACAATGATAAACGCTTTAAAGTTCAATAATCATTTAAAGAAGACCCAGTCAGTTTAGGAAACTCGTACGCAATGACACTATCTAGTATTCACTACTTAGAGAGTCGTTTCAGGCACTAACCTTAAATTTACCATCAGTACAATGAATTTATGAAGAAATATATTACACAAAATCACATGCAATTAGCTTCTGAGGCTACCTTCATCGTTCAAAATTATCTCGTGACTGTGTTACTCAACTTCCGTCGATTTAAATATGTCATTACTGCTGACATTTACTGCTGTTTTTAAGCTCCATATTAATTAAAGGAAGAATTTTGTTATAAAATCTTCCTATAAAATTTCAATTCGGTAGGAATTTCAAATTATCAAAACGATAGGACAAATACTCTCAGAATTTAGTAGAGTTGGAAGCTTTATCTATTCCTCAGTAATAAAGGAATCGATGAAGTAGCAAGTTTTACAAAATGAATATTACCAAAATGCAACGTTTTCACACGTCTTATTTCAAAACTGTCTACCTACCACTATCGATAACAACGTCAACAACGAGCTTTAAATTTAATACTTTTAATATTGTTAAAATATATAACTATATTATGATTCTAGCAAAAATTAATTTTAAGTCAGAACTAGTCGAATTTCAGTAATTGCACACAAAAAGCATAATGAAAACCAGATTCGGTGTCATGTATATTTTCATTTGTATACGTTTTCCCTGTAATATAGCTATTATAATTAAATTATCTATTATTACGTTTTTATATAGATATAGGTATAGTTTTAATATGAATCATTGTATAATTAAAACATTATTAATTACTATTGTTCGCGCAAGTTATGTGTTTAAAAAAGACAACCTTGCCGCCGCCCGAACAGTTGATTCGGACGGTATATCAACACGCGACCGCGCTCGAGTCGCGGCCGCTCCAATTATGATCGACCGACACGGTCGGGCCGCTATTAGTGTTGTCTTTTTCGTCTGTTCGTCAACTTGTGTGTGTCCATACTGCAATCGGTACAATTGTATCACCACAGTCGACAGATGATTTTATTACTATTGTAATTATGTTTCGCCAATAAATCCGAAGCTGCGAAAAGGTGTTACGTATACGAATTTATATAAAGAAAACAAATATATACTTAAAAACAATTTGTACATTTTCACACATTTTTGCGAGACGACAGCTCAGTCAGATCAACGTCAGCGAGTATATACATCGAAGGCCACTGGTTTTAGAATAGTCCCTTTTCTTCCTTACTTGGGTTCCGTATAAAATTGTATTTATTTTTAAATTGTATACTTAGCTATATTGTAAATCTTTTGTTGATTGGAAATAACATGAATATTAATTAATAACTACACTTGTGTTATCGATCCATTTAAAATATTAAAACGTTTCTAACGGTGTTCCCTCCTAGTGTCACGTCGGAATTCAGTCTTTGCCGGTAAATTCTTTTTTGATGAATCCCGGTGGGACGAACAACTATACATTTATGTAATCAAATGAATGTTTATTGTCTTGATATTATTAATACTCCAAATTATTATTTTAAAATATTGGACACTCATAGTTATTTTTTATATGATTCTATTATGAAACTAATAAACTATTTACAATTTTCTATGAAATACTCAGAATTAAACAAACAGATAATGAAAAAATATGAAGGATTAAAACTGAGTAAGTTAAATACCTCAATATTTTTATAATATAATTATAAATCAAACAAGTTATGCTTATCATATTAAGCCTTTTTAGGCTAGATGAGTAATTAGTTTTATAATTAACTATTACCCACAAAATGATGTATAACCAAATTTAACCTTTTTTTTCGTGATTGAACTGACGACCCAGAAGGGACTGCTTTCGCAGTACTTCCTCCGGGCCGCCATCGTTTATTAAACAAATTATGATAGTTTATACATACTGCCCACCACCCTGAGACCATGCAATTAGTACGGTATTATGTCTCAGGAATGGTAGACATGACATTTTATATAAATATTCGCGCGGGTAAGTTTCGTTACATCGTATTCTCGACACGGTGTCCAGGACCAGCCAGTCTAGTTACCCGTTCTGATTCCTGGTCTTTTGGGCTCGGTATCCAGAACCCACCAGACTCTAAACCGTCGCTACTTCGGCGACTCGCTCATCATCCTCCTTCTCCTATAGGATTGAATCAACCATATTCGTAAATTCTACCCTGACATATTTTATTGCCTCTCTGATATTTGCCTCCCGTTCCTTCCACCCCTCTGATCAGCAAATAATGACAGAAACGTCTTCCGGAAGAGGTGTTCTGCCGTTGAGGAACAGCCGCGTGTCATTTCTCTTATCTGCCCAATTAAGACAGTAGAATATTGTGTGCTCCGCAGTATCTTCCCTAGGACAGTAGGTGCAGATGTTGTCATCTGCCCTGTTTATCCTAATGGAGATAGCTACGGAAACACTTGTGCCCGGAGAGCACCTGAATCAGATGGTAAGACAGAGCCATGGGGGGTCTAGCCAACCATCTGCTGAGGTCGGGTATCATCCTATGAGTCCACCGTCCCTTGTCTGTTCTGTTCCATCTGCGCTGCCATACTGCAACCGATATAGATCTTTTCTCGGCTCTGATCGTCTTTATTTCATCTTCGTCTTGTCGATTTTTAACACGAGTTCTCTCCAGTTCAAAGAGATTAGCTGGTAGAGTTGCGGTCAAAACCAAAGCTCCATCTGAGGGCATTGTGCGGTAGCCACGAATGGTCCTTTACGCTACTAACCTCTGTGCCTTTGCCATGGCAGTTCTGTTCTTAGACGTTTTAGTACCGTGTTTGGCCCATACTGGTGATGCGTACAGCAATTTGCTGTTTGCAACTGAGCCAAGGAGAGCACGCTTGGCTTGGCTGAGATTTCCCATGTTAGGCATCAATAGACCTATTGCGACGGCGTATATGGTGGCATTTGCCGAGTTGATTTTGAGGTGATTGCTAAAATTTAAGTGAGAATCCAAGTTACCATCAAGATACCTAATGCATCTGCTAATGTTGACGGGGCTTCCTCCCACTAACAGTTCTGTCATTCTGAATGCACGTTTCTTCGTTAGCATAATCGCTTCAGTATTGTGGTGTGCTAGATTCAAACCGTGTTGCTGGGTCCACTGATTGATAACCGCAAAACTGTTATTGATGACCAGTTCTAAAGCTTCGGACGTGCGAGCCAACCCAACTAACACTAGGTCATCAGCGAACCCCATGAGTTGGACCCCTTCTGGGATTTCTAGTTGGAAGAGATCATCGCAGAAGACGTTCCAGAGCGTTGGCCCTAAGACGGAACTCTGAGAAAACGCCGCAGGTAACCGACTTGGTTGTGGATCCGGTATCTGAGTTGATTATTATTGATCGGCGTTCAAGTATGACAGGATGTCATAGCATGATATATATAGTCATAGGATGATGTCTAGCAGATACAACGGAACATTTTTTAGACCTGAGAGCTTCATCGATCAGTTGGTACGCCGTCGGGTCCTATCACTATTCACCTAGTGAACCTGAGTGAAGCTAGTTTGAATTCTTCAAGAGTGGAGCTGAATGGCTTTGCTACTGATCGGAGTCATCTTCTTGAGGCAGAGATACTAAAATTCGAATGTCATCCTAGTTGATCAGTGGTTTGGATGGGAAAAGCGAATCTGCATTTTCTCCTTCCTGTCCCTTGGCCACGAGACCAGGAGGTTGCATATTCAGAATCTTGGTGACTATCCGGTATTAGGTTCCCCAAGGATCATTGTCTACAGCCAAGCAGAGTTCAGCCCAGCTGCGTTCTTGGGATACTTTTATTAGGATACGAAAAGCTTTTCACACCTCCTTGAATTCCTCTCTTTTCCTGATACAATTTAGAGATCCAAGCCTCTTAGCCACCCTCGTGTATTCCCGTCGTTTTTGAAGGCACTTCCGTCTTTGATCAGCGATCTCACCGTTCCACCAATGAGCGGGTTTGTGCCTGTGATCTCCAAGATGTTTTCTCGGCATGTTTGCATCGCAAATCTTGACGAAAAAGTCGTTTAACCTGTCGGTAGCCTCGTTGGCAGAATTCGAATGATTTATTTTTCGGTTTTTCGTTTCGAGCTGTTTCATAAGTCCACGGACATACAAATTTCGGACCGCCCAGCCAACGCGAGGAGCTGAAGTTTGTTCTGCGGTAGGAATGGGATGTCGTTCCAGAGTGAATCCTATGTAAATGTGATCACTCGCCGAATATTCGTTTAAAACCTCCCATGCACCCACATTGTATGATCTAGGCCTGGAGAACGTTATATCAATAATAGATTCCGAAGCACCACGAACAAAGATAGACCTATGCTCTGTATTGTTAACCAGAAGTCCTAAGCTTGCTGTAAAGGCTTCCAGAACTTCATCTTTACTATCTTTTGTGTCGGAGCCCCAAAGACTTGACTTGGCATTGAAATCGCCAACTACTTGAAGAGTTTCATCAACTTTCATCATTTGGCTAGGATGGGCCAAAAATATCGATATTTGTGCACAATATATCGATATCATTTGATATTATCCAATTTTTGATATTATAGATATATCATCATATATTAATATCGATATTTCAAAAGTATACAAAAATTTTAAATGAAAATAAAATATAATATAATATTGAACTATAAATAGATAGTTAGTTAAATTTTTTTTATCGCCAAATACCAATTATAATCTGACACAATTATTACAGTTCAAACATACTTTTAGATTATTTATTAAAGATAGACTTAGTAGTTAATGGTCAATTAGAAGTTATTACAGTATTGAATACAATATCATTATAGCACCTTCCAAGTACGTCCAGCACTTTTAAAACACAAACAGATGCAAAGTAATAATAGAATAGACTATTCTAAAATCAATAGTAATACTATGTATAAGATGTATGGTATAAAATCTCTATTCGCAAACTATAGACAAGAATACGAAAAAAAAATTTTTTTGATATATCAAAATATCGATATTTTTGGGGAAAATATCAATATCAAATGATAAATTTTCCATTTTATCAATATCGATAATATCGATATTTTTTCATTTTAGCCCATCCCTATTCCGCATACACGAGTGACGAATACACGTCCGCGAACGTAACATGTTTTGTTATTAATATTATCGATAAGAAATATAAATTACTGTCGCTAAATGTCCTGTACCCGTATGCAATCGCCAACGTGCATACTGCGTACATAATAAACATGGTAGGTACTAGCCACTTTAGATATTATAAGGACTATAGCGCGGCGCAGCCGTGGTGTTACGGATTAATCAATCTCAATGATTAATGAACTCCATTAATATCAATAAAAACCATATAATATTATGTATATACATAATATATAATATATTATAATACTAAATTAGTGCAATTGAAAATTTTTTTATAAAAATATAGCATTATTAATATTATAAAAAAAATAAATATTTTTGTAATTTGCGAAGTGTATGCTGTACATACACAGCATACGCAAACGCTACGCCACTGATCTACATAATACAGTGAAGCTCGCAATTTATATTAATTTAATTTATGTTACCATTTGGTATTTATTATATTATTCAGCACATTGGAATATTCAACAATGGTATGGTTATCGTAAGTTACTATAATATAATTACTTTAATTAGTATTAAGTTTTATTTCCACGAAAATAAAGATGCATTGAATCATGATGCATTTATAATTCTACGATAACAGTTCTATCCGTAACTTACCAAACTTCCCAAATATACATTATAATAAAGAAAAACCGTAATTCTTATATAAACGTTCATGATAGAAAAATATAGAACATATTTTAATTTTTTAATTATTTTATTTCGTAATAGGTTCTATTATGTATTAATATTTTTACATTCAAATTAGGTATTTGGTTAGAAAATTCAATATATTCTTCTACATTTTACATTTTAATGTCCAATATTAATCTTTGTAGTGTATTCGAAATTTATTTTTACCTTTATTAATCCTTATTATTGGAAATTATTTACATTATTATTTACTTATTATAATGCACTATTTATTTTTTATAATAATTAAAATGCATTTAATAAAATTAAATGTAGTCGTTGATCTAATATAATAATTTAATTAAAACAATCGCAAGATTATTTGAATGTTAATAACAAATGTAAATTAACTTATATTGTTATATTTCTCAGGAATTCTTCAGAGTTGTTATATAACCACTAACTTCATTACATTTACGAAGCAAAATTAATTAATGACTTGATGGATATTTTTAAACGTGGTATGAAGACTATTTTTATACAAGGAACATAGTCTTTTTTTATAGCTTTCAGTTATTTTAATTGGTTTATTCTATAAAATTCGCATAGCATAAAAAAATATTTATTTATCAATAAAATTACCTAGACAAAATTATTATACCAATGACCAAATAAATTATTTTTTAACGATTTTAATATAATTAAATGTGAATGACCATTGATAATTATATTTATAATGTACTTTATATTATTTTAAGATCACATAAATATAATATATAGTATATATCACAATAAATAATTATATTTGTATATATTTATTTTTTTCAGAAAATAATTGAAAATATAAAATTATGTAACAGTATAGTTATTTAAATCCAGTATAATAATAGGCATATATTAAAAAATATCCAGTTGGATTTTTGTTTGTTGCTGTGTATTTTATTAATGTCAATAAAAATATAAACGTAAAAATATAATATAGTCTTAGTGTTTTATTATTAATGTAAATCCTAATGATAACATGTAAAAAATATGAAGTAGTCGGACGAGAAACTCTACCGTTCGCCCATTTGTTCGTATGGATAAAATTATTCAGTTTTATTCGGTTTGCTGAAAATCGCCTAACGATTTAGCCTGGCTATATGTATTTATTAGTTCTTATTATATTGATAGAACGTAATATACAAGATAAATTAATTATGTATACTGTATAAGTAGTGGGTACTAGCCAGGCGTGTATTTAAGGTGGCAAAGAGGGCAATTTCTTCCGGTGTAAGAAATATTTTCGGTATTAAATTAGTATTGTAAAATGTAAAAGATCAAATGCATATTTGAGAAATATCGGCAGTCGTAGGGCGTTTCTTCTTCATCCATCCAGTTCTCAGAGAGGTGAATATATATTGTTTCTTATATTATTATTTTTTGGGGGCCATGTTAAGAGCCGGAACGTGGATATACCGTATATTTTTCGGCATCGTACAGAAATTATTTAATTTCTTTACGAGTTCAACGCTAAGATGGGATATTCTAATGAATAATTTAATGTTGTCATTGAAAGAGTATAGTACAACAAGGTGGCCAGCTAAACATCGTGCAATAAAATCATTAAATACTCAATTGGATATGGTGTTTAAAAGCTTTGACGTTCTAAAACAAGAAAAATTATCAGAAGAAACAAAATTTGATGCAGATAATTTTATAAGATCACTTAAATGTTTTTCTTTCATTTGTATGCTTACGGTTTGGGAAAAAATTCTCAGTGCAATTGACAGGGTTAATATAATTTTACAAAAACCAAAATTAACAACTGATGTAGCTGTCAAACATCTGCAAAGTCTCCTTAAAATATTAAAAAACTTTCGAGAGCAAGGTATAAATGATGCCTTATCCGATTCTGAGAATAAAGCTCAAGTATTAGGCATAGAAACAGAATTTCCAAAAGTCAGACTACGCATAAAGAAACTTTTACCTGGAGAAATTGCACAAGATGAGTTTTGTAACATGAGTGAAGAAAATAAATTTGTAATAATGATTAAAAATGTTATTGATAATATCTTAATAGGACTACGTCAAAGATTTAAATCAATGGAAAATATCGCTCAAGATTTTTCATTTTTAGATCCAACAATAATTGATTCTTGACCTATGGAAAATTTGAAAAGAGCTGGAGTCGATTTATGCAATAAATATGAAAATGACCTCGATAAAAATGAATTCATTTCAGAACTAGAGAGCTTTAAAGAGCATGTTTACAACAGAGATGACGATTTAAAAAGAGCAACATTTTTTGAAATGTTGAATTTCATTTATAAAAATAAACTTCAAGATGCATATCCAAATATATCCGTTGCTTACCAAATATATCTTACAATGCCAGTTACTTCAGCTTCGTGTGAACGAAGCTTTAGCAAATTGAAATTAATAAAAACATATTTACGATCTACTACGGAATAAGCAAGACTTAATCACTTATCTATTATATCCATAGAAAATAAAATTGCAATACAACCAATATAACCAAGACAAATCAATTATGAAGACATAATCAATGATTTCGCTGCAAAAAAAAAGCTAGAAAAGTTAATTTTTAAATTTTCAGAAATATAATTTTTTTTACTTAATTAAAATAACCAGGAGATTTTTTTATTTATGATTTTGTTTTTATATTTGTTAATGGTTTTAAAATATAATGTTGACCGTAGTCTATAATATAATATATGTTAAGACAACGATTAAAAATAAAAAATATACTTTTGATTTGTACCTGCTTAATAATTTTGTTTTGTGTTGACAACCCGCAAACGCTGACCCCCGTAGCTAATACTATGTAAGGGACAAGGACGCTACATTTTTATTAGCTCCGGGCGCCAAATGCCTTAGATCCGGCACTGGATATACGTATCTCTTACATAGCAATATACGACTCCATTGTCAAAAATGTCGCTAACTATTATTACCAACATTGGTGCTAGAATGCCTAGGCATTGAAACGATTGTTTTTAGGGCCAATTCCAACTTGTAATTAGACGGATAACACAATACATCGAAGTATTGCTATGACCAAAGGTGGAGTTCTTACCACCCTTTGTGATTCACAGAAATGCGACGTAATATGTGTCCAAGAATCGCACCAGGGTTAGGCTATAAATACTAGGAATGAATCTAGTCATCGAGTTACATGCACAAACGGAAATACAATATATAACAAACTCGGATTGGTAGTCGAAAGCGCAGCCTTAAGTTATAATAGCAACCAGATCGAGATACTAACCATCAAGGTGCGCAACTGTACAATTACCTTTGATTTTGCCTTTGAAAAACCGACTAACTTTGACAACTGTGATACAAAAATAATCCCGGATGTCTTTCATAGCTACATTATCACACGGGGTTAAAAGGAACAGACCAAAATGAAGAGCGAAACTCAATATAATAATATATAATATTGATAAACCATTCCAAAATTTCACCACGTGTGTAAACTATCAATGAGATTACTAACAAAAATTAACAAGTCCCCACGTTTAAAATTGCATTAGTTATCGTGAAAATATAAAACTAATGTCAAAATTACGATTTCCGTGACTTTTGCCGTTTTTCCGTTATTTTTTGGTAGTTATTCTTTTCCCAGGGCAAAACTTTTGAGAAATGTATTTGAAAAACTCATTAGAAATCAATATAATGATAAAAATAATCTCAAATCCAACTTCACACTTTCGAAACTAAAAGAGAGCTGAAAGAAATGAAAAATCGGAAAGCACCAGGAGTGGACAAAATAAACAAAGTTATAAGACTGTACTAATAAACTATAACTCAATATGGATTATTTAACAATGGTTTCAACCAAATACTATAATATTATAATATTATATTAATATCATATATCATAATCATATAATATTTACCTCAACTCAAACAAATCTATTTCGTCATGCACTTATGCCTCAGTCTTATTCTGTGTTATGTAGTAGACTGTTTTTTTTCAAAAGTACATTTAAGTCAGTTCATTTGGTGTTTCAAAATCCAAAGACTAAAGCAATAAAGTCATAATGCGAAAATGCTTTAAATACCACCCTATGAAAGCACTTAGTTTGTTCTTACCATTTTAAAAAAGTACGATATTATTGATACATGGGAATCAGGATGTATGTCAATGATTTAATAAATATATGGTAAGGTAATATAATTTACATTTTTATAAAGTTAAAATTATTGTAATAGATTTGTTTGAAAATTTCTAAACTATACAAAGAAATTATTCCTTTAAATTCATATTAGGTTATTTTCATATGGTAATATAAATCACATTTTTATAAAATTAAAATTAAATAACAATATTATTTTTATAAATTTGTTTGAAAATTCCTAAACTATACAAATGACTTATTCCTTTAAATATTCATATAAAATTATTTTAAATCAGAAATTATAACTAATTACTTTATAAGTTGAGTAATTATGTTATATACAAATATTATTTCATACATATTATAATTATATAAACATAAATAGATTTTTAAGTTAAAATACAAAATATTACAAAATTATTGTAAAATACTTATAATGAAAAAAGTTCACGGGTACAAAATAATATAAATTATATACACTGAATAAAGTAAGATTAGATTTTTTTAATAATTAAGTTTACAGAAAACTAGCTTAAATTTTTATTAGACAATTATTCAAGACGTAATAAATGTTCAACAATGAATACATAATTTATTGTTAATTGTTATGATATTAATATTGTGAACAATCTCACCAATAATGATTTAACTCTTTTAACTATATTAGTTGAAATTATATCTTTAGATGATGAAATTATAAATTTAGGTTTTTTTTATTTATGTGAACTTATTATTTTAAACCGAGCTGTACACACATCGATTATACAAGATATACACATTTTACCGCCTGAAAACATAAAAATAACATTTACATTTAAACAAATTATACTTTCCTTTATTTTTTAATAATATAATTGATTTTAAAACCAATACTACTTTAACTGTTTTTTTATTATAAAGCTAAATTATTTAACAATAATATTACTACAAGTAATAAGGTCTTTACTTTGTATGACAATACTTGGTATTGATATTTCAATTAAATAAACGTTTTGTTTTTAAAAAAATTAATAGCTGATAATTTATTACATATTATACCTAATGATAATTATTTTTGATAAACTTTGTTACATAAACACAAATCAACATTTAATAATAATAACATATTTATACACATATACTAAATAAAACATCATCAGTCAATTTGTATTGAGAAAGATGCACCACAAGAACATCCTTCTTGCGCTTTTGGATTCCCTACCAATTTAAAAGCCGCTCTGATCAATTGCTGTTCATAGTCTATGGTTGATCCTTTGACATAATTTAAGGAAGTATTATCTACTACTATCTTAACACCTTGCTTCTCAAATATACAATCATCTTTAGCAACAGTTGTGTCTAATTCAAACTTGTACTGAAATCCAGAACATCCGCCACTTTCAACACTTAGGCGGAGGAATTCGTCTTGATCACATATTGTTTGAAGACGCTTCACACATTCTTCAGTTACTTTTAAGTCGTCTTCAGAAAACGTAGATGACAATTTTCTAATGAACTTTGGACCAGTTATTTTTAATTTAAAACACTTTTGAACATGTCTAGCTATCAACACAGAAATGGTCATTTTACGTTTTATTAAGACTAGTAACAATTTTTTATAATAATTATTAAATATTAACAATTAGTCACTATAATTATATATTATAATGGAGAATGGCGACGATTTAAATTTGATAAATAATAATTTTACAATATTATGTCAATTTCAATTTTCAAAAGGTTAAATCATAATCATTAATCGTACTTTTATCATAGATTAGATAAAGTAATGACAAACCATAGACTTTATACCATATACCATGTAATCTAAGTTATCTTAAACCGTGCTTCATCGTGTCATAGAATTTATTATATTCCACAAATAATAGTTGATTTTCGATAGATAATAACGTAGATATAATAATGTGATTTTGGTAGAAAGGTATCTAACGAATATAACCACTAATATGGTATCATAGAAAAATGGCAGCGCATGATAAAATCAAATCCATTGTTCAAGACGGCATAAAATATTTAAATACTAATGAAATAATAGACAATATTATTTTGTTTTTATTATACTTTTGGCAAAAAATTCAATCCAAATTAAGAGATCTAGGTTATTGTTTAATATAACATGGCATTGCATTAGTAAATACATTACTACATATAAATTATAATATTAAAAGCATTCTTGAACAAATTAAGTCTTATTTCTTATTTTACACAGTAGTTAACTTACCGAGTAATTTATAATTATAATTTTCCTGGCACATGATAGCCAAAAAAAATATTTTATCACTATAATTTATATAGGCCAATTGTTAACTTAAATTTTACTTTAATGAAGAGATTAAACAAAATATGAATATAAATAAGAATTTTACAGGAATTATTTTTATTAATTGTAAAGAAATACGTTTGGTAAATTTTTATTTATTACATTTTATACCTAATTAATTTTTTATGCTTGCAGTACATCGATTGAAAACTACTGTTTACTGACCTAGGATGATAATTATTAAGAAACTAGGTCTTCCTCATGAATCAAATATAGATATTTAGTTATACATTAGAACAGAGTTGTTATGAAATTGAATGTGAAAGGTAGGAGTGGAGGACCAATGAAGAGGTGGATAGATTGAATTTGTGATATGAGGATAGCTGGTGTGAACGGATATAAGTGATCAAAATCTATAGAACTCTACACCTCCTACACTAGGCTGACTGAGACCCCATATAAATGGGAGGTAAAAAAGAAAGTCGTATACTAGTACTACAATTATATTATTTTCTTTAAAAAAAATTAAATATTTTTTAATATTGAACAAGTTGGTTACACATTACATTATATTGATTTTAGATTCTGAGTAAAACGTGGAATGTATTGGAATTGGTTTTAAAATTATGTTTTTCTTATATGTCTGAAAACACTTTTTTAGGTAGAAAAGGTCCGATTACCACAAATAGGGTATACTTTCGGTACCAAATTGCTTCTAGTTGGTACTTATTTAGTTCATTTTTCAAGTTTTTTTCTAAGGAAAAAAAATGGGTAAAATTACAGTTTTCATTATTTAAAATTTTTTTATTTCATGTTAACTAATTCAATTTCGATTGTAGGGACTTAAAATTTATTTTAATTATTTACATATGTAATTTACACTCATGGTAAAATTTTAAAATGGGTTATCAGTATAATATATAGTAATATATAATATTGAGATTCGCTCAGAATTTTATTTTTTAATGCAATCATTGCATTCAAATCTTAATTATAATACACCACTAATTTTTCTGAGAACCAAGGGACGAAGAAGGAACATCCAAATTTGACCTTCCTGCTTTTTTTTTAAATAAAAAATCGCTGTTTTTAAGCCATTGAATATTTGTGGAAAACTTATTAAATTATGATAAGTTAAGACTTATCAAAATATTTTAAGTTAGACAACCTCACATGTTATTAACTTAAAAAAATGTTTAAATTATTTTAATATTAAAGTGTGTACCTCTGTCCAAATTGAAAATCTTTCTTAAATTTATATTATAATTTTACATTATATAAAGTTAAAGGTTAGATTGTCAATAAATAATGTAAGTATTAATCATGTATTAGTATTGTTTTACTATCCTTTTAGTTTATTCATATTACATTTAAGACACATAAATTAAAGTTAGCTGTAGCAAAATGAAAAAATATTTTGATAATTATACTATAGTATTGTAGTCTTATTTGTTATTTGTAATTTGTCAACTGCCATCAATTTAATAAATTTAATAGATTAATAAAAATATTTTTCTGTAAAGTGTATCTGGTATACAGTGGGTTTTTCTTTCTAATGATCCAAACACTGGCATACAATAAATGTTAACACCTAATTAAATAAATAAATACAATTATGTAATAAATATTAAATAAATAGTAAGGTATGAATTAAGAATACCTTAAATAATTATTTTCTTTATTTGATAGTTTCTGCATATTATTGATATGTATGATGAACATATGTATCTCATGTTGTTTTAATATATTCTATATAAAATAAATAGTTAATTAAAATAACTTAAAAATTCCTATTTTATATTTATTTTTAGTTTGTTAATTATACAATTTACTCACTTTAGTTGCATGTTTAACATTCATATAACTGCTATTGGATGGACATTAAAATTTCTAGCCACATTGGTTTAATAAAAAAACCTAAACATTATAAAACGTAGAAGTTTTACTGTTTTAGGTAATTCTTATTAATATGAATAAGAGGGCACAATACTCGCATTTGTTATCTCTATCTATTTAACAGAAAATATAGAAAATTAAAATATGGCATTTGAGTTATAACTTACAGCCTAATCCAACTAAATTTTAAGATTTACCAACTGACTAATCTAACCTTGTTCTCTCATGGTATTTTTTTGTAAAATATCATCAGACTATAAACTATTTAATGTATATATAATTTATTGTCAGATATTTTACAGAAAGTATACTATACTATCTGTTGGTTAAACAGAGACAGCGTTACAGCAAAATAAACACAGGTGTGGCGTCCTCTAAATCTCAATTCTGTTTGTTGCCAATCCATCTATTTTTCTGTTTAGAACCAGCAATTTCTAAAAAAAAACAAAATGGTTTTGATTACACATATATATTTTTATTATTTTATATTTTTCAATATTATTTACTAAAAATATAACATAACATACTGGTAAGCAAAAAATAAAATAAATTATGAAACCTAAGCAATAAATAAAAAAAATATTGTAGAGTAGATTTGCAATTAATTTCTAAGGAGTTCTGTATGATTTGAAAAAATGTTTCGAGGTCCAGACAACAAAACTAAATATTAGTTTATATATTTATTTATTTTTATAATAAAAAATCTTGTTTAAACACAACGCAATGACAATTCCCTACAAATTTAATAAATATTAGTGATAATACACACATTATGTATGATGCCCATTGTTATGTAATCATGGTTATTAGATTATTACTATTATTATAAACAACAATATACAAATATATTTACTAATATAATAGTATATATCTATGGCAATAAACAAACAATGCATCATAGTCACCAAATAAATCCTAAAAATTTATCAAATATCAATTATGTATGGGTACTTGGCGACAATTATATGGAGACAAAATATTTTTGGTTGTCCATTATATCACCAGAATAGGTTAAATTTCACTTATCTTTCTGTCCAAATTCAGACCGAAGGTAATATATTGCATACCCTTGATATAATATATAAAGCATTTATTAATAAAAAATGGCTATTATAATAACAAAGGTCTCTTAAAGTAATAGTGAATATTATATATAAATTATAAATCTAGTCTGTTACTAAATGACATGTACAAAGATTTTACATTGTAATTTTATTGACTAAATATCCTAATTAAGTTATTACCTTATATTGATTTTTTAAAATTGTTTTTGTCTTTAAGATTTGTTTTTAATGTTCTACAACTTGTTGGCGAATTTCCATTGAAAGATGATTGTTTAACTAATGCTCTATGCTTGCAATTTCTAAAATATGCAATTAAATGGTCACAGGTTTTACATCTTTTCTTCAGATCAATCATAATTTTACATTTTCGATGACGCCAACTTTTATTATTTTCTAATATTGCAGTTTTTACCCTAACACCTAAATTTTGTAAATAAAAAAACATTTCAAAATTTTCAATTTGAAAAGATAATAATGATTATCATTACCAGGAAAATCAATTGAATTGGGTCCACCCGGGCAAATTCTTTTGTAATGAATTATTTCAATAGCTTGAGATATATCTTTTGTGCAAATAGGATATTCTAGTGTGATGTTTATATTTTCAATTTGAACAGGATGTTGATATATATACAATTGTATTTCTAATGAACTTTTAAAAACTAATTGTCTTTCAATTTGCATTTTACCGTCTTTAAAGTTTGGTTTGTAAAAAGCAATTTCATCATCAGTTGAGTGTGTCATCCATCCTGATGGTAAAACAACATTTTTGAAATTCTTTATAAGGTCATTAAATGACATGATATTTACAGGTTCATCCTAAAAAAGAATATGAAAATTTAACAAGTTTTAATTATATATATATATATATATAGTGAAAACCGTTAGAATTTATTTTCATGGTAAATGTTGGTGAATTTTTCTAAAACTATTTAATTTGCATCATTATTATAAGTTAATAGGTACTAAAAGTAGAAATCTTATCATTATTCATTATAAATTATTTGTATTATACTTAAAAAAGCAGGAAGGTCAATTTTAGACGTTCCTCCTTTGTCCATTCGGTCTACAGAGAAATTAGTGGTTTATTATAATTAAGATTTGAATGCAATATTGCATTAGTAAAAACTAATCTGAACGAAACTCAATATAATACAATATATAATATTGATAGGTTGTTCCATAAGTTTACCATGTATGTAAACTATCTATGAGAAAATTTTAAAAATTTTCAAGTACCTGCATTCAAAATTACATTAATTTTCATGAAAAATTTAAAATCAATTTCATCAAAATTACAATTTCAATAAATATTTCCATATTCCGCCATTTTATGGCAGTTTTTCTGCTCACAAGGAAAAACTTTTGAGAAATTTAAAAAATGATCTAAATAAAGTACCAACTAGATGAAATTTTCTACTGAAAGCATACCCTATTTGTGGTAATCGGACCATTATTTCTACGCGAAAAAGTGTCTTCATACATAAAAATAAACATTATTGTAAATCCAATACATTCTTCGCTTTGCTCATAATCTAAAATGATTATACTAATATTATATTAATATAACAAATAAATTTGAAAAAAAAAATATTTTCAATTTTGATACAATATGTTAAAATGTAGTATAAGTTAAGTGAAGAAGAAAAATAATGTATTATAAAAATTGTAAAAGTACTGCTAAATATCATCTTAAATTACATCAATATTACCAATTCTGATAACAATATAAAAATTAAACTATTGTTTCGTTAAATTAAGAACTTACTAAAATATTACAATTAATCTCCTTCTTTAATAAATTAGTTTGACGTCTTGGTTCCATGTTATAATATTTTGCATAATTGTGATCAGAAATAAAATAAATAGGTTTTTTTTTTCCGCTGATTACTCTATCATTAACACAATTAAAAACTGAAGGAACAGCTCCTTTTTTTAAACCACATTTCAATCTGTTACCAATTTCCTATAAATATAAAATAACATTAAACATTATGATTTTTTTATTTTATTTTATTTTTACTCAACTAAAAAGTCTACTTGCTAGTAATTATAATGTACATAAAATTGTTTAATAGAATAAAAAAAACATTTTTGATAACAAAAACAAATCAATGAGACCTTAACACTGATTAGATTAAACATTACTAGACTGTTCCAAACAGTACTTAGTAAGCAATTTATGAATAAATAATTTACTGTTATTATATAAAATGTACAATGATTTAAAATTTACTTGGGCTATATCTTGTGCATGACCAGAATATGTGGTTACTATATCTTCAGGTAGAAAATGTTCTGCACACACAAATCTCACAATTGTTTCTTTACAGTTTACAGTATTAATTACTGAATTCCACGCCAAAGAATTATGTTTTGGTACTGTAAAAAATGAAATTTTGGGATTTCTTTTCACACTCGAACATCCAATCACAGAACATTTTCGTGAACTCATTTTAAAAATGTAGATATAAATAAAAACAAGTACTATTAAAGTTAGCTATAGGCACCACAATCACAAGTCACAACATAATACTAATGTCTCATAGGAAAAAATATACTTTTTCTTCATTTTCAATTATAATGTTTTATTGAAATTTAAAAAATAAGCTTCTTTATTCAACTTATCACACTCGCGCAAACCGTTTTAATTAAACGAGGGAAGACAGTAAGCCACAGCCCACAAGTCACAACTATAGAACAAACAACGGTGGAAATGTGTAACGTGGAAAGCATGAAAACAATTAATCGAGATTCTTGATTCTTGGTATACCATTATTTGAAAGCTATCATGGAAAAAAAACCTTTGACGCCAACCTAATCACGTTCACACTAAACTAAACAAAATAATCTATCTAATTTGTGATATGTTTTACATCAATTAATTTAAACAAAACAAATTGAATAGAGGATGGGCGACGGAGATGAGAATGCTACGAATTACGATTGATAATATGGAGTGACTAGAGAAGGAGAAAAGATAGTACAAGAAATAAGTGCATGAATTAATAGGCAGGACTATAAAAAGTCCCACTATATTATAGTCCTATTTTTAGTGAATCCCGACACAGTGTGTAATCCGAAATTAAAAATGTGTACCTACTAAATACTAATAAATAAGACTACTGGCTAGATAGTAGGTAGTACCTATACAGTACACAATATTCAAATTTTTAAAAAAGAATATTTTTTTAGTTTTTCTATTAGTTATCACTTATCATTGACGATAATCGATTATCGTGAATCTGATATCAGCAGTGATTTTTGTGTTTTTAGTTTCTTTCATGGCATCTGTGTACTGTACTCACATTAAAAAATGTGTAGTACGATGTACGAATCTTTTTGAAAAATAATGGCTGGGACAGGACTTGCATTAATTGTGGGGAAAATTAAAAAGAATTGACTATGATGGTTTGGAATTGTTATGACGAGAGATGATTCAGATTTTAAAAGCTGTGAGACTTTTTATGGAAATGAATTTAGAAGAGGAAAAAAGGAAAACTGAAGTGAATAGATGGAATATGAAGATAGCTGGTGTAAATGGACGAAAAGTATGAAATTCAGATGTATGGAAGTGTGTCTATTCCATCGTTTCTCAACCTTTTAAGTGTCGCGACCCCCAAAATAGGTGTAAAATATGGTCAATCACTTCGCGACCCTATCCATCTATATTAGGTACAAATTTGAATAAAAATATCCTATCATTATACAAACGAAATATACCTCATTTTTAAATATCAATTTATAAATACCATGTCTATAATATATAGTAATTTAAACTTGTCAAGTTTGAAATGTCTGGGGTCGATGGAGTGCCCGTTTTATTGATAAGCAACTTTTAAATGTAATACAAATTCAACGATCATGCCAATTTTATTATTTGGTGTTTTATTATTTTTGACCTACACAACCCCTAGTCAAGGTGATAGCGACCCCCTGGAGGTCTACTCTATCCAATTGGAAGTGTAAATCATGGTTATATTCATGGTGGGGTTGGTTTTCATGGTTTAAACCCCCCAAAATTCCTTGGCATTTTATACGATATATTTTGTACCATAATATATAATAGCTACAATTTACAACTACTTTCCCCTGAAAACTAATGTTGGATATCTTGATGCAATGCGAAATATATAATTGAAGATTACTGATAAAGAATATTAAAATTTATTTCATTATAATATTATAAGGAAAACATACTAAAATGCAGATAGGCAAACCCAAAATTGTGATTATTATTAATAAATAACCATTATCATTAATTTATCATCATGATTGAGCTATTGAGATATTATGAAAAGATAAAGATTATTATAATATAATAATACTTTATCTGTTTTGAAAGTTTGATATTTTATCATTTTTAACTTGTATTTAAATATTTGATTCATACAATTTAAATAGTCAATAAAATATACTGAATTAGAATTTATAATATTAATTACTATTTCAGTTATATATATATTATATCAAGATTAAAATTACAAAGAATTTTTAAAAATTTTAATTTATTAAGTTCTGTATAAAATATATTATAGCATATCCTGACTATTACATTATTTTAAAGTTTCTTAAATCTAAACTGGTATATGGATTAGATAACTTGTTTGGTAACAATATAAATACTTTATTAAAATAAAATAGATACTAACAAATCATTAATTATGAGCAAAGTAAAATTTTAAGACAATGTATTATACATTAGAAATCTTAGTATGTTATGCATTTCCATAACTTTTTTGTTCCAACCATACATTACGTAACTCCTCAATATTATCATACCCATGACTAGCTATAACATATTTATAATCACTCACAGAATAGTGTTTTTTATAAAAATATATGTATTCACAATGAAGAGGTTTTATATTTAATTTTTTTGCTAATAATCCTAAATAAATATCATCGAATCGGAATCTCTTTGTATAAAAACTTCCATAATAAAATCTGACTAAAGCTGCATGGGATAACACATAAGCACCAGCAGTAACATATGGAGGCCACATATTATACGGATATTCAGAAAGAGAAACATACCTGTAATATGTATGAAATATTATATTAATGACTATAATATATACTTTAATCAATATAAATTGAATGTTTTTACCATTTACTTATTTGATGTCTTAATGGCGAAGAATTAAAAACATATCCAGTAAATAATATTACATCTGATGGTAAATTATGCTTAGATTCCTTTCCTTTAACCTCTTGGCTCAAATATTCTGGATATTTAGTCGGGTTTCGCAAATAACGTAATAAATTTTTTATAGAAACATATATATCATCATCTGAGAAAAAATAGTATCTAGAATTATTACAATGTGTTGAAGCCCATTTGATCGCGTTCATAGTTTTAATAGTATTATTATAGTATTCATCAATGAAATCATATTGTATTATATCACCAAATTGATCATATTCTTCTTTGATTCTTTTTTCTAAATCTATGTCGTATGATTTTCCCAATATGAAAATTGTTCTGGTTGGTACATCAGAGAATCGATTTTCGAAACCCCATGTTTGTCGGATAATCCTTCTTCTATCAAAATTAATTAATGATGATTTAACTAACACTAATAAATGTATATTTTTGTTATTACATTTAGTATTGTTTGATAATAGTAAATCATATTCCAATGTGTTGATATTATAACATGGAGGTTTATTAGATTTACCAGACATTATGTTCATAACACATTTTGAAATATCAATTTCCAACGGATAAACAAAATTGGAATAGTTTGATTCGAATAAATGAGTAAAAACACCAAAATAATACATTAGCCATAAGAAAATGATTAAAAAATAATTTAAATATTTTTTTATATAAAATATATTATATATAGACATATTTTTCGAAATTAAACATAAGTCATATTAACTTTTGATTTATTATTACAACAAAACTTAATTTATTAGTGATTATTAAATACTTAATAGTTAATATTATCTACTATATTATACTAATAAATTAAAATTATTAATTAATACACTATACAAAACATTATTCAAATAGAAATTAGAAAAACAATTAAGTACCGAAAATTAAAAAAGTTAATATACAATGATTAATGGAATAATGGTTCAACGTTCAATAATTTATTATTCATCATACATAGAACAATAGAATAAAGACATTAGACATAAACATAATAAATAGATTTAGATATTTTGTCATGACACGATAAACGGCTTAAAAGTTTCTATCAATTTTAGTCAAAAACTCATGATAAAGGAAATCATGCAAAAACCTACGTACTGTTAGCGCTACTAGTGACAAAACGATCATAATACAAATATAAAATATGAATATAAAATTATAAATATAAACTAGATCGCGGACGCCCCTAAATCCGCCGGAGGCCGATAAAACATTTATCGAAATTTCCTTAAAAAATGTTCCTCCACAAAAAGAGTTTCGTTTACGCCAAAGGCGAACTCCCCAAAGTCAATCCTTATGCCGATTGCTAGTCTCTCTATATAATGTTGGTCGATTAATAACCAAAACCATTAATTAGAAAATAGAATAGTCTATTTCATAATCAATACCAAAAGGCAAAAATCTGTATACTGATCTATGGTTTAGTGTTTACTATTTATAATTAATTTGTATCAAGAATGAAGTAATTCGTTGTGAACAAATGTGAATGGTAATATAAATGCACATTGCAAAACTTCCTTTTAAACCTTAATCAATTTTGAAATCTATCTTCATTGTCATTACTGATTGCAATCATTATGATCACAGAATAACTATTATATTTTTCTATAATTCTGTGCTATGATCACGAATTAGAATAGATACTATCTTAATTCGTAGGTATGATTATTGTGCATTGGTTACCAGTTGTATTTATGTATTATATTATATAGATTTTCGGTATATATAAATATATAATATATAGGACTGTCTCCAGTAATGGTTAATTATAGTTCAACCCCACTTTTAAAAGAATTTCTTCCCTCAAATATTTGTTCTCTATATAATAATTTGTATTTGCATAATTATTAACGACTGGAATTATTTTAATGAATTGGCCTAAAAGGTAAAAAAAAGAGTGAGGTACATACTGATGGAAGCCATTTAGAAATGTGTTAAGAACAATCTGTAAAAACTATTATTTTATGATGGAGCGATTATACATCAATCAATTAACAGTTAAGTCTTAGGTATGGAAATTTGTTTCAAGATATGATTTCTCCCACTCTAATGTCTAATGTCTAATTTATATTCCAATCTAATAGACATTAAAAATTATGATTAAAAAGAATTATAAGAAAAATTAGTAATTCTGAAAATAAAAATTATTCCATAAAGAACAAATATTTAAGGAAAAATTCAGTTAAAAATGGTGGGGACGATCAACTAATCAACAATTACTAAAAACGGTTCATAAAATCTACAACCGGTGTTAACAATAAATATTGATTTCAAAATCGATTACAATTTTAATGAGAGTTTTGCATTGGTTGTCCGCAACAAATTTTTTGCAAATCTTGAAAACAATTTTGATAACTGTAAGGACCAAGAAGCAAGAAGTTGATGTACAATTACACCAGTATAAAACCATAGTTTTAACCGATTGTCCACAATGAATTCCTAATATGATTATTGATTACTAAAGTTACAAAAATATAAATTAACTACTATAATATAGAGCACTATAGTAGTACATTTAAACATTTAAATCCACTATTCACTACAAATCAACATAGGAAGTTGTGCAACCATAGTTATTAAGACCATGGTCAGAATATGAACAAGTATCCATGTACATGTATGAGTAGCACTATTCAATGAAATTTAAATACCAGAAACCAAAATGGTACAATTTTTTTTTAAAACCAACAGGCAACAAGAATCTATCGATATATACAATATATTTAAAAAAAAATACATTTTATTTTTATTTATAATTGTATATAGATGTATCGTGAACTCATGCAATTATTTTATTATGACTTATATAATTTATACAAAGTTAGTATGAACTGTACATAATATCAAAATTTTATAATAAACAAATTAAATAATTATAATTGTAACAAAATTTACAATTAAAAATTTTAAATAATTAATAATACATTTTAACTACAGTGTAGAGTAGATACTCAAACATACTATCCTAACTGCTGTTTGTAATTTAATTTTACAATCAATAATATTATACATAAGAAATATGTATTTTTAGTTTAATTATTTAATCAAGTAATAACTACTGTTTTATGAGAGCACCAGACTGCTAGCAATATTCAGTTGTTTTAATATTTTAAGCATGATATAATATACTATCATAGTTTTTACTATACCTCTCATACATCATATCTTAAATTGTGCAATCTACACCAAAAACAGAGTATAAATAAAATAGTATGTTATGTGGTAAGGATAATCCAAACAAATTGTAAATTAAAACAAGTATCATTATTTAAAATATAAATTTACTTAATATAAATTAATTGTTTCAATTGTATATAACATGTTAACAGGTTCATCTTGTATTTTTCTATTAGCATTTTTAGTTTTTATAACATGCATTGCATTCTTTATATTATTTACGGCTTTCACATAGTCACATTTATTATTGATATCTTCTTGTACATTAATGATAAATTCAAGTACATTAGGATCATTTGACAATAATATTTGTTGATATGAACAATCAATAATTAATGTCATCCAATCAACCAATCTTTCTTCAATTAAATTCTCCTTCATAAGTGAATATAATGTATTCAAAATGTTCAAAATACTTTCAAATGGGATTTTACTTCGTAAATAAGCTGGTTTATTTATAGGTGGATATGCAAATATACTTAACAAAAGTTTTGAATGTTTAACTGTATTGGAACTGCAATATGATAACATTTCAACTAAGGAAGTATCATTTATATCATTTTTTTCTTCCAGTAACCGAATCAATGATTTATCATTTTTGTTTTTAATATGTTCGTTGATAGTTATTTCATTCAATCTGTAAAAATTTAATTGAATTTAATACTGTTTTAAAATATATGATTACTTTCTTACTTTGATTGAGATAATGCTGAAGTTGAAATATTTTTATCATTACATTTTTCTTTTGCATTAACATCCCATTCAGTTTCAATATATTGATCACTTTTTTTAATTAAATTATTATCCATTAATAATGACAAATTATTTCTTTCCCAAGTAAATGGTATTACTGCTAAGTTTTGACCTGTTACTAACAGTAAATGATTTCCAAAACACCATAAATTTGGAGGCTCAGTATAGTTTTTAAAATGTTGTACAGCTACTACCATATTATAATGAAAATTGTATATTACTAAAGCAGCTCCTAAAAATAAAAATATACAATTAATTTAGTGTATTAATATATATATAAAAAAAAATCACAGAGTTTAATAAATTTAATTGTATAATATAACTTAATTTATCTAGCAAAATAACTTTATTTTGAAGTCCTAAACTAGTATATACAAACAAATAATTAATAGCGATATAATAATTTATGACTTGTTATCAATAAATAATATTCCATATAAAATGAAAGTTTTTCAAATATAAAATGTAACGATTTTATTATCTTAATAACTGACTGCTTCTAATCTATTTAAAAGAGCGCTATTACAAAAAAGATGACTTATTCTATGGCTCTATATCCACATATTTTTCTGTACAGCTGTCTCCGTCTATCCAACGAAAATATCGTATTTGAATTAAACTTACTATATTATGAAACTAAATAAATATTACAAGTTCATTGCTATATAACATTTAACAAAATTCCAACCAGAGAATCTCGAAATTGTTCCCCTATTTAAATTTTATAATAAGTGTTTTTTAATCTATAAGTTTTATTCAAATACCATAATTTAAGTACTAAGTAACTGTGATCATGCCATATTTCCTATAGATAAACGGAGACAAAAACATGGATATAGTTTCATCTTAAAATAAAATGATATGCAAATGCATTAAACAATATAAATTATATTATTTTGTTATACAATTGTTATCAGTCAAATGAGTATTTAAAGGGGGAGGGGCAAATAGGGCGTATACCCTGGGTGGTAAATATTTTATTATAAAATATATTACGATATATTCAGCTTACAAAAGGGAAGGTTTATACAATTTTGCCCCAAGGTGAGAAATGTCTAAATGCACTGCTGATCATAGTGCAAATAACTTTACTAACCATCGCCTTTTGGTTCTGCTCCATAAAGACCAATACAATCTGAACCGAGTTGAATTATAGTTACGTGTTTTTTTGAATTGACATAAGTAATTTCTGTTAATTGTTTTCCAGGAAAATCATTATAATTGGTCTCAGTATATAACTTATTAGAATATAAAAATCCATCAGACCCTATAAAATTTAAAATAATTAATAATATATTTTTGATAGGTATTAAGTGATGATGACTGAAGTTAATATATATTAATGAACCAATTATATAAATTAAAAATGTTTAATACTTACAAAATGTTAAAACACTTAATGAGTCTGAATTTTCTCTTACACAATAACCAAGTAGTTCATCAGTTTTATTTTTGAAAGAAATTTGTAAATTAATTGACAAAAATGTATCTTGCAATGGCACAGATCGTAACGTTTTTATATTCTAAATTAAAATATTAAGTAATTGAATAAAATAATATTAAATAATAACATATTTTATATACAATTTACCTTCCTATCAACAGAAACAATTATACATAAAACTTTTGTTTTAAATATACATAATTTGGTTAATTCAATTGTTTCATCTTCATTAATGACAGGAGCTCGGACTTTTTTTCTATTGCCAATTGCTTCTTTTAAACATTCACAATGTCCATTATCAAAAACTGCAACTGCTCCTTTATAATCTAATCTAGTTAAAAGTTTTATTATTTTAACATTGAACTGTTAACAGAAAAAAACCAAAGTTTAAGAAATTGCAAAATTTATAATTGTAAAAAGATTTTAATGAAATACATAAATATATATTTTCATTATAAACTATTTATTATATCATAACAAAATAGATTATATCATTGATTATACTAAAGAAAACTGAAAAATAACTCACATTATATTTCTTCATATCTTTCATCATTAATGAACTTCTTAACCATTTACCAACTCTAGTATGATTAAAAACACCATAATAACAATTAGTTAATGGATCAAAGATTACTTCGGAAGACAATTTATCGGAACTACTCCAACAGTGCACCTGATTTTGACTAGGCATCTACATAAAAATTAAAATTATAGTAAAGTAAACAAATGAGGTATTACCCAAGTATAAGTTATATACATACATGAAAACAAGTAACCATATTCTTCGATAAAGTAACAATAACATTATCTGGATCTGCGTCATTCGAAATCCCTAAAAAATTAGATTCAATAATGGAACCTAAACTGTAAGATGTGTCTAGTTTTATCATGATGTATTTATAATCATTTGCTTTTAGAAATATAATACAAAAATTACAATAAATTTATTAAAAAAACGAATTTATAAATTAAAATCCAAGTATAATTATTTAAACCATAAAATTAGTATTGTACTGTAATTTTGTAAATTGTAATATAGATTATACAATATTCAATATACAAATAACAAATGTCACAGTCACATACATGAGACAAACAGTATCTAATATCTAAATACAATAGTATACAAGATTGAAGATTCAACAGTAATGAAAAGCACGTGTAAAATATTATCAATTTTCTGCACCGCTATATCACAGATTATGTGATAAGCAGTGTTGACTGTTGAACACCGAATATATAAAGTCATAAATTATTTTAGTTTTGTATACACTGATTTTATAAAAGTTAGAATCACGATACAACAAAAGACGCATCACAACATGCATGTAAAATCCGAAAAAAGTAATCTCACATTCTCACGGACCATATTTCCCGAAACGCTCTAAGGTTTTTACGGTCTGAGAAATTAAGAAAGTATAAATTTACCGACTATAAAGTCTCGGACCGTAAATATCCAGAATTCATATTCTTACGTCTCACTATACATCTCTATAATTTTGATCATAGGTGTTTTTACCCTAAAACTACTCAGTAAACTATATTATTGGAATAACTTTCACATGTTTTTACATTCATTTTTTTCCACTATTGCGCCCTCTTAACATTCTACAAATAATTAAAAACAGACTGCCTGATGGGGACAAACCCCCTTGTATCTGCTACTGTTGGAGATATATATTATATAGGTACCCAATTTAAAATTTTTTCTATCATATCAATATAATCAAGGCGCTTGAAAATATTGTTCCCTCTAATTTTAAAGTAATTATTCTCTTTTAAAATATGTATAGTGTAATAACTAAGACTGGGATTTCTATACACTTTGCATTTTTTTCTCAAAGTGGCTGTGCGATACTCGTTTGTGTCCAAATCCGTTACATGTACTTTTAAATGAAAATAAGAAAAATGATTTAACATTTTTTGACAATTTTTAGTTTTTATGTCATTTTCTCTATATTTAGAACATTTTTAGCGTTTTTGGAGTTATTAGATACAAAATATTAAAAAACTAATGTTCATAAAGTTTAGTTTTTGTCATTATCTTTGAAAATGTAATTAATATAGTATTTATTATTTTCTTTTCCTATTATCATAAAATGCACTAAACAAGACGACTGCACATTAAACCATAGAATAAGACTAAACTATATTACGTTTACAACATTCTATATGTCAATTACATTATAACAAGATATTTACATTTTTTTTTTTATAAATTATATCATTGTAAATTAATATTATATGAAATAAAAAAAAACTATATCAAATGTCGAATTATTCATATATAATAATCAATAAAACTATTAAATTCCTCGCAGGGCCGGTGAATGGGGGAGTCTTTGAATCTGTGCGGAGAAAAAGCAGCAGCAGCTGTTACTTTTTTTGAAGTTCTCTAAAAATTATATAATATCTTTAGCTCAAGCCCTCAAAGATGGGAAATCTAAGAGATTAAAAGAATAATTTTAGAAATAAAAGAATACCTTCTTCTCTTCATTCAATGTCAAGAACACGCTGGTCAGCTAAAGTTGACAATGTAAAACCTGTCGTTGGCTCGTTATCATATCTTCCACCTAACATGTACCTGTAGCTCTGTATATTTTCCATAATTCCCGCTACAGTAGCAATTGTAGAACGCTCTTTTTCAGTGTTAAAAAGAGTAAAAAATAATTTACGTACGACCATGTATCAAGGCAGACTATCCAGCTTAAGAGTATAAGCGGTGGAACAAGAATTGGCGAAAAACACCAACTTGAACAAAAATGTTATTAATGACTTTGCTGATAATTGCCCCCGGCGTCAACATTTTCTTATTTAAATATCAGCGTTATATTTATTTTACCCCCAGCGTCTTTAACTCTTAATATGGCACTGCAGAAAAGTAATTATATAACTACTAAACTACTATTTTTATTGACAATTGTATGTTAGTTGGTATTTGATTGATTATTCTTTGACAAATAAAATATTTAAATTAAACCACCAAAGATGTTTTCTTTATTCACATATTATCAAATCCAAATGTAATAAACTAATATCTATAGCACAGTATTAAAATAACTTTGACAAATAAACATAAAGTTAAAGGGAGTCCGGAATTGTTTAACCCCGGGGTTAATGTTATTATGTGAAAATAACATAATTTATACTACCTAGTTGTATTGTGCAGGGTAAAAAATGGACAATGATTAAATTATATTTTCGAAAATTGATTTGATTTCGAGCGAAAAATAAAATTACAAAAACTATACGTTCATCCGCGGTCTCGTAATAAGGTAGAATGATCACAAAATTGTTTTGTTTTGGTGTACAAAATATTTCACGAAACAATTAAATGCGTATTGCGTTTCCTAAGTAACCGGCAACTGCTAAATATCACTGGTCGGCACATACATTCAAAGATGACCGATGATTACGATATTCGATTGATCATCTCTATTTATTACCATGATATAAAGTGCGATCTTGGATATTTTTGACGTGGCTGATTGGACGTTGGATAACAAATTCAATCAATTTATATTTTATTTTATAATTCGTTATTTTTTGGTAGTTTTTCCCCTTCCGAGGAAAAACTATTGAGAAATTCGAAAAATGAGCTAAATAAAGTACTAAGTAGATTCAATTTGCAACCAAAAGCATACCAAATTTGTGCTAATCGGACCATTATTTTTACCCAAAAAATTTTCTTCAGACTTTTAAAAACACAAACAAATATCATTATAATATTTAATTCTACTAAAGATTATAACTTTAAAACCTTACAAAAAAAATTATGACTTACGATTTTCAAAATAAATTTTGTAAATTGATTAAGGAGTATAGGAGTAAGCTTCTATAAATTTTTCAAACCATTAGTAATAGCAAAATTGAAAAAAAAATTGTTGTCCCCCTGAATTTTTACTTATAAGCTTTCTTGGTATTAGCATTGATTATAGAATAGTCTATTCTATAATCAATGGTATTACCATTGGTTATAAATACTATAATATTATACTAGTATTTATAATCAATGGTACTACCTATATATATATTTCGTTTATAAGTCAATTATATCGTTAATATTGTTTAATTAATCCCTTCATATTGTTGAACACGTATAGACTCTTAAAATTGTTAAATTTTACCCACTTCACACAACAGTTAAGCGATCATAAAAAACCTTTAGTTCTTTTTCATTTTGACCTACTAATACAGTAATACTGATCTTCAGTTGTTTTTTTTTAAATTTTCATACTTATTTTATTTTATTATCCACATATATTTTATTAGTTACTATTATTTGTTTAAAAAAATAATAATAATAATAATAATAATTTACTTATAAACTTTAGGTATGTGTAATAATAATTTTATTAACTATTACAATTTTTAAAAAACTTGTGTTGTTGACGCTAGTTGACGATAGTGAAAGAATTAAGCTTCACTTGTCAATGAAACTATGTTATCACTTATCCACCCTTTGGCATTTCACATAATCCTAAATATACCACTAGTTATAACAATATAACAATATTTACTGCAAGTGAATCAATATAAAATTATTTATAAAAATGTACTTAATACTAAAACAGTAATCAATTTGAAAATTGAAATTTATTATTATTAGAAGGTACTAGGTACCTATCTAATTTACAAACAATATTCTCATCGTTTAAGCAATATTCAGATTTCAGTACCTTTACTGTATATGTATACTGTATACTGTATACTGTGTAATTATGTACCTAACTACCTAATACCCATATACTAAGTCTATACCTATTATTTTTCAGAATTTGAATTTTTAAAATAAAATGTTCGCTGTGCAGTAATTAAATATAATATTTATTTTAAAAATATAAATGATATTTTTGTAATTATAAAACAAATGTACATAATTAAATATTATTATTCTATGAATTTTAAGTACTTTTTAATGTTGCAGGAGTAATGGTAAACCGTTTTGTGGTTGGATTTGTATTATCAGAGCCAACAGTTAAATAATTTTCCCTTGGAGATTCAAAAATGGCTTTAAGAGATCCTGGTGAAGTTTCACTGGTGTATGGATCTATGAAAAAAATGTATAATAAGTAATACACCCAGTAAATATAATTTTAAATTTGATTTGTGAATAATTAATATACTTGAATTTTGATTACAAACATGTGTACAGTTATACATTATACCCAAAAGGACATAAGAGAGCTTATAAATAATATAGCAAATACAAGTTTTTTATTTATACCTATTTGTAATCAATATTCTATATTTAAATATTTTAAAATAAACACTTATAATAATAATAGGTAGGTACTTGTATTCTCCTTATTTTTTCTTAATTTAGGTTTTCTTACATCAGTTGTTTGAGTATTCAAGAACGATTTGAAATTATGTTGTTGTTTATTATAGCCAGGTGACCAAGTAACAACTGTCAGCTGTCAAATTGAAAATAATTTATATATGTACCAGTATAATTATTTAAAATTTGTTATATTTATACTGTCCTTTTTATATATCTCTTTCCTCATTTGTTATATTTTTTTTCTTTTTACATTTTATATAATATATTCATTAAAAAAAATTCTTATATTATATTTTAATATTTAATATATTTGTATACTCACATCAAAAGGATTATACCCTGGAGTAAAACATGGCCCTCTAATGTTTAAAGTATTTGAAGATAATCCAAAAACTGAAGCATATTCTTCTTTTAACCTGAATTATATTATTATCTACGTATGTACTGTAAAGTGAACAATGTATAAGGTATTTAAAATTAGAAACATTACCTTAATGTAAGATAATTAGTTTCTTCGGATAATCCTAAGTTTATTTCTTTCAATGTGTTTAAATATTTATTCATTGATATTCGTGTACTAGAATTATGGTTTTTTGGTGCCACCGCTTTTACCTATAATATGAAAATAATAATAAATCTAAAAGATAAAGATTAGTTTTGAAAGTAACTCATCAACTACTACAGTATATAAATAAACAACAGTTTTAAATAATTTAAAAAAATTGTACATTATTATTTACTTTTAATATGATAATACCACATGTGAAAATACATATAATATTGATAAATGTTAAACACATGCTCATTGCACCTTTAATAGCAAAATCAATGGAACGCGTAGATGAATATTGTAAATTTAAAGTGTTACTTGAATCTTGATTAATACTCCTTATTGCAAATGCCCATAACAATCCCTTAAAAAAATTATAAAAATAATAAAATATCTACAAAGAGAATTCGATGATAAATTTTTAACGTATTCTGTGGTTACATCTTAATTGTTCGAGAGGAAAAGAAAAATATTACAGGTAGATACTTTAATTCACTGAATATATGTATAATAAAATACAAGCAGCTGGGATGAAGTAGTTACAAGCTAAAAAAACCTTTTTTTAATTTTTAATTCTATTAATTCTTTCTAATTTTAGGCGTTTCTCTTTCATCCCTTCGGTCTTCGGAAAAATTAATGGTGTAATAGTATTGTACTATATATTATAATTAAGATTTGGATGCAATAATATTGCATTAGAAAAAACGATTCTGAGCAAAACTTAGTCAGATATACAATATACCTAGGTACTAGTAATATTTATTTTTTATAAAATTTCTTTATTTAACAAATAAAGTGCAACAGAAAAATTAGTTATCATAAAATAATGAAATTTCAGTTCACCAAAAATAAAGATTCCATGAATGTTGTCATTTTTCAAACATTTGTAAGTAGTTTCTTTTATCCTAAAAGAAACCTACTGATAAATTAAAAAGATAAACTAAATAAAGTACTAACTAGACAAAATTCTCTACTGAAAATTTACTCTTCTTGTGATAATTGGATCATAATTTTTGACCGAAAAAATGCTTACAATCATAGGTATATATAAAAAATAGCACACACCTTAATTGTAAAACCAATACATTCCTCGCTTCGCTCAGAATCTAAAAAATAAATTATTAAAGATCTCAAGGATTGTTGGTCTTCGTTAGATGCAAATATAATATAGGTAAATTTCAGAAAATAGAGTGAATATTATTATTAGATATTTCTTTGCATTATTATAAAATATTTAATCTTAGGTAACTTTATAATTTGTATCTTAGTTAATGAAATTATTTATTGGTGAAATATTATTTAGTTAGAATTCTAAAAATTAAAAAATCATACAGCATTAACAGCAGGTGGTAAAAGTGATGTAGATATTGCAACTCCGACTAAAGAAAATGTATTATTTCCTAATAGAGCGATAGGTACCGCAATTCCAATAAGAAGTGCAAGTACAACACTGACCCATAAACTATCAATATTTGTCCTAAAACATAAATTAAGAAAATATAATATTAATACAAAGTTATAATTGAAAAAATTAAATAATTTGTATTTTAAGACTAACATGTAAGCCATTTCATCAGTTACCCACTGACTAGAATCTCTTTTATCAAAATACGAAGTAATTAAACCATAACCAAAACCAATTATTACACAAAGAATCAAACCAATAATTTCGTTTATAATCCCCATATTTCTAAGTTTTTTATCTTTAACCATTGTCCCAAATGTAGCAGCATTTACTGGTCCCTAGATTTAAAAAAAAAAAATTATATCCTAAATCAGTATTTGTTTTTTGTGATATAGATAAAAAAAATTAATTATAATGTTTTGTGTGATAATGTGATATTATGACTAAATACTATAGTACTAACGATTAATGGAGAAAGAAGCATGCTAGAGACGAATATGATTGTTTCTCCTCGCATTAAACCAAGAGCTGCAACAGTTCTGTAAATAATTATTCGATTAATTATTTTATTTACTTATATTACAATTAATAACTATTAGTTTAATCATAAAATAATTTAAAATTATAATATCCTCAATTTTCCAGATTAAACACAATAATTTATCTTTTATTATATAAAACAATTAAAACTATTATGTATATTGTATATGGTATATAGTATAGGTATAGTTTATTGTATATAAAGTATAATAGATATTATGTATATATTTATATATATAATAATAATGTATTTGTTTAAAAGTTATACAAGTTAAATAGTTAAAATATTTTACGATTATGAATTTTAAATAAATTGCTACTGTATAAATTACTTATATATATATATATATTACTAACACTGAAATCACTAGTAAAATTAAAAAATCAAATGTTAACATTGCACCAGCTTCTATACCTTGAATAACTTGTGCAACTGTTAACCGAGATCTCACCGACTGAAGGAAAATTTTCCAAGACGATTCGTAAAAATTAGATGATCTGAAATAATAATAATATTAGTAATAAATCATTTATGAATTTAGGATTATTAAAGCATATTATACATAAATATATAAGCATTTTAACGGTAAGTTGGCTTTAAAAATGTTATATATTTGAATTTGAATGATATTTCTTATTATTATTATTAGTAGTTCAGTCTAAATTTTCAGTTATAACCAAATTTAGACTTAATTTTAGAATTTTAAAATAAGTTTTTCAAATTTTATCACGTGTGATATAATCACTATTTCGTATGTTGAAAGAATTCTTCACTCAGGATATAATAGCATAGGTAAGTACAAAATATTAAAAATTTATGAAATTTGGCTATAAATTGGGAAATAAGAAACGTCGGGAAACCAAAATTTGTTTATAGATTCTTATTTAACCAAATTATCATTAAGTGACAACCCGCATGTAACTAAACCTTTATACAAATTTTCAATAACTTAATTTAAATTGTTTGATAAAATTACTTCATAATAACAGTGACTCTCTTGAGCTTATTGAAACTTATTTTGTTCTTTAAAATAAATAATTAGGTACTAACTTGTTATTTTGACTAGTGTCAAAAACCGGTTGGTCAGACATAGGATCATGATAATACAACGAACAAGGTAAAACTCTAGAAAAATTAAATATAATATATAAAATAGGCTTTGAGAAATTCCTATAAACAAGGTGAAAAAGACTGTATGTTACATCAGTTTTTTCGTTTTAATATGCGAAATATATACCATAAATGTATCTACTTATATAGGAAAAAACTAAAAACTACATATAATTAATATAATCTAAAACTATATATTAAAGTTTAAATATTTTTGTGGGTATGTTTTTTTATAACGGGTAAAATTGAATTTCTATAAATTGTAACATATAATGTTTTAATCACCCTGCCATAGTATACGTTTATCATTTAATAATTATGTATAACAATCTATTTAGTATCTATATATTCATTATATTATAATTACACTACTATTGAATTAAATTTCACTCCAATGCCATTTTCCATGAATAAATCCAATATTTGTTCACAATGTTCATTGGAAGCAATCGAAAAAGTTACCTGAATATATTAAAAAAAAAAAAATTATAATAATCGTGTAACGTAATAAATAATATTCCAACATAAAAAAAATGTAAATTTATAATAGTTAACCGCATTCTACATTTAAGGTATAACCATAATATTTCTAAATAATTATTACTATAATTTATATTATCTTACTTATACACTATAATACCTACGCTTAATTATTACTTACTTAATAGCTTCAATACTTCAATAGAAATAGCAGGTTAACAATACATTAATACCATAATGACAACATTTTCAAGTTACATTAGTACCATTGATTACTAGTATAATTAGTGTTTATAATCAATCATATAGGCATAGCAAAGATGATTGCATAGTATGCCACCAAATACCCTAAAATTCAATGGCGGATTTTCAACATTTTCTTGGGGGGGGTCTTAAAAAATATTATGTTAAAAAGCGAAAAGATTGACTTTAGACATTTCTTCTTCATCCCTTCGGTCCTCGGAGAAATTAATGGTTTAATATAGAAATTAAAAAATGGTTTAATATAATTAAGATTTGAATGCAATGTTATTGCATTATAGAAAATACGATTCTGAACGAAAATTAATATAATTATACAATATATTATACTGATAAGCCGTTCCAAAAGTTCACGTGTGTAAACTATCTATTAGGATACTAAAGAAAAATTCAAGTACTTATGTTCGAAATTGCATTAGTTATTATGAAAAATCTTAAATTAATTTCATCAAAATTACGATTTCCGTGAAATTTGACGTTTTACACTTTTGAGACATTTAAAATATGAGCTAAATAAAGTACTAACAACATGCAATTTTCTACAAAAAGCATACTCCAGTTGTGGTAAATGGACAGTTATTTTTAAAAGTTGCATAATATTCAATTTTACTAAATATTCAAATTTTAGAAGCTTATAAAAAAAATTGTGAATTTAAATTTTCAAAATATTTTGTAAATAGATTAAGTAGTGTATAAGTAGTTTTCTATAAAAATTTTAAACCGTTAAACCCAAAATTGCATGTAATATTAATTATTTTTGGAAACAATTTCAAAGCTCTATAACTCATCGAGAATTAACCAATTGTTTCCAAAATTTTTCTTATTTTGTGGAACACCTATTTGAATACTAATAAAATTTCAAAATCCTACGATCCTAATTAGCAAAAAAAAAAAAGAATTAATTATTATCAGATTAAAAAAATTTGAAATAATGGAAACCATAATTTTGCCGATTTTCGTCATTTTTTGGTAGTTTTTCTTTTCCTAAAGAAAAACTTTTAAGAAAAATGAGCTTAAAAAGTACCAACTAGATGCAATTTATTATTGAAAGTATACTTTATTCATGATAATCAAACCATTATTTCTACCCAAAAAAATGTTTTCAGAGACAAAAAAAAAGTCATCATTGTAAAACTAATACATTCCTTGCTTCGCTCAGAACCTAAAATAATATAAAATTATATAACCATAATAATCGACAATATTCAAATATAATCGTATTATTATTATCCGCAATTTAATGTTACATACGCATATGGTTTTATATATAGGGTTTTTATTTATAAGCAAATATTAATTAAGTAGGTACTTTTCCGTTTGTGTTCACAAGAATAGATAGGAAAGGGTTAAACATTATGTTTTAACAAATTATTTCAGTATTGGTACATCATATTATATCGGTGTCTGGGGGGGGGGGATCCAGACCCAATAAACCCTCCCCTCCTGTAAATCCGCCACTGCTAAAATTTATAAAGAAAATTCAAAATATTTAAAAAGTTGAATTAAATTTAAACTTGTATTTCCTCTTTTTAATAAAAATATTTTGCATATAATGTAAATACTCATTTGAATTAGGAGTCTGGATACGTCTAATATCTATATGTAATCAATACTATGGTTCAATAGTAATTAGTAGGTACACTTTAGTAATAATTATAATAAGCATACAAAATTAATATATTATTTTTATAATTACCGAATGACATTTGTTATCTTTACTTTGAGTCCATATAGAATTTGAAATCCGCAAACTAGTTAAAATTGCTTCCAATGTCTAAAACATTTTGTATTTAGAACTTTAAGAGTTATACAGACATAAATATTATTATATTTTAATTTGAAACAAATAATTTACTAATTAATATTTATGTAATTAAGACGTGTAAATATTTGTAATATGCTATAAACCTACTCGTAGTAATATAGCACATTATATGTAAATATGTAAATATTATGTAATGTGTATACGTAAAGTATAATAATGGGTCTTGTATGATAACTTTCATGGATGAAAATTGAATTAACTATTTCAGTTTTCAATCCCGGATTCGCAGGTAATCCATTTCGCATTCATTATTTTTTATATATTTTTGGATTCTGGTAGAAACGAATAAAAATTATTTAATGGTTTTACAATGATGTGTGTTTTTTTTTAATTATTATTTTTTCATATCTATAGGAATTTTTTAGGGTAAAAATAATAGCCAGATTAACCCGAAGAGGATATGTATGAAGAAAATTATATCTGTAATAAAGTTGGTACTTCATTTAGCTCATTTTTCTGAAATATTTTTCTTTGGCATAAAAATTTAAAAATGGTAAAATGGTTGAAAATCTGGAAAATTCACTGAAACTGTGTAATTTGATGAACTCAATTTAAATATTTCCTGATAACTAATTTAATTTTGAATGTGTAAAAACCTGAACATTTTTAAAAGTATTTATATAGGTAGTCTACATATAAGAAGCATACCTAATCGTATAATACTTAACTCCAGTTTTAAAAAATTTCGTAAATCAAAAATCCAAATTTTGTTTAATAAGTATTTAAAATTGGAATTTTGAGTAAAATTGAATAAATATAATATTTTTATACACCTATATAAACTGTTTATATATTATAAAATATAAAGTTTTTGATTTTAAATACACCAAGCTGATAATTGTATGTGTTTTATGCCATACACCAGAATATGAAAATTTTAACATATTACATTGATGTTTAATTTTTGTGTTTTTAAAAATCTGAAGACACTTTTTTTGGCAGAAATAATGAAATTCTTAATATTTTTCTAATGAAAAAGCTAGAAAAAATAACAACACGGAATCTATAATTTTGACGAATTTAAATTTCATTATTTTACGATAGATAAATAATTTTTCTGTTGCACATTATTTGATAAACGAAGAAAATGAATAAAAATAAATATTATTAGTATATTTGACTAAGTTTCACACAAAATCATTTTTTTCGAATATAATATTATTGCATTTAAATTTTAACTGTTAATTATAATATAACACAATAATACGCCATTACCAATCATTTCTTCATAGCCAAAGGAACAAAGAACGAATGCCTAAAATCGACTGCTCAAGCTTTTTTTTAATTTTAAAACCCCTTTATATGGTATAGCCGTATAAGTACCATATAAGTACGCAAAAACTAACTACCTAATTAACTAATAAAATTAATTTAAATAATTATACAAAAATGATTTACACTAGTACACTTTATAGTTTTTATATATGAAACATGAATCTAGTTTAAACAGTATATAATCATCATAGGTGTAAGAAGAGGGGCTTTAAGGATCCCATTATTTAACTAAATTATTAAAAAATATCTAAATTAATATGTATACGAAAATCAATGAGACTTATCAAGTCCCCATAATTCTTTGGACCGTGCTACGCCTATGATCATAGACACTTAACCAAGTAGTCAAAAAAGGTCATTTTTCAGTTTTCCATTAGCTAGTTCTATATTAATGACTACTGGCATAGAAAATTGCTGCATCAGTTAGTAGTAATATGACAAAAAATGAATTATGGTTTTCATACCAATTAAATTCGTATTAATAATTAATATTAATATACTCGTAATGTTGATTGATATATTGTAGGTAAAATATAATTCTTTAGGTAGGTACTTACTTTTTCCATACTTATTGATAAATTATTATTTGGTCTTCTCTCATCACACATATTAACATCAGATTGATTTGTATCATGTTTAGGTATTTGTTTTGAACAATCACACGGAATATGTTGAGAAAGATGCAGTTCGTGGTGTTCGGTAGGAATTAAAATATTAAACAAAGCTCCAGCCATTATAATAACTAGTAGGTACTAAGTAATATTATAATATTAAGTGTATTGTAAATAATAAAATACAAATAATTTTAATTTTAATAGGTAATTAGATAGTGAATAGTTATTACCTACCTACTAAATTGTACCTATTTAATTATTAATCAATAAAAATTATAAGATATCAGCTGGAAACAATGTAACGTACTGTGCTATAATTAAATGTTAATTTAATAATCGTATAATAATAAAATATTATTACACATACTAAATAGTAATAATACATTACAATATTGCGATTAGGTACATTGTGGCATTGTGTATATTGTAATATACTCTAAGTATATTGTATGTACATTATTAATTATTATGATTTATAAATAATATACCTATACATATTTATATTCATACTTAATTTTAATGTCAAAAAAGTATAAATACAAACAATAATATAGCTAAAACACTATAGGTAATAAAGTAATAAACTAATAACAAATAATATATACCTAATAGTAGTAATAATAATTACGGAAGTATAATTAGAGATTAAATAGGTACTGGATTTGAAAGTTCACGTTCACTGTTCACATACTTAAAATTATTTTAATTAGGAAATTTAAAAATATAAGAAATATATTTTACAAGATCAGCTGTCTATACAATATATAGTAATATTTATTAACTGTAGAATTTATATTACAAAATAAAATATTTCAAATAATTCAATAATTCATATTTAATAATATATTATAATTACACTATCACCAGGTATGACGTATGTATATATCCGTAATAGTTTAGGTCTTAGGTACCTACTGATTATTTATTAATTATATTTTATATCATTAATGTTTACATTGAAACGACCCTAAACTATATTATAAAGTTATCATATATAGGTAATTCCTTATAGCATAATAAAATACCTTCTTTATAATCTTTATATATATAATTTAACATATTTAACATATTCAGATAGGTATTTAGTAGACGTATAAAAATCATTTAAATTTTACTTACCTACTTACGTAGGGACTTAAAAATTTGTTTGATCATTCTTATAAGTAGTTTACATGCGTGATAAAATTTTGGAATGGGTTATCAGTATAATGTATATAGTACATCTGAGCGAAACTCAATATAATACGATATTTTATACTGATAAACTATTCCAAAAAATACCACGTGTGTAAACTACTTATGAGAATACTCAAAAAAATTTACAAGTACCTACCTACGTTCAAAATTGGATTAGTTATTAAGAAAATCTAAAATCAATTTCGTCAATATTACGGTTTCCGTGAATTTTTCCGATTTTCCGCCTTTTGTTAGTAGTTTTTCTTCTCCCAAGATAAAAATTTTGAGAAATTCGAAAAATAATCCAGATAAAGTGCCAACTAGATGCAATTTTCTATCGAAAGCACACCTTATTTGTTACAATCAAACCATTATTTCTACCCAAAAAAGTGTCTTCAAACAAAAAATAATAATAATAAAATACAATTTTACTAAATATTCAAATTTTAGAAGCTTATATAAAAAATTGTGACTTACGATTTTCAAAATATTTTGAAAATAGATTAAGTAGTGTATGAGTAGGCTTCCATATAAATATCAAACAGTTAAACTCAAAATTTCAATAATATTAATTATTATTGGAAAAATTTCAACGCCCTATATTAAGTCAGAAAATCTACCAATCCATCCTAAAATTTTATCACGCATGTAAACTACCTGTCTACCTATATGAAAATATAAACCTCATAAAATGTTGAATTCCCTACGATCAAAACTCAATAATTGTCACGAATTAAAAAACTTTAAAATAACAGAAACCGTAATTTTACCGATTTTCAGCCTTTTTTGGTAGTTTTAGCTTTAAAAGCTTATAAAAAAAGTTAAGATTTTCATAATATTTTGTAAAAATATTAAGTACTATATGATTAGTCTTCTATAAGCTTTTCAAACTGATAAATTCAAAATTGCAGATAATATTATACATTTTAGAAAAAAATTTCGTAGCTCTATACTTCGTCAGAAAATTAACTAATGTGTTCCAAAATTTTACCACGTGTGTAATATACCGATGTGAATATACAAAAAAAAATGTCAAGTCCCCACATTCAAAACTTAATTAGTTATTACAAATTAAAAAAATTTTAAATAACAGAATTCTCGCTTCGCTCAGAATCTAAAATTGTTTTTTTTTAGTGGTGGGGGGTTAGTAATTCTTTAAGGTCAGAACCATTTGAACCATATATTTTTTAAGAGCTAGGCGCCACTAATTATACTTTAATTTATAATAAATTAAAATAAGTTATGAGTTACAAGTACTTATATATCGCTTATACCGTGAACGTGTTCTCTCAGAATATAATTAATATATATAATTAGTTTTTTTCGAATCTTAATAATATACAGCAATATCATTTTAGCACAAATTATTGAAGGCAGACATTTTACCACAAATATCAGGTTGGTTTTATTTATTTTATGCGAGGAATGTATTGTTTCTACGATGATTATAAGATGATTTTTTTTTAAGTATGAAAACATTTTTTTGGGTAGAAATAATAGTTCGATTATCACGTATAACATATGCTTCGCTTGCAAATGTTGTTTACTTGGTACTTTATTTAGCTCATTTTTCGAATTTCCCAAAAGTTATTTCTTAAACAGCGGAAAATCGGCAATTTTTATAGATTTTTTTCTGATGTATGAAAATTTTTTTTCAGGTAGAAATAATGGTCTAATTACCACAAATAAGGTACCTTTTTTATACCAAATTTCATCTAGTTGGTACTTTACTTAGCTCTTTTTTTAAATTTCCCATCAGTTTTTCCTTGAAAAGGAATGATATCTCCTTAAATATTGATCGTAGGGATTTGAAATTTATTTTGCATATTTACATATGTAATTTACATTCGTGGTAAATTTTGAAATGAATTATCAGTATAATATATTGCACTATTGCAATATATATAGATACGATCAGAATCGTATTTTCCAATGCAATATCATTGCATGCAAATCTTAATAATTATAATAAACCACTAATTAACAAAGGAAGAATGTCCACGATCGGCCTTCCCAGTTTTTTTTAATATTTATATTTTTGATAGGTAAAATTTAATGTTCATAAATTATAAATTAGATTTTTTTTTATACAGTGCGTATTTAGGAATTTTTTAACTTTGAAGAAAAGACATAAAAATATCAAAAATTTCTAGTACCTACTTCCTACGTTCAAAATTGCATTTGTTATTTTGAAATAAAAAAATTAAAAAAACGAAAACCGTAATTTTGCATTTTTGGTAGTTTTTCTTCTCCTAAGCAGGCAGTCAAAACGGGTTCGAACTTGGTTTTGAAAATCGGGTAACCCGGGAAAAATTTGATTCCGGTTTTAACCCGTAAAACGAAACCCAAATAATTATGAACCCGGTTTTAACCCGAAAACTGAAAATATTACTATTTGTAATCCCTGATTTACTTCGAAACCCAAAGAATTTTAATTTTTGTATTTTATTCAAAACGAGAAAAAAAAATAAAAAAAATAAATATTTTATAATAAATAATAAGAATATTTTCATTTTCCTACATGTAATATTCAATTCACATTCATAATGTTTTTCCATTAGTGTGGTGAATTAATGATTAACATTAACGACATAATATTATTATTATGTCTCGTTATTTTTAGTCTTTAAGAGTTTATTTTGGTATCAACTATTATTATATTATTCATTATTGTTACTTGTATTTTATTCATATTGGTATATAATGATAAATTATTATGAATATTGTTTACGTGTTCCATTTATATATAAGATTACAATAATACAATATGCAATTGCATTTATGGGTTGGTAATATAATTTTATCAGGGAGTCAAAACGGGTTCGAACCCAGTTTTGAAAACCGGGTAACCCGGGAAAAATGTGATCCCGGTTTTAACCCGAAAACCGAAACCCAAAAATTCTAAAACCCAGTTTCAACCCGGATTTCGAAATCTAAATAATTACAAAACTTGGGTTGAACCCGAAATTCGAAACCCGATTAAAATTAACCCGTTTTGACTCCCTGCTCCTAAGGGAAAACTTTTAAAAATTCGAAAAATGAGTCTAATAAAATACCAAGATGGTACAGTTTTTTACAGAAAGCACATCCTATTTGTGGTTTTCGGACTATTATTTCTACCTGAAAAAATGATTTATACATAAAAAAAAACTTCATTGTAATAACAATACATTCCTTGCTCATAATGTAAAATAGATTTAATAATTTAATAATTTGATTACAATGTTATTAACGTATTATGACTGATATTTACAATTCTCAAAATGTATGTTGAAAAATCAGGATTATCCCCCCCAACTATGACAAAATCATTTGACCGCCACTAGTGCTTCTTGTGCCCTGTTGGCTGTTGTTAATGTTTATGTATGAAGCCTACTCATATAATACGTTATTAATTTCCAAAATATTTTGAAAATCGTAAGTCATAACTTTATTTTATAAGCTTCTAAAATTTGAATATTTTTAGTAAAATTTAATATTATGATATTTTTTTTCTATGATATAAAGACACTTTTACGGGTAAAAAGATAATCGAAATGGTTCGATTATCGCAAATAGGGTATGCTTTCGGTAGCAAATTGCATCTAATATTCTAGTTGGTACTTTATTTAACTTATTTTTCGAATTTTTCAAAAGTTTTTCCTTAAGAGGAGAAAAACTACAAAAAAAAGGTGGAAAAATTACGGTTTCTGAAATTTAAATTTTTTTAATTTCGTGATAAATAATTGAGTTTTAATTGAAAGTGTCTTGAAATTTTTTTGAGTATTTATTTAGGTGTACTTCATTAGAGGAAAAAATTTGGAAATAATTGATTGATTTTCTGACTAAGTATAGAGTTTTGATATTTTTTTTCAAAAATGTTTAATATTTCCTGTAATTTTTCGTTTATCGTATTTATAATTTTATCGAAGTCTAGACATATACTACTTAATATTTTTACAAAATATTTTGATAATCGTGACTGTCAATTTTTTTTATAAGCTTTTAAAGTTCTTGAAAATTGACAAAAATATGATATCATTATTTTAAATTATTTCATTTATTGATAACTAATTAAGTTTAGATCGTAGAAACTTGGCATTTATTTTAAATATTTACATTTGTAATTTACACACGTAGTAAAATTTTAGAATGGATTATCAGTATAATATAGTTTCGTTCAGAATCGTATTTTCTAATGCAATATCATTGCATTAAAATTTTAAGTATAATAAACCACCAATTTACCGAGTACTGTAGGAACGAAGGAGCAACGTCTACAACCGACCTTTTTTTTAGTATAAAATGTAAGATTTATTTATAAATATATATTGCAACCTGAAAATAAAAAAAAAACTATTAACAATGACTTATTGGAAATTCTAAGAAATATTATATATGATAAATAATGACAAAATGTAATTTATATTATTTAATTGTTAGTATTTTAAATAATATTAATAAAGTGGAAATTATTAGTAATTGATTATAATTAAGATTTGAATGCAATATTTCATTCGAAAATTCGATTCTGAGCAAAACTTAATATAATACAATATATTATACTGATAATCCATTCCAAAATTTAAGACATGTGATAACTATTTATGAGAATACATAAAAAAATTTATGAGTTCTAACGTTCGAAATTGTATTAGTTATCATGACAATCTAAAATCAATTTTGTCAAAATTACAATTTTAATATTTTGCCGTTTTTTGATAATTTTTCATTCCGAAAAAGTGTCTTCAGATATATATAAAAAAAATTTAAAAAGCATTATTAACCAATACATTCTTCGTTTCGCTCAGAATCTAAAAATATGTTTTTATTTTAATGAAAACATGTCGTCTTTTTTTGTTAGCTGTAAATGGTAACCTTAATCATGTCACTCGATTACCTATATTATAATATATAATAAAATATATTATTATAATGCAAAAAAATGTTTTTTTTTTTCGAACACCAACGGAAAATATTCATTAGTATTTAGTTTAAGAGTTTGATACTTTGTACTTGCGGAGTGACCAACGTTTTTCGTTAACAAATTTTGCATATGGATTACAAATGTTTTGTTTAATTCTCAACCATACCAAATAAAATAGTTTTTTAAACATGCCGAACAGTTTGTGTTAATATGGTTGATTTTATTTTTTGAATCAAATAAACAAAACGTGCAACAAAACTGGTTTTATGTATAATCGGTGGTAAATCATTATAGGAGATGTGGCCATACTGCGATACTCGTTATCGGTCGTTGTCCCCCGGAACGTCTGTTGGCTTCCCGTTGCCTTCGCCTCGCCCTTTGCCAATGGATTGCTTCCTAGCTTCCATTGTTTACTCTTCTCGGTTTTTTGGATTTACGTATTTGTTATTTTTTTTTTTTTTTAGTTTTAGTTTTCTAGTTTTATTTTTGTTATTACACTATTTTAAAATAAATTTTGTCTACCGATTTTAAATTTATAATATTTTATTTCTGGGTTCTGTACTTTATACAATCACAAGTTTACCGGTTTTTTTTAGAATGGCTCCGAAAAAGAGAGAAAAAGAATTAGACAAAAACAGAATGGATCACGCACAAGCCGATCACGAGCTTTTTTTACAAGCATTTGAGAGTAAGTTTGTTTTAACGTTGATATTCTTATTCTGTTTGAATATTATGGTTTTGATGATAAATCCAAATAATTATATAGTAGTATAGTACTATATAATATATTGTATTGGGTACTTTTATCTGCTTTTAAATTCAAAATAATACAAAATTAATTTGTTATTATTTTATAAAAAAAATTAAAAAAATAGGTAAAATCATGGATTTCTGTATACTAAATGATATTAAAATGTAATATTTAATTATTTTAGTTTATTATATATTTATTAAGTATAACTATATAGGTTTAATTAATTTAACTTTTTATATTAGCTACTTATAATGTTATAACAAGTTATGGTAATTAGTTACATTAGTCATTCATTTTTCCATTTTTCCAAATTTAAGTTTTAAAATACAAATTAAAAAATATATATGACTAGTATAAGTATAAGATATCTAATATATATTTGAATTATTTCTTATGTTATATCATAATACATAATATATAGGAATTGTATAAACAAAGAATTTTCTATACTTTTTTTTTTAAGACTACAAAATTTAAACCTTTGGTTTTTCAACTAGTTATTTATTTATACTAATTTATTAATTTATCAATAATGTATTAAATTATAATCATTTAATAGTATTGTATTTTGTTTGTTATAATTTTTTCAGAACCAACCCAGATTTACAAATATTTAAGAAATCGTAGTTTGTTTTCCGTAAGTTATTTTGAAATATGTACATGAATTTGAATTTGAAATTAAAATTTGTATATTTGATTATTTGTTTATTTAAAATATATTTGAGTTGATAAATTATTAGAATATTTTTATATATAAATGCAAAAAAAAAATATATATATATATATATAATTGTTATATAATAATTCAATTTTTAAATATAAAAAAAGGGTACTTGATTTGAGAATTGTAATACATATTGCCAAAATTTGAGAATTTTTCTTTATTTAAAAAATGTAATTTCATTATTATTGGTAAATATATTTATATATAATATATTAAATTAGGTTTAATGTTGTACATATGTAAATATTGTTTGATTGTTTTTTTTAGAAGGAGCAAGGTAATCAGTCAATTTTTCCTATTTTATTATTGTTGAATTCTTTCATTCTACTGCTGAAAGTTTATTCAAACTAAATTTTACATTTTTACTTATTACTTATATTTTTCCTTTTTACACATGGGTATTGAAAGCGGCGATGGGTCTAAACGGCCTCGAATAAGCCATAGAATAGAATAATAGAATTACACATGGGTATAATTTCCTGCAAATCCTATAAAGAACTTCGGTTTTAATTTAAATTCTAGCAAGTTTAATTTCTACTTTTACTCTCATAAGTCCCTCTATTTATGATGTCTATTCATAAAATGTATGTAGCATAGGACTACCTAATAGTCATAGTTAGTAAAAAATATAATGTATTTAGCGTACATTTTTAAACTATGCATACAGTCTTAATTTGTGGTCTAAGGTAGCTGACCCCATATAGTTGGGAGGTAAGGCTAATAAGAAGAAGAATTTCATTCTATTTTATTCTATTATATATATTTACATAATTTACTGTTTAGTCTCTACCAATGTTATTGACATATTTTTTAAATTTAAAATATTCTCAAACTTAAGTATTGGTCTATAGTATATGCAGATATCTCCACTGCTAAATTTTGTAATACCCCTATTAAATAATTTTAATTGTACAGTATATAAAGATATTAATAATAAATTTTATATACTATAAATGTATAACAACTTAACTTTTTCATATATTATACTTATCTTTATTATTAAGTAATTCATTACATTTGAATTATTTGATTTATTTATTAATTACATTTATATATAACCAATAAGTAATAAAGCATTTAATATTCAATTTATAGCTATTTATATATATATATATAGTTTAAACATTAATCATTACTTAACAATAACTATATTATAATAATAAATTATCCATCAATAAATCAAAAATAAATGTTAATAAAAATTATTAATAATTAATAGTAAATAGACAAAATAATAGAAAATGGATCAAAATACACATCATTTTGTTTTTAAATTAATTTTTTAATCAAATATAAAAACTATAATGAGTTATAAAAATTTATAATAATATATTAGTTTAAGTAATATTACATTTTAAGGTACTACATTTTATTAGTAATTTCAATTGATTACTAGTTATATATGCTAAAGTAGCATTTAAAAATGTGAATTCATTTCAGCCAATTTAATTATAATTATAATATTTATAATTTTGTTTATTCAATACCAATGGTAATTAATTTTTAGTTATTATTTAAAGTATTATATTAATAAATATTTTTAAATTTCCTAAATAATATCTATATTATTATACAGAGTATATATGTATATGTGTATATTAGGGTGGTTCAAAATATTTTACTTAAAATACTATATTCAGCACATGTCAATTTTATGTTATATAAGATTATAATTATAAAAAAAATTGAGCTTCGAAAATGGCTAAGAAGGGGGTGGGATAATTCTTTTTCATATCTTTGCAAGTTTACAAATTCTTTATCTTCATTTATTTTTATAATTGTCATTGCATTTACGTGTGCAATATTAAATAAATGATTTAAACCATAAATAAAAGTTTGTTTTTATTGTTTATGTAAATCACTACTTCTATTTTTATTTTTTTCAAGTGTTCTACACTTTTTACATGGTAATTTATTACTACCTGTTATTTGATTTTTTACTGAATCAATTAAATAAATGTTTCGTTTTGGCATATTTAAAATTAACAGAAATACAATTAAGACGCGAAATACAATTACAACTATACTAATAATGAACTTCAATTGAACTATACATTTATTGTATGATTGATGAAAAATCAATATACGAAACTAATGTGATAAAATATAAAATTTCCCATTTAATTTTGTACAAATTGGTCATATGTAAGTAGGTAAGTAGGTATATATACTTTTAGCGTGCAGATCAATAAGGCACGTTGGAAGTAAAAAACATAAATCGCTATGCTTCGTGAGTGTTAGACAGAAAGAATATGTGAGTATCCAACGCCCTTAACATATTTATTGTAACAAGAATAGAATATATATATATGATATTATATATTATATACTGTTTTATTGCTGCAGACAATAATTTAGTGTGAAAAAATTAAAACAGTAAAATTACCCCATGGGCGTAGTTTGCTAGGAACAGGGTGAGATACAGTACCCCAAAATTTCTTGTAGCCCTCTTTTAACAGGTTAAAATTTAACCTGTTAATTATTATTAACCTAGGTTTCATATCCCCAATATTTACTACTATAAGCCTCCTTAGATAATTATTTCAAACTATGCCCATACCCATAGAATCTTATATATACATTATACTTATATATCTCGTATACTCATATAGGAATTTCACACATGTCAAATTTTTCACAAGATGGTTTTTGATAAATAGAACGTGTGTTGTTTCCAAATTTTGTAATTTTTTTTTCCAATATAGTTTTAGATCATTCTAATATATATATATATATATGATATTTATGTCCAAGTTATATAATTTGATAGGGTAATAAAAAATAGATATAATTAAATAAAATTATATTTGAAAAACTATGCACTGGATTTTATTTTATAGGTACATACATTTTATTTTTCTAAACTAATATAAATATTTTGTATATATAATATATTTGTTTTGTTTTTATAGCCATTATTTTTAGTTAGAACATTAAGCTACATGAGAGCAAATCGTCCAAGATCAAAGCATCTAAAAAAGAAATTAGACATTGACACTTTATTAAATACTGTGGAAAATAAACTTTTTGAAAAGAAAACTTGTAATAAACGATATTTGACAATAACTTATATTGGATATTACGATGACAAAAGTAATTCTATTATACTATAAATTAATTTGTTGTTGTATTCTATTTATTAAAATAGTAAGTAAAATATGTTTTTTATGCTTTAAATGGCTTTAAATATTTCAGTGAAAAATGAAAATGAACCCATTAAAATTGAAACTAGTCTTATGAAAGTTAGTCACAAGAAACGAAAAGATGCTTGCCCATTTTCATTAGTAATATATTTATTTATTTTAAAAGATATAATATAATCTCATCTATCAATTTTTAATTATAATTTAGGTTTCTTATGGTTTATCATCTGTTCCTGTCAACCCAAATTGTACTCAATTAACATCACAAGGAGCAATTGTATCTATTCCTGTTGACTCATTTACCACTTTGAATGGACATATGTCTAAATCCCATCATTTATTAGTTAGGGTTATGAATATAATTTCAAGTTCAGATTCTGAAAATACTGGTAGGTATAAATTTACTCATTTTCTACTAAAAATAATTATAATTAAATAATTTTTTAAGTTTAATAAAAATAAAAATTTTTTAAAATATAGTTATACTTCATGTTAATTAATTTGTAGATTTAAAATGGTCTAATTTAAACCATAAAACTACATTTTAACTAGTGTTTGAATATTATGGTAGGATGTAGCCAAATTTTTGTGAGCAAATTTATCAAAATATCAATATTTGATATATATATATATTTAATTAACAAGTAAATAAATTATATTTAGATATTTAAAAATGAATCTATACAGTACATCTACTTATTTAAAAAAAAAAAAAAAATAGTATAACACTGCAGTTTTACCTAAATCATGTTTAGTTTATTTTTATTCTACATGGACCTGAAATAATGCTGGAAAAATAGGTGTATTGATATGTATCGATCCAATTTATTACAAATATCAATATTTTGAAAATCAATATTTTTAGCCCATCTCTAGTAGGAGGGCTTAGGCTGTAGAGAGTAAATTCTATAAAATATAAATGTATACGTGTATACAATGTTAGCAATGCCCAACTATATTAAGGTTGCGGTGTGGAATCGGTCCTTGCCTGTCCGATGAGGTACAGTCTTATTCCACACTAGGTATACATCTTTAGATCATTTTTACTATTTGTTTTCCAATTTAAAAACCAATTATTGTAATAGAAACACTTGAAATTGAATCACTTATTTGTGTTTACTACACTATTTTTTTTCTTTGTCTTTAAAACAAAACAGTAAAACTATAGCTGCATAGTTCTTAAATTGTGTTGATTAGAACTTGTTATTAAAACACTTAACAATTTTATTGTTCTCACATATGCTTTATGTATAATGTTATTAAATAATAAAGTTCTTTGCTCTGTTATTAAATTTCTATCTTTAAATTTGAATTTAGATTTTACTCAAACACCACAATTTAAGAACGGTGTATCTATAAATTAGCTATATTCTCCAAGATAGTTAAAATGTGGTATCCTGTTAATTGTACATATTAATTAATGTAGCCTATTAAAATAAAATACGTTTTTCTGTGGTAAAGCATTTATAGAAGGAAAAATGTATAACATTTTGGTTTATGGTACATTTATGGTTTAACTTAATATGTAATTTTTGTAACATACAATTTTAATCCTCCTGTTACTTGTATATAGTGTATATATTATGTTAATATTATATATTGTAAGTATAACATATAATGTTATAAATGTATGTCATATGTTATAATAATTTTGAATGGCTTTAACTTTTAATAAGTTTCAGGCATATCATATTAAAATATAAAATAAAACTACATAATATATAAAGGAATACAAATATTTTGAAGATATAATGGTGTAAACAATACTTTGGTGTGGTATAATGTAACCATTATGAATAATATATCGCTTCTTATTACTTGCTCTAAAAAATTGTAAATTATATTTAATTATATTACTTTATGTGAATTCTAGAACCAAGTCAAAAAAAAAGAAAAATAAGTATTAAAGAAGGAAATGGTGTTAATAAAAAAGAATTTGGTGCAAATTTAGTTATACATGACAAACAAAACCGTTGTTTATTAAAAGATGGCGATTATGACTGTATCGTAGAAGAAATAAATGTAAGTCCAATTTCAGCTGCAGGAAAATCGGCTTCATGGGAACGTCTTAAAGTAAATATGCCTTTGTTATTTATATGCAATTATATTTAAAATTTTCAATAATATTTTAGGAAGTAAGAACTGGACCACAATTTGGTACATTTGAAAATCGTAATAAGATCAAGCTTCGTTTGAAATGGTCATCAGAGCCAAATAATACTACAGTTGAATATCCTCTTGTTGATAATAAAGAAAATAATTGGCCATGTATTAAAGAATATTCTATTTATATTTTAATAACTTTTTAATGTGACTTAAATTTTTATAGCATCAAATTCAAGAAGAAATAGTAGTGCTCAAAATGCCAATGGTACTATGGATAATTCATCATCAAATAAGTTAAAAATAGTATACCAATTTTTATATAATAACAACAGTCGTCAACAAACAGAAGCTAGTGAAGATTTACATTGTCCTTGGTGTACATTGGATTGCTTCACATTGTATGCATTACTTAAGCATTTGAAACTATGTCATGCTAGGTTTACATTTTCTTATGTTGTAAGTTATATTATATTAAAGAGTATTTAAAATTGAATTTACAATAAAATGAAAACTTACAGCCAACAGGATCTGGTGCACGAATTGATGTTGCAATAAATGAACATTATGATGGTTGTTATATTGGTAGTCCACAAGATTTAATTGCACAACCACAAAGAGATGAATCCAAGAATGTTGGATATCGTGTAACTAGAGTAGGTCCTGTGAGACGTACAGTTGTATCAAAAATAGTGGTTTGTCATCCAAAAAGACTCAGACGTGCATCATTATCAGAATTTCTACACGAGTTAGAAGATACTGATGGATATGATGGTCAAAGGCCATATGTTACGGGACATAATAGGTGAATTTAGATATTTGATAAACATAAAATAACATAAGATATTGGCATTGTTGGTTATATTTTAAAAAATAATTTGTTTTTAGTTTTACAACTTTGTGTATAAACTTTTTATATTTATGTATTTATAAAAGTATAATAATTTATATTTAAATTGTACTACAGTCAGGTCCGAATTTTGGAGGGGGGAGTGTCCCATATTGCCCCTAGCAGCAATTTTTGAAAGGATGGCAAATTTTTACTAGACCAGAAAATTTCATTATTAATACATAATTTTTCATATATATATTTTTTTATGTAAAACTAAGGCAGTTATCGTGTCATTAGTCAACTTCTAATTACAAAAAAATTATTGATGGTTTTTAATATAATATTTTTTATATTTCATAAATCTTTTATACATTTCATAATTTTATTATGTAGGTATTTCTACCTATATTTGAATAGAAATAAGGATACATTTTTTTTTAGTTTTATTTAAAAAAATGTGTTTTTTATTTTGAAGAGGGGTAAGGCCGTAAAATTGTGATGTCCAGGAATGGCAAAAGTCAAAATACGGCCCTAAATACAGTAGAGACTGTATTATAATACTAAAGTTTTATTATCTGGTTATTTATTAATGTCCTAATCATTATTTAACAAATAATTCAAAATTATGATTTACCATCTGTACAAAGTAATTCAAATATATATTTTTTTTTTATCAATTTTGTTAAAAATTATTTATACATTATTTAAACCATATATTATTACACATAATTTTTGTTAGACCTATTAATATCTTACATTTAAAACTATTTTAAATATTTATCACTATTAATTTATACCATGGGAATGAATTATTTTATTATAACTTTCAGACTATATCATCATACATCAACATGTCTTCCTATTTATCCACGAGAAATGGATGTAGATAGTGAAGATGAAAGTGACCCTATATGGTTACGGAAAAAGACTGCAATGATGATTGATGAATTTACTGATGTGAATGATGGTGAAAAAGAAATAATGAAGATGTGGAATTTACATGTTATGCGAGAAGGGTATAAAGACATTTATAATAAAGTGAAGTCGGGCCAGCAAATAAAAAATAGCAATTAATGAAGTAACAAATGTTAATTGGTGACTAGTGATTATTCAAATTAACAAATCATGAAATGCTTATTCAATAACATTGACCAATATTTAACACACTTTGTTTATAGTTGTAATAAATTCTTCCATTAGATACCGCCAGAAATTATTTTTTGTTTGCCCGATTATAGTTATAGTTAAAATACAAATAATATATTATTTATAATTTTTTTAATGTTTTCAGATTTGTTGGTGATTGTCAAATATCTTTAGCTTTAAGCATGTTTGTTGAATCTAAAGGTAGAGATATTCTTCAGAAAAATTTATATAGGAATTTTATGTTACATTTATGCAATTTGTGTGACTTGCGTCTTATTAGTCCAGTAACGTTTTATACAACTATACAAAAATTACAAGATATTATAGCCATAGACTCTGAAGCTAGCAATGTACTATATGAATCTTTTGAAGCACAGCGGAAATATTGGCGTGAGGAAGGGGCTAAAAAAGCTGAAGATCGTACAGAAATCCGGTGTTTGGTTCAAAGTCCATTACAATCTGATATTGGTACTCGACGTAAACCTGCTGGGTCATTTTACCCCTTGAAACTTCAAGATAAATTTAAAGGAAAAGTAATTAAACAACAAAATGGTCGTAAAGGCAATTCTGCTAGACAAAATCCTCCTGCCACAAAAAATGCAAACACTATTGAAGAAAAGAAATCTGATAAAAAAAGTGACAAAAAAGGAGGTTCTACAACTAGATCTCAATCTGCTGTTCGAACTGATAAGCCAGAAAAACCAGCAGAAAAACGCAATAGTACATCTTTGAATGGTGAAGATCATAAAATATCTGCAACTTTTACAGTACGACGTAGAACATTTCCTACGTTGACTGATAAAAAAAAACCAGTTCCTGAAAAATTGCCGACAAATGTTTCTGAAACTATAAGGCGAAAGTAATTAGGTAATTATTGTAATATTTTTAAGTCAAGTTTTTCTCAAAATACCTAAAATGTTGATCATTATTGTCTTCTAAACTTGGGTATAGGAAACAATTATACTAAGACTACGTTCATATTTTTGTGATCATAAAATATGATTATATTATTATTGATCTTTGTACAGTAGAAAGAAAAATGTAAAAACTTATTAACTTTGTGTTTTTTAATTAAGATTAAATTTATTTATTTTCTTATTAGTTGTAAAAAAACTTCTTTTACATTCTAAGCGAAGTGAAGAATATGTTGGTTTTATAAAGATGTTTTTATTTTTAATTTTTTTTTTTTTCTGAAGACACTTTTTGGGTAGAAATTATAGTCTGATTACTATGAATAGAGTATGCTTTCAGTTACAAATTTTATATACTTGGTACTTTATTTAAAAAAATTTTTTATAAGTTTTTTCTTAAGATATGAAAAACTATCAAAAAATGGCAGAAAAACAGCAAAATTGTGATTGCCGAGAATTTGAATTTAAATATTTTGGAATGGTGTATCAGTATTATATACTGTATTATATTGAGTTTCGCTTAGAATCATATCTTTGAATACCATATCATTGCATTAAAATCTTAATTATAATAAACCATTAATTTCTCCTAGGACCAAAGGGATGAAGGAGGAACATTCAAAATCAATCTTCCTGCTTTCTTTTTTACAAATTAAAATTTGTATTATTATTATTTAGGAATGGTGAATTTAATACTTACTATAATAACTATAACTATAAGAAAGCTATGAATGTTAAAATAAATATTTTAAAATTATTTATTAGCAATATATTATTAATAAACAATTTAGTCTTTTTATTTTTATCTCACCAGTATAATCAATATATAATTTAGAGTTGCCATACAAACACAGAATTATTTCATTTATTTCTAAAAAATTACTCCATATTTGTTTCTATTTAATTTTATGCATATAAAATAAATTTAATGTATCTAATTTAAATAATGTTGATAAAAATGTATTTTGTAAATTTTCATAAATGTTCTTAAACTTGTCATTTAATTATAATTATAGCTACTAAAAAAAAGTTGTTATTCTACTGTGCATTGATTAGATAATCTAATATAGTCATAACTCAATAATAATTTAAATTTATGTAACATTATAACAGACTGCAACTGTAGAGATATTAAATTACATACTATTATTAAATGGCCTTTTTGACTCAAAACATTTATTTGTGTTTAAGAACTTCTAATGTTTTATTCGATCTATTTATAGATGAAATGTTTTTTAATTATGACCTATTATAGTGTGCAATGTAACAGTTCATTATGTACATTTAATCACTAATTTAAAATATATAAATGTTATAGTGTTTCAGTGTCACGGAAGCAATGTGAAATTTGTGTTTAACTGCAAGGTGCATAAAGACCTACAAAATAATAATATATAACTGGTTTATTATTTTAAAGATTTCTAACTTTTAAAAATGCAAATTGTTAGGAATGTTAATTTTAAAAATCATTAACAAAATACTATTTGATATTATTTTTAGACCTAGTTATTATTAAATATTTAAATGTAGAACTTTGATTTAGTTTTTTAAACATCATAGTATCACTAGAGTATTTAATGGAATTATGTTTTGTATAAAAACATTTAAATTTGATTGCGAATATTTAGTAGATAGTTTTTCTTTATTAAAGCAAGTTTTCCTACATTCAAAATATTGTAAATAATATGATAAATTTATTTATAAAAATATATATTAGAGACTTATATGCATAAACACTTTATTATATTGAATTGAAGTTAATTTTTTAAGCCTACAAATATTTACACATAATAATATATATTTATATCTATATACTATATATGTATTTCACATTTGGGTTTTCAGTAAAAATATATTTAACATTTTAATTTTGGGTATACATTCACATATTTATACAGGGTTCGTTTCATAAAATTATAATTTAATATTATTATTGTAACTATTATTTAATTCATGTTTTCTATATTTATTTCAAACGTAAAATTTTCCTTATTTTTATCAATTTAATGCATATATTTTCATATATATATAAGATAATTTCAACCTTTTTAATATTAATTAATAATTATCATGACCACAGATAATTTAATATTTACCAACCCATCTTTTTAATTTAATTTTTTAAACATTTTTATTTTAAAATATAATTAGCATATAACATTAATATTTTAAAATTTTCAATTTTAACACTTCCTATACAATTTTTTTACGGACCCACCAAGATTTTTCGGTAACTTGCTGTTCCAATTCGTCCTATTATTGATGCTTATGAGTTATGACTAATTTAAAATTTCTATCTCTATCTTAAAAGATTAAAAAGTTAATTATTAATAAATTATTGTTATATTCAATTTGATTTAAATTATGTTATTGCTGTCTAAATATGATTAAATACTTTAAATGATAATCATTATAATAAATGTTAATTATAGACTGAAGAAAGAATATTATTTACTATATAAAATAATATTATTTGATCTAATCTGTTTAGTACACAACAAAATTGTTTATTATAAACATATAATCTTTTAATAATAATTCTTTCTTTTATAATATCATTAATTTTTAATAATTATATTTATGTATTTAAAGAATTGATTCATTAATTAAAACTGTAATATAGTATTTTATGGTTAAATAATTTGATATATACAAAAGCAATTACATTCATCAATTTTTAAATTTTTTTTTCTCACTGCCTTTAGTTCACTGCCTTAGTATCTTAAATAATAATAAGAATTTAATTATTGTTTATTTTTTGGGAAAAACATACAAATTTAAAATCCAGTTTTTTTTTTATTTATTTATTTATGTTTTTTTGTTATAAATAATATATTAATATGGATTTTATTATATTAGAAATTATTAAATTAAAGTATATTGACTGTAATAGAATTGCTATCATTCTAAAAATAATTTAGTGTAATACATGATGCATTCAATCGTAATATTATGTACAAATATAATGTAATATCAATTTGTAATTAATATATAAAATGTTGTGTGTATACTATGCAGCAATCACATATTATAATAATTAAATTGTTTGTGTATATACAATATATTATTGTGGTTTTTTAATCTGTAAAATAATCAAGAATTTTGGTTAATTTTGAGTTCTAAATGAAATATTTTGTAATTTCTGATTTAAAAATAATGAATTTGTGATTAATTTACTTATTTGTTGAATAATGAGTAGATATAATAATATAAATTAAATTACACAATTCATAATATTAAGACATTCTCATTTTTTTTTAATAAGTAAAAGTCAAAATCAATATTTACTTTAAAAGAAGTACTATTTAAACATAATTTTTGTTTTTCCCTGTGCACTTTACCTAACACCTATACTTGTGCACTAAAAAACAAAATTATTTACAAAATTCAATATAATATATATTTTTATAATTGTATTTTATTGAATAAATTTAAGATTATTTCAAAATAAAGTGTGTTACTTTAAACAGTATTTGTTGGAAATTGTATATTAACTATATATAAGAGTAGAGTTAAAAATAAAAATTAAACATTTTATTTTAAAAATATTTTGTATGTAAAATGAAGTTATAATTATAACTTTGTCCCCCTCTGAATAACCATTTAGGAATATTATAAAATGTTAATATTAAATATAAAATAACTGTATAAGAAAATTAATTGTAGAGTCCACAGTATAAAGTATTATTTTATGTTTTTATATAACATAGTTCAAAACAACAAAAATCATTTTGTATAGAATCCTATATTAAAAGGTTTTTGTTGTGTTTAGAAACTATTCTCCACAGGGTTCCATCTTCCACACAAGTGTGTGTGACACTTTAATATATTTGGAAAGTTTTGGGGATTAAAATATACCCTTTCTATTTATAAAAGTGTATTATGAGTTAAAACTATTAGTAAAAAAAAGTAAGTCTTAAATAATAAGTATTTAATATGTTTATAAATTGAGACACTGAGTACCACACCTACAACTAACAGTTTACTGAACACAAAATTAAGGAAAAAAAGTAAAATTTTTGTACAGTTTTTTAATACTAAGTTTAAACATCATAAACAGTAATTGTTTAAGTATTATATTAACTAGTTATATATTATACAATACAAGTAGTTTAATTGCTACGTTTAAATATTAATTTAATAGTACATTAATACATATTTTAATACTAAGTAGGTATGTGGTATGTGGTATGTGTGATTTTTATTTTTCTCATTTTGTTTATGTGGAATGATTTGTAGTTAATTTAAATATTACCAATTCTTTTACTTTTTTGTATTGGAAGTATTGTGAAAAATTACAATCTAATAGTTCTACCCGACACCAATTGTTATTTTGTGCCATCAATTCCATGAAGTATTCATAACAAGGAGCGCATACTTCCAAATCGAGTGAACTAAACACATATCTGATATATAAAAACAAAATTCTAGTTAGATCATTTATTCAAGTATATTTAAACACTTATCTAATATGTATTAATGTTTTACTGTATTTGTTAATATTCTAACTATACTAAATACTACAGACTATATGAAAATATAAAAAAATAAAATATCCTTTCATGTAATTTGTGTAAATACTATATTAATGTTATACTTATTATTAGGGCTCGAAAGTTATAAAGATAAAATAATAGTAATGTATTTTGCATAGAAAAATGCACACAAAAAATCCAAAATATTTAATAAAATGTTTATTAAATAAAAAGTAGTGAATAACTCAATAACTGGTAGGTAAAATTTGATATTTTTATTGAGTTGAAAAAATAGTATCAAGGCCTAACAAAACTATAATATATATAATATAATTTTCAGTACCTATCTATTTATTGAAAATTAGTTAAGTAAAAATAGATTTATTATAATTCGTGATGATGAATTCCATAAGTGGAACTGATACAAATTTCCTGGGGGGCTACAAGCTCTATATATATTTTAATATAAAAATTGTATATTATATATGCATCTAGAGCATAAAAATCATTGAACATTTCGCCTTATGTTGATGAAATAAAAAATATATTTGTTGGTAAAAGTGAATTATATAAAGTTCTTGTTATAAGTTTTTACTTTTATTTTATCTTCTCTACAAAAATTTGGGGGTGGGGGGCTAATTTCCCCAAGTCGCCCCTATTTCTGCCTATGATGAATTTGTACAATAAAGATTAATTGCACTATTACACCATGTTAAATTAATAGTCAACAGAAATGATAGTAAGAAATATTTATTTAGAGTAAAAAAACTATGGGTAATAAGGTAAAAATATGAATTTATTATAATGTATAAAATAGGTGCAAAAATTCACATTGAATTTAAAAAAATAGATATTTTTTTTTGAAATTGAACATTTTTAAATTGTATAGAATGGATCCGCGACTTATAAATTAAGAGCATATAAAAAAATCAACGTCCGAACCCTAATTATAATAGATAACATTATATACTGTGGTATTATTACATTAACTTACTAACATTTACCTTTTTTCCATTCCTATATAAGCTGTTTTTCTAGGATGTATTTTCATTATTTTCTTCAATGTATTGACAAATTGAAAAGTTATATCATTATCGTATATCACTAAAACATAAAAAAATATGACATTGTTGTAATTTTTGTTTTTATATTAATTTAGAGGTACCTAAAATTGGTAAGGTTATTTAAATATTTTAAAAGAAAAGAAGTTTTATAATTTGTAAATATAACTTAGCACTTATATGTTTAGCATCTATATTTTTAATCTTAAAATATATTATAGTATTTTAAAATATATATATATATAATTTAATAATTTATACGTACCATCTGCAGCAATTATAATGTTTACATCTTGTAATTTCTTCAATAAAACATCAGGTAATTTAGATTCATTAAAATTTAACGGCATCACAGTCGTACAACTAACAATTATATCTTGATTTAAATTTATGTTTTTTTCAATAATGGATAATATATCTTTGTTATTAATATCTAAATAAATGTCAATTTTTTTTTAAATTTAATTAGTGTTCTTCAGTTTTATTAATATTAAATAGGTACTAAAAATACCTATTCAATAATTTATTATATAAAAAAAAAATAGTAAAAACATAATAAGCAACAAGTAATAAGCGAGGTAGGAAAAGGGGGATTATTTCATAAAATATAGAAATCCCCAGAGTCCCGGAATTGTTTAAAAATCAATATAAAATGATCAAAATGTGTTTCTTTTTTTTTTATAAAATAATGGTTTAGAATCAAAACTTTTGACATTATTTCAATTCGTATAAAAACAAATAGTATAATGGTAATATTGTTTCCTAATCAAATTAATTACATATACAAGCCACAGTTTCAAATGATTTAAATACAAACTTATGTAATAGGTAGATATTATTATATATTATTACAATATACCTATGTTATTCTATGATTAAACTACCTACCTAATAACATTGGCTATAAAAAATATACTATAGGTAGCAGTGCATTTTTTAAGGATTTTTTACTGGGTGACAAACAGGGCCGGATTACGCTTGTAATTTAAGGAGGGCTGTATACTCTTAGTGAGGCCCATATACTCAAAACAATATTTTTTTAGATTCTGAGCGGAGTGAAGAATGTATTGTTTCTATAAAGATTTTTTTTTGTATGTATGAAATCATTTTTTCGGATAGAAATAATGGTCCGATTGCCACAAATAGGGTACCCCTTCTATACTGAATTTCATATAGTTGGTACTTTATGTAGCTCATTTTTTGAATTTCGCAAATGTTTTTCCTTAACAAAGAAAATCCATTCCAAAATTTTACCACGATTGTAAATTACATATGTAAATATTCAAAATAAATTTAAAATTCCTACGATCAAAATTCAAGGAATTATCGTGCTAACAATATTAATATTTAATCATTAATCATGATAAAAATTGTCAGTCACGATTTTCAAAATATTTTGTAAATATATTAAATAGTATATGAGTAGATTTCTATAAAAATTTCAAACCGTTAAACCAAAAATTGCAGGTAATACTAATTTTTTTTTGGAAAAAAGTTCAAAGCCTTATATTTAGCCAAAGAATCAACTAATCCGATCCAAAATTTTACTACACTTGTTTATTACCAAATTTAGTACTCAAAAAAAATGTTCAAGTCCCTACGATCAAAAATTAATTAGTTATCACGAAATAAGAATTACGGAAATCGTAATTTTGCCACGTTTTAGTAGTTTTTCTTCTCCCAAGGAAAAACTTTTGAGAAATTTGAAAAATAAACTTAATAAAGTATCAATAAGATGATACGATTTGCTACCGAAAGTATACCCTATTTGTGGTAATCGAACCATTATCTCTACCCGAAAAATGTTAATGATGATATATATTAATAAATAAATAATATTATTTGTTAGGTATATGCAAATTGATTAATAAGTATATCGTATTGTTATTACGGTCACATTATGCGACCTAAACAGCTCATACAATTTTGGCCAATTAGACATAAATTTTTAACCGCCCGATTCCGACAGGTGGGGAGACGCAACATACTGTTCGTATTGTTATACTTATCAATATATGCAAATACATAAAATTAGTCGACTTATTAGTTATTACAGTGATTACGCGATGATTAAATTATAATTTTATACTTAAATTATTTTATATTTTATTTCAAATAATCGTTGCTTGCGTATGTTGTCTCCGCCTATCATTCGGATTTCCATTGGTCAATCACTTGGATATCAGGTGTATAATTTATATACCTAGATATTTCGTTGCTAAAAATATATATTCCATTGTGTCTCTACTAGACAAATATATTGACAGACATTCACTGGACGAATAGTACCGTTACTGAAGTGGCGGATTTACGGGGAGAGGGGCCCATGTGGTCTTGGACCACCCCCCCAGACACAAATATAATATTATTAATTTATTATATATTTGACGTAATCATACTGAAAATATTTTTTTGGTAGAAATAATGGTCCGATTACAACGAACAGGGGATATTTTCGGTAGAAAATTGCGCCTAGTCGGTATTTCATTTAGCTCATTTTTTGATTTTCTCAAAAGTTTTTCCTTGGGAGAAGAAAAACTACCAAAATATGGCCGAAAATCGGCAAAATTATAGTTTTCGTTATTTTGAATATTTTTAATCCGTGATAAACTGATAACTTAAGTCCGGATTTATATACATCAAAAAAGCTTAAAATAATGTGCAAATATGCATAAAAAAACTTGAAATATGTACCTAATATGCTCTTATCCAAAATATATGCATTTATATGCAAATATATATATTTTTATATTTGTTTTATATTTTTAAATCAAGTGAAAAATGTAAAAATAAATACACTTTTTAATTTATATAATATGCCATTTATTAGAAAAAACTATATTTATATTGGCTTTATTCAGTCCTTTTTCTAAACTTTATTCAGTCAAACAAAAATAAATTACTTAGTAAGCAAACAATATTCATTAAACAATTATTAGGTAAAAAAAATAATGTCCATGAAGATATAGATTTATCAATCTTGCATATTTTTTATAAAAACATATTTTCACATTTATTAAAAAAAATATAGAGAAAAAATTACTTTTTTACAAAAAAGTATAAAATATGCATTTATATGTATTATAAACTTTTTCCTATGCATTCATTGTTAAACAAATCGTCGACATTTCTTATACATACACCAAGATGCATACTCTCAAGAAAAATATGCAATTGTATACAATTCCGGACTCTACTGATAACTAATTAAGTTTTGATCGTGGCGGTGCGAAGTTTTTTCCTCGGTGAAATAGCTGAGAATATCGACACCGTTACCATTACACTGACCCCATAGGCGAAATTTCACAAAATTACAAAGGATGCTAAACATCATCGCGGTTAATAAAATCATAATGACAAATTAAGCTTTTCCGAAACCCCTTGCTCTACTAGAAAGAACGTAGATATTTTTGTATTTTATATCTTATCATTCTTAAACAAGTTAATAGGTACACATAGTACCAATCAAGTACGTAGCCAGGATTTTATTTCGGGATTTTGGAGGGATCCAGATCCAATTGACCCCCTGGATACATGTATACACACAATATACAACGTAAATAAATATAATTTAAATACTATAACATGGGTGCATATAAAAATAACAATTGTATATAATATTTTTTGGTATGTATTATTTTATTATATTTATAATATAATTATTTTTATAAACATAATATTTTAAATAAATAAAAAAACGTCTACTTGAAAGACTAAGAACAAAATGGAAAGACACCGTAGAAAAAGATATGAAACTGATAGATGAGAATGCAACGTTAGACTGGATATTGGACAGAGAAAAATGGAGAGGGCTTACTAGTGGCAGTGCAGGTCCTTAATGGACTGTTAAACTATTGAAGAAGAAAATATAATATTTCTTAAACTTATTTTTATAACCGCATTATAAAAATAAATATTTTGAATTTATTATAAAATCGATAATGTATTATTGAAAATTTTTATATTTCCCTCATTAATTTAAGTTTTTAACTACTTATGTCTTATATTATGATATTATTGATACTCACTAATTACAAAAGAAAAGTTATTATTTTGAAGTTGTAGTATTAATAAATCATGATTCACCCGACACCCATCCCCTTTTAGCATGAAGTACCTAGCTGCTTTATGATAATCCCCTTCGAGTCGTCATTGAAATAAAATAATATTAGCGGTTTACCTGTAAAAATTATTTCCTTGCAATACATGGCAGCTACGATACCAGTCAATCCGACTCCAGATCCGAGTTCCAATACCACTTGATCACTGGTAAAAATATCTCGCCTTTCCATGATGAAGTCGCTCAATAATAACGCACTCCTCCACACTTGCATGCCGACCATATTTAAAGAAGTTCGATTTATATGTTCTGATATATAGTGACATTGACATAAAATAACATATAAAATAGTGATAATTTAAAGATTTAATGTTTTTATATACAATCTATAGCAGTGCCGTAGCCAGGGGGGGGGCACCGAGGGCACGTGCCCCCCACCAGAATTTTTTTTTTTTTTTGTAGGGCTGTACAGTATACTGTTTTAGTGTAGTATAAAGAAATTATACATAAATTTTAATATGTGACAATATAATAATGTTAAAATTATATTTTATTATTTATAACTGAAAAGTTATTACTTATTATTGTTTAATTCTATAAAATAAAATATATAAATAAATAATAATACAAATTGTGATGGTCAATTCGTGGAAAGTAGATAAGTAGGTACTATGTACCATTCTATCATTATAAAACCTAAAAAAAATTAATAAGTGCCCCCCAAAAAAAAAAAATTTCTGACTACGGTACTGGTCTATACTGATGATTTTTAATTATTTTATGAGATTGACTGAATGAAATATTGAATGTTAAGTAGCCTTAGTGATTTTTGTGTTTACCTATAATGATACCCTTGGCGAGAGGATCTCTGGTCACTTCTAGATCACCATCTTCGTCTACGGAAAATTGATCCTGGTAAAACTTTGGTTGAAGTTTAAGTTTAAAAGTACTTCTAACGTCTATAAAAATTAATTACTAATTACTACCAGACATAAAACTGGAAAAAAAAGGATGGTTGTAGACACAAAAAGTCACAGCAATAAAATTAATTGTTTAGATGTCATTACATATAGGTAACGTAATTTATTGATATAATAAAATTATTTGTGGGGTGAAGAAAACCTTAGTCTTATACAATTATATATCATCCTTTAGCACCTTGTAACTGCCTCTGCATTTACAAAGGTCAAAACTGAAAGTTCTTCCTTTATCACGTTAGTATAATAAATTAAAATAAGTTGATTATGTTTTAAATATTATAATATAACGATTATATTCTAAAAGGTAAATATATATTTATATAGGTAAATAAGTACACAGGTTTTATAAGTATTTTAGTTTTAAGCATACCTATATACCTATTTATAAATTTTTTATAAAAAAATCGTGCACCTACTATTTTGTTACTTTTTTTAAATAACTAAATCAAATTACACATAATATAATATATATAGAACCTAGTTTTAAATTTACATTAATGGTGTTAAAACAACATATTTTTTTTATTTGTATAGACGTACTTTTTTTTATTTTAGACTCTAAGCGAAGCGAGGAATGTATTGTTTCTACAAAGATGTTTTTTTTTATGTATGAAAATATTTTTTCGGGTCGAAAAAATTGTCCGATTACCACAAGTAGGGTATGCTTTTGGTAGCAAATCGCGTCCTCTTGATATATTGGCTTTATAAAGCTTATTTTTCGAATTTCTCCAAAGTTTTTCCCTAGGAGAAGAAAAACTACCAAAAAAATCGGCAAAATTTCGATTTTCGTAATTTTTTATTTCGTGATAACTAATTGTGTTTTGATTGTAGGGATTTGAACATTTTTGAGTACTAACATAGGTAATATAGAAGTGTGGTAAATTTTGGAACTGATTAGTTGATTATTTGGCCTAATAAAGATCTATGAACTTTATTTATAAAAAAAATTAATATTACCTACAATTTTGGGAATATAGGTTTAAAAAATTTATAAAAGCCTAATAATATACTTTACATAATATTTTGAAAATCATGACTAACAATTTTTTTTTATAGGCTTTTTATAATTTTTTTTTTGATCTATAAAAAATTTTTTTCGGGTAGAAATAATGGTCCGATGGCTACAAATAGTATACCCTTTCCATATCAAATGTTATCTAGTTGGTACTTTATTTAGCTCATTTTTTAAATTACCCAAAAGTTTTTCCTTAAAAAGCGGAAAATCTGCATTTTTATAGGCTATTTTTTTTTTTTTTTTATGTATGAAAACATTTTTTTGGGGTAGAAATAATGGCCTAATTTTTTTTTGAGTACTAACATAGGTAATATTTACGGTTAGTAAAATTTTGGAACGGATTGGTTGATTTTTTGGCTAAATATAAAACTTTGAACTTTTTTCCAAAAATGTTTAATATTTCCTGCAATTTTTGGTTTATCGGTTTGAATATTTTATCGAAGTCTAATCATATACTATTTAATCTTTTTAAAAATATTTTGAAAATTGTGGCGGACAATTTTTACCACGAAATGATAACTCCTTGAATATTGATCGTAGGGATTTGAATTTTATTTTACATATTTCCATATGTAACTTACATATGGTAAAATTTGGAATGGATTATTAGTATAATATATTGAGATTCGCTCAGAATCGTATTTTCTAATGCAATATCATTGTATTCAAATCTTAATAATTATAATAAACCATTAATTTATCCGATGACCGAAGGGACGAAGGAGGAACATCCTAAATTGACGTTCCCCCTTTTTTGAATATGTATATTCTTAATTTGTTGTACGTAAATTTTTGCAAAGAATAAGGGATACTTTTTAATTCGTTTAATAATAAGACTTTAAATGCGTCTATTGAAATCTATACATATTATATACTTAATAGGTAAAAGATATATAAATAATTTTAATAATTTTTAGAATTTTAGGCACTTGTTGGTTTGTCGTTTATGCTAACAAAAATATATAATAGTATGAAATGTACATAAAAATAATATTAATAATATACATTAGGTAATCTGAAAGTTAGGTATTTACCACCTACCTCTTATAAGTTATAAATGTATACAAACTATATGAAATTAGTATAGAAAATATAAATTACAATAAATCAGTACTGTAGATAAAGAATAAAAATACATATAAGGCTATTATAACCTAATAACTTGTGAGTATAATTTAAATATTTCAAATTGAAACTGATTTTAATTTTAAAATTAATCTCTGAAAATGACTGATGAAGTAACGAGTTATAAAATATAGTTAGAATATTATATAATATTCTCAAATATTGCCTTTTTTCTTTCGATAATGTCTATTAATAAGTTACATTATGAACATAAATCGGTAAATATATATATAGATATAAAAATGATGCAATCATATCAAGACACTAACTATATACTAAGTAAATATACGAGCAATTGGTGTTATGAGTTTTCGTTTTTACATGAAGTTTTTCCATTCTATACACATATAATATTGTCTAGTATATGCACATATAAAAATATAATATATAATATATATAGGTGGCTCATGTGGCTATAAATTATTATCAATTCGAAACGTCATATATTTAAAACTTGAGAATTTTGATATTGGAAGGTTAAAGGGATGCCATAAACCAATGAATAATAACTTGTGAATATGCATATTCGATCTATTGCAGCGCTATATCTACCTATATAATTGTCGTATCACACCAATTTTGGTATATAAAAAAAAGAATAGAACTATATATATCTGTGTTTTTACGTAGGATTTGTCTAATTATTAAATTTTACAATGTTTTATAAGTATTTTGTTAAAAAACGGAAAAATGTATTTTAAACAAATTATGTATATAGGTATAACTAATAAAATATTATTTAAAATTGACAAAACTGACGTACCAACACCAATTATAAGTTCTACTCTTCAATTTTTATACCAAAATCGTTATTCTAAGATAATTATACAACAAGTAATGATCGAAACACAAACATATTTTTTAGATAAAACAATATTTTAATAAATTGACGACATTATTGACGTACCTAAGTACCTTGTAGGCTTGTACAGTTCAACAGTTGTACCTATAATAGTAATATAGTATGTAAATAAAGCAAAGTCTAGCGACGTGGTGAACTTATTATTTTTGAGAGGCAAGTCATAAAATTCCTAATGACCCACCCACCGATTCACTATACATTTGTATACAACAACCATCCATACATTCTAAATAATATTAAATCAATATATAAGTCATTATAGTCGTGTTATTTCATTATTTGTATTTTCATCATAAAATATTCACAAATACAATTATTTATTTCATCTTAATATATGACCCAAATATAAGAGCCCATTTTGGCAATACTAAGTATCTACCCACCATCCTTTGAAAAACTCAGAGGCGATCGCCTTTCTAATTATAATGACGACACCTATATGCTTTTTTAACAAAATATAATATTATTTATTACATTTGAAATTATACTCATCGTTAGGACGATAATACAACTATACAAGTTATATATTACTATTATATTATAGATTATTTTATTATTATTTTTTTTTTTTTGATAAAAGATTTAAAAAACTTCTTTCTATTTGCTTAATTAATTTCTTTAATTCTTTCTTCCAACAAGAATAACACATAAAATTAATGTGTTTCTGACGTTGACAAATGTAAGAACTAACTTCGGAGAGGTTGTTTATAAAAAAATGATTACGAAATCGTTTATTTTTTATTATTTAGCTTAAAGTAGTTGTAGTACAATTATCACCTATAATTTTAAAAAAATCATATTAAACCATAATTGAATTTTTCTTGGCCAAAAAAGTTTAAAAGGCGTCTGAACTTAGCTGTTTATATGAGATATTATGACGGTTCCAATATTAATAAACCTAGCTGTAATATGGGTACAATGTTATTACTAGTACAATATTATTATAGCCAGTGGCGCCGAATATGAGGTTCATGTATGGTCATGATTTGACCAGACCATAATTTGGGGGGTGGTGGTAAAATATCTTAATAGTAATTATTTTATATACTTTTTTAAAAATATATAATTATTTTTAGCCTTTTATTTATAATATATTATATATATTACTATATAATATTAATTAATTATTATGACCTACGCGATATCATTATGGTTTTTAGATAAATTAAAAATTATAAAATATTTTTAAGTGGTTGATATACCATAAATATATATATTATTTGGAAACTATATATTATTTATATATGAAATAATTATGAATATTAGTTAAAAGGTAAATACAAGTACATTTTCAAATTATATTATCATTTTACACGTGCAGTATATTAAAGTATGTACAATTTTAAATATCTAACTTTTGTATTTGAACAGGTGGATAATAGGGTGAATAACATATTGCATATTTCAATATTGTATAATTATGAAAAAGTATTTTTTATGCATATACTATATTTTAATTTATAATATAAATCATTTGCAAATCGAAATAAATAGCATATTGTTATATCCGTTCGGAAAAACTAAAACAAATTAATATTATATATGCGTGTTATATTTTACACGATACATACTTTTTTATAATTTTAGAATTATACCTATAATACACTGTTTATAATTGATTTTACTAAAAAGTATAACATATAAATTATACGAATATACCTAATCAATACAGATACTATAATTGAATATTTATGTAAAATTGTATTTAATACTATATCGTAATAAAATATAGAATATATACTATATGTATACAAAGCAGGGTCATATTTCGAATTTTGGCACCTCGGGGCACTTTTTTTGTGGAAGAGGGGAGGGTGTTAAAAATAACCGAAAAAATGTAAATTTACCGTCACCAAATTTCAGCCCCGGGGAAATTACCGCCCTACCACTACCCCATTATACGGGATTGATACTGAGTGATCAGAAATTCGTGTAATCGTGTTACATTATAGTATTGATTACGTAACAATCATAATATGCCATTATTGCCATTTCCTGATCTTTACGACCCTGTTAATTTTTTCTAACAAAACAATTTGATTACCCTTACACCCTGTATGTACCTATCTATATTACATTATCACATTATCACTACTTTTGCGGCTTTATATCCCCTAATTATGTATAAAAAGAAATTAATTTAGTGAGGCAATAACTTACTTTTGACATCGGAAGTATTGTCAATTCCCCGTTCCTCGTTCATTTCTTGGAATATTTCCGATTGTACAGTATAGATTTTTGTATTTTCGATTTCCATCTTTGTATCTTAATATAAATCAAACAGGTACAATGATTAATTAGGAATAAATTGTTTTTATGAATATAAAATATGTACCTTTTATCTATAGGTACCTAAACATTTAAAATAACTTTAATACTCAAACATTTCCGTACACTTAAATGAGCAAATAATAATAGCCAGGATTCTATTAAATGAATGCCAACAGAAGAAAAACGTTCAGGGTTTATATAAATATTATAGCCAACAAACTCGGCCAAGTTTATTATACTAGAGAACTAGACATTTATTTTATTGTCTCTATTATTAAATGTTTATAATGTGACCGGTATTGTTAATTTTTTTATTGTTGTTGGGTATTTAATATTATATTTTTGTACGAAAATTTAAGTAGTGTATATTTTATTTAATACATGTATTAAAAATTGTAATAAAATTAATTGAACTAAATTATTATATTATTATTAATTCGTTATTTTTCCATAATCACTAATTATATATAGGTACAGTAAACTAAGTGCTATATGAATAATTTTAAAATAAATTTACACGTAAATAAACTACGTGTTACCTACGTTGGTACTTCGTTATACCATATTTAATTTTATAAATTGTATTGTACATATCATAATTAAGATACCTTCACAAATGTTACTGCAACCGCATGTACAATATATCTATATATCTATATATAATATACCTATTATAATGATGCCCATATTGTTGCAGTCTGTATAGGATAATTGAAAACACAAATAATATTCATAATTTCAAACTTTTAAAGTGTGAAGTACCTACGTAATAAATATTTAAGTGATAATTTACATTATGTTATTTTTCCATTAATCTTTTATTCGTTTTATTAGAATTAATTTATTATATTTATATATAAGCAGCTATTTTTCTGCACTTGGGGGCGACAAAAATGTTTAGGTATAGATAGCTCATATAATTTTATACCGTCTAGTTTATGTAATTATATAAGGGGTACCATTTGGGGGGGGGGGGAGCAGGATAGCCTATTTTTTTATAAATATTATCGCTCACATATATAATTTACAAACGCCACCTTCATAATCTACAATAAAACATGGGCGTATTGTATTTATGTTTATTTGTACCATTTTATCGTTTGTATTTTGTATCCTTGTGGTTTGTTTAGGAGTGAATTCATATAATATGTTTAATAAAATTATAACTCAAAAACTTTGTACATCCCTAAAAAAATACATCTCCAATGAAGATGATAGTTACTAACATGATTTTAATATCGAACAAAATTCGCCTGATCGGCATAAAACTTGGCCCCTGCTTCAATTTTCTCCTATGAAAATACTAGAGCAGGGTCGATACCGATAACCGATATTGGAGTATCTGATATCGGGTTTTTTTCGGAACCGAAATAAAACCGATATAATGCGCCGTACTGTTGCATATCGATATATCATTAATTTTTAATAATAATATAAGATATAACACCTATACTAAAATTTATTGGTTTATATATTAACTTTTTTCACGTGACATTACTGGAGTACTGCACTATTGCGTATCTTTTTGACTATGAAATTGTTTAATGCTTATGAGTTTTGTCTAATGTTATATTGTCCAACAGAAGGGAATCATAGAGGTATAAGTCTACATTTTTACTTAATTTCGGGTCTGTCTGTAATTAATAGCGAATTTATTTTAATTATGATTTTATAAATTAACTACTACGGAATAAGGATTAATAAAAATTTGAAAGTGGGATATTTTTTTATAACGTTAAAACTATACGTAACTAGTACTATAGTAGTATTAATACGTATTAGTATTATGTTTAAATTTATAATTGTTTAGTATGAGCATGAATTATTATTTGAAATTGTCAAATAATTGTATGCCACAGCATTATTCGAAACGTTTAGATGGTGGACGGTTTTGGTATAAAAATAAAACTATAAACGGAGTATATCGTATACGGCGAAGAAGATACAATAGAGAACTGCAAGAAATGATGAGTTTGGCCCCAGTAACAAATGTTATCAAAGGTCAAAGAATCCAATGGCTAGGCCATATCCTAAGAAGATAAGAAAATGACCCTTTACGGGTTGGTGTGACGGAAGACCTAAAATCAATGGGTATTGAAGATTCGCACGAAGTTGTACAAGACAGAGAAAAGTGGCGTGATATTGTAGTGACGGCTAAAACTCTTAGAGAGTAGTGTGGCCAGAAGAAGAAGAAGAAGATAAACGGAGTCATTGGAGGAAACGGATGATGCGATTGTAACCAATTGTGTTTAAATTTTCCCGCTCGTTGGAGCCCGTCCCGAGTAGTTCCTAACAGCTGATGTCCCGTGAGGCTGTGTACGAATAGAATCGTTACCCAACGCGAAACCATAATAATTATTTTCACCACACATTTTTGTACACGACTTACAATATAATTTAACAATAAAAATGTAACACGTCGATCTATTCATTGCCTAAACTCATTACTCGTATATTATGTTAATTATAAAAATAATCGTACAACAGTGTGTGACTGCGATGTACATCCGGTAATAGATAAGAGCGAGTGGGACAATGATAAAAATCCGAACGACGTACACAACACTTATTGGCTTGAATATGTGCGCGCGTGTACACTGTTGCCGACGGACCAATGATAGGGCACCACGAGCCAGAATGAATATTTTGTTTACATCATCAACATTTTATCAGCGACGGACGGCACCGCAATACCGCTCATTTTCCTGACAATACTCGTAGGGCGACGTCGCGTCTGTTCTGCCTGTAAGTCTTTTCGTCTATTACGTTTTACATAGTATTTTATATATTCAAAGTTACGTTTTTCATTTAATATTTGTTTCCATCTAATTATATTGTGATTAAATTACAACCTCGTCCATATCAACAAACACTCGAGTAAGCGCCGGTAAGAAACGACGGCTGGTGCCTGGTTTCCATCGTAAACATCATCCGACGAAAGATCTGGACACGTTTACGATGTTCAACCGGTCAACCAGTCTCACATTTAGTAACTTTTATGACTTGCGTATTGTGCATAATGCATTGTACACCATCTTTTAATAATTAATAATCGTGTTTTAATGTTGTAAGTATTGATTTACCTAATCGTTTTGTCGTTTCCGTGTTTGTGCAGATTCAACTCGTCGACATGTTTCTTCGCGTAGCATTCGCAGCGTTCCTTTTGGTGCACTCGACGATCGCCGATGCCGGAATTCAGGAAAATGAACAGGTGGCCATTGAATCTGACGAAGGTGTTCTGGTGTTGACTAACAAAAATTTCGATAACATCGTTTCGACGTCCGAGTTCTTGCTCGTCAAGTTTTGTAAGTATAATGATGTTTTATCACTTCTATAGATCCCGTATTCCCATTGTGACGTTTTGTATTTGTACCACTGCAGATAGATATATATTTTTTAAAGGTTAGAAAAAAATGTTCGTCCCTTGCTTTTCACTCTCTACATCCTTCTATGACGAAAACACAATATAATATATTATTTATCTATTGGGAGGACGATACACAATAGCTTTCTTCCGTCTGTGGAAGGGTGGGGAGTAATCCAAGTAATAATATTTATATGCCCCGAAAATAATAATATATACCTATATTAATGATATGTGGTTGATAACAGAAATGTGATATTTCATCAACATATTTAATTATGTTTTAAGATTAATTTATAGATATATTTATAATTGTAGTATTTCGTAGGGTAAGCAATTATTTTTTAAACTGGTATAGTGTAATGTTTTAAATACAAGCAAGTACGCTGTTCTTGGTTCTTAGTTTTTAAAATTTAAGAAATAATTACAAATTATAATGTTTAGGTATTTGATATATATTAGTTAAACATAAATTATACATTTTAATCATTTAATATTAATATAATAAGTTTAAAAGAAAAAATACTTTATTGTTCAATTAGTCTACAAATTATATTTAAAAGAATTTATTATTTTAACCTGTATGTACATACCTATAATTTTTTCATAGATTTCCATATTGCTTATTTGCCCTTATAATGTATTTCCGTTTATTATAGAATAGACTGTTCTTAATTTTATAACGAATGGGTATTATTATATTTTAATTGTTTTATGTTATACCAATTAAAATTAATATGACAATATATTGTCTCATTAAATATATAAATTGTTTATTATTAGTTCTCAATCAAAACAATTTTTTTAGTTATTTTAACTTTAGGTTAAATTTTAAAGTTTAAAATTGTTCATAGAATTTTTTTTAATTACTTTGTGATTATTAAATTAAATATATTTAAAAACTAAAATTATATATTTAATGATGTCATTAGTAAAGAATGTTTTGAATAAACAACTGTTTTAACGTTTCAAAAAATGTTTATATTCCATTTGATATTATAATGCATATGAAATTTACTATTTTCACTTAGTAAATTCTCTCATTGTATCTAATCTGTCTATTCATTAATTTTAAAATTAAATTGTATTCAATATTATAAATTAAATTTTTATAACAACTTTATTAAGCATTATTAACATATCACATCTGCAGCTGTATAATGTTTATGGATAATATACATATATACAGGGGCGGATAGGCAAAAAAAAATTTACAGGGAAAATATTATTGGGGCAGCACTAAAGCATTAATTATTCTACAAATAGTATAGGTCAGGGATACCAAAACTTTTTTCTGATGAAACCTAAAAACACTAAAAATCCAACTACATAGATATTAGATAGGTATAGATGAAAAATGAATAATATAAAATAATGCAATAACTAAGTTTTTGTGATAGGTATTTCATATAGAATACAACTATTTTGACAAAATTATGTCACACTAAGCTTGACATTAAGAAGTAGCATATTATGAACTGTATTTACATAAATAATTACGTATCTAGAAAATAATATATAAATATTAAACAATTTTAACATTGTTTTTAATTTATTTACAAAGAAGGAAAATTATTAAAATTTTAAATGTAATTATAATTTTTAAAAATTAAAAAAGTAAAATTTTTTGTAGTCAAAAATACTTTTTGTTGCAATAATATTAATAATCATTAAAACTCATTATCAAGATTTGATAAAATATCTTTTTCTAAGGCCATAAGCATGAAACATTCTAAATGCTCTTGTTAATGTTAATGAATTCCTTAAAGCATTTTTTAAGATTTTTAATTTTGAGAATGAACATTCGTAAGGTACTTGCGTAACTGACAGGGTTAAAATTAATTTATAACATAAAAGTAATCCAAGATAAGCTCCACTAAACAAATTATAATGAGTTATTAACTTGTAGCAACAATTAATACAACTGCTTTCATCATGACTGCTACTACTCAATTCACATTTTTCATATTGATTTTAATCAGTGCTATCAGAATCGTCTTTTATTTTATTTATTAACTCAGATTAATGTGTTTGAATATATTTGTTTCAATTTTGCCATTTAGAATGAAAATCTTTTAACTCAACTTGAAGATCATTTAATGTTAATGTAGACAAAAAATTTGAAATTAAATTAATTTAAAACAGTTAGCTGTAAATTTTCTGAATGATCTTTGAAATTTTTAGGGTCAAGATATGAAAAGTCTGCATATAATGTTGTTCCATGTGCTGCATATTTTTTTTAAAACTGTTAATAATTATGCCCATTATTATATTGAACGAATTAATTTCATAAGAAAATAATGGGTCAGTCATAGGATTGTCTACTGTCTCAAAGGAAAATTTTCTTTTTTTTTTTTTAATCCGTATGGGTGGTAAATTTTTATTAATAGTTAAATTTGTGTCATAATTAAGAGATAATTTTTGATTACCCCAATTAACAAAATTTTGAGTTGCATTTAGAATTTCTTTAAAATCTCTGGGTTTGTGTTCTTTTCTTTTTCTCTTTCTTGACCACCTTTACGTTTTTTTCGTTGCATTACAGTTATCCATGGTATAGATATAAATAAATAATCGTGATATGTTTTAAGAATAAAAAAAAAAAAATTGAAAATCGATAAATTATACAGATTATATAGTTCAAAATTGCATATTAACAAATCAAAATACGATAACCAAAAATTATTAAAAAAACTATATAATTATATCCAATAATAAGTGTTATGATTAATTCTATATAATTTCAATTTAATCTAATGGATTTATCATCGGCCTCCACTCATAGAGTAATACTACTCTATGCCTCCAGTCTCCGCAGTAAAAATTATCAGTAAATTACAACTAAATGTGAGTACGGAAATATGGAATGGTAATAAGTTATTAATAATCCTAATACTCTATTAGTTCAACTTATCAGTTATCCCAATGTTATATCATACTAATTTAAACTCAATCAAACATAAATTTATAACCAACAATTAAATGCATCATAAAATTATGGAATTATAAAAATATAGAATGATGGGCCAATTTTTATAAAAGCAATCAAGGCCACCGGGAAAGTCCTCCGTATCCCGGTGGGCCTATCCACCCCTTCATACATATAATAGATAATCAATGAATAATCTATAATGCTTATAATATATTCCAAATACTTTATTTTATATTATAATATACATTTGTTAGTATATTGGGAACTATAGTAGTTAAAATATAATTGGCAATCATAATTATTTTATTTTTAATTTGAATAAGAATGTACATTGTATTTAATTTCTATTCAAACATTTAAATATCAGTAAAAAAAAAAATTATGTTCACAAAATATTTGATTGTTTATGAAACATAATGAGTTTTACAAATGTAACTATTTTTAATAAATTATAAAATTATTATATGCTATATTATATTATAGTATCTACTAAATTATTTTTTTATTTATATATTTTAATTTTATTAGATGATTTGCTAAATTATATTATAAGTTATTATTTTGTATGTATAATTTATAGATGCACCATGGTGTGGTCATTGCAAAAGTTTGGCTCCAGAATATGCAGCTGCAGCTCAACATTTGAGCAAAAGTGAATCATTAATTAAACTAGGGAAGGTAGATGCTACTGTTGAAAGTGAATTAGCTGAAAAGTTTGGTATCCGTGGATATCCAACTTTGAAGTTCTTCAAAAATGGAAAACCAATTGATTATTCAGGTATATCAAATTCAATAGAAACTTATAGAAATTGTAATTATTTATTTTGAATTTATTACATCAACAGGTGGTAGATCAAAAGACGAAATCATCCAATGGGTAACAAAGAAATCTGGCCCAGTATCGAAAGTTTTAGAATCTGAAGAAGAATTCAAATCATTCATTGAAGGAAAGAATGTTGCTATTGTTGGCTATTTCGAAAATCAAGAATCTAATGCAGCAAAACTGTTTTCACAATTGGCCGATTCTATTGATGATCATCCATTTGGTATTGTGACAGATTATTCTAAATTTTCTGATCTAGAACACAAGGATACATTTGTCTTATATAAAGATGTAAGTATTATATTGTATTACTTAAAATATTAAGTAAGTATATATTTTATTTTTATTATTTCAGTTTGATGAAAAGAAAGTTCCATTTGTTGAAGAAATTAAAAATGTTGAAGATCTTAAGACATTTATCTTTGTTCATTCATTACCTCCTGTAATTGAATTTAACCAAGAAACAGCACAGAAAATATTTGGTGGTCATATTAAGAGTCATTTGTTGCTTTTCTTATCCAAAAAGGAAGGACATTTTGATACATTTATTAATGATATCAAGCCCGTAGCTGTTGATTTTAGAGGAAAAGTAAGTATAAAACATCGACATTTTTATTAATACAATGTTAAAGAATGTACTTCAATGAAATTGTACGTTTCTAGATCGTATTTGTTACCATCAATGCTGATGAAGAAGAGCATCAAAGAATCTTAGAGTTCTTTGGAATGAAGAAAGATGAAGTTCCTAGCATGAGAGCAATAAAACTTGAAGATGATATGACCAAATACAAGCCAGAATTGCCTGAATTATCGGGAGTTAATGTCAGGAAATTCGTTTCAGATTTTGTTGCTGGAAAAGTTAAAGTATGTTAGATATTGTTTCTTATTTATATACTATTTTTATTAATTTAAAATTTTTCTTTAGCAACATTTGCTTTCTCAAGATTTACCTGAAGATTGGAACAAGACTCCAGTTTGGACTTTGACTGCTACGAACTTTGATAGTGTAGCTTTAGATGAAAATAAAAATGTTCTTGTGGAATTCTATGCTCCATGGTGTGGACATTGTAAACAACTTGCACCTATTTATGATAAAGTAAATAAATGTTATATTATATGTTTTTATTTAATATAAAACTAATTTTTATATTTCATTTCAATTTTGTATTTCACACATAAATAATAGGTGGGAGAATATTTTGGTGATAAAGAAGATATTGTAATTGCAAAAATGGATGCTACAGTAAATGAACTCGAACATACCAAAATTTCTAGTTTCCCCACACTTACATTTTATCCAAAAGGAAAAGATCCAAAAGTATGTATATAAATATTTGAACATATTTTTTGATATGTTTAATTGATTAAACCAGTAATTTTTCTTAATTTATTTGCTTCCATATGATTTCTTAACTTTCAATAATGTTTTTGAATTTAGATATTAGACAATGTTATTATGTTTATTAAAAAATTAATAACATTTTATATAATTTTTAGGCTATTGAATACAACGGTGACCGAACTTTTGAAGCAATAGTTAAGTTTATTGAAGCTGATGGAAAACTAGAGGCTACTCCTAGTGCATCGGTAATTACCAATTAGTTATATTTTTTATGTAGTTATAGTTCTTTTTAATAATTATAATGTAGCATAATTGCTAGAGGTGAAGTGCCATGTTTTGTATTTATTTATTATATTTCTTATAATGCTTTACTGATGTAACAACAAAAATTTGATATAACCAGTATATGTTTATAAAAATATAATTTAATGTTTTTGTTTTTTACTATGTGTGAATTTAAAAATATAAATAGTAATATTATCCATTGTTTGGAGGTTAACTGTTAACTTAGGCATTGTAAACATTCTAAACATTGTAAATTGATTTGATTGATCTATAAATATACCAAAAAGTAGGGAATATGATTATTTGGATATTATTAAACAACCAGGGGAAGGATATACACAATTTTGTACAGCTAATGGTTGAAAGTATATTTTTATCTAATAAAAGTAATTAAATCAATTTTTTCTTGTTTGCAGAGTGATGAGATTGAAGAAGATGAAGATGAAGAGGAATCACAGGAGAAACCTAAAGAAGAATTGTAGATATTAATAATTTCAACATGTTATTATGTTTTCATTTTACCTGTGAAAAATTTAAGCACAAGTTTAAATAATTGATCTTTAATCCATTAGTGTATACATTTCTGAATTTTGGTTGTATTGTATTGTATATTCTACATTAATTAAATTCCATGAAATTTGTATTATTTTCATTATAAATCATTTTTTTTTTTCAAAATGTATTTTTCTCAAGACTGTCATTGGTAGTTCTGAAATGAACTTATTTATTTTAAATTTATGTCTGGTGTTTCATTCATAATTTAAGTATAAACATAAAAATTAATTTTAATTTACATCAGTGGTGCCGAGACAAGCCTGTTTAATTTTTTTTTTTGATACCCACCTCCCTTATTTTACCCATTAAATAATAACTAGATATAATAATGCTAATTATCTATATTAGTATTATGTGTGTAAGCTATTTTAACCAATTTTAAAAGGGGTATTTCTCTGGGGTCCACCCATCTTATTTTCATTTGTACTACCTAAATAAAGTATCTGTTCGGCACCATTGGTTTTTATAAATCATTACTTTAAGTAGTAGTTAAACGATTGTATTAATTAAACCGTGAGTGATGAATTAGTTTACTGATTCATGTATAATTTAATTTATAGATCTTTTTACTAATTTTTTATATTAATAATAACATCGATTTCTAAAATTAATTTTAATGGTTATATTTAGCCATATGTTGTACTTATATTTTGATAAAACTCATCATAATATATTATATATATATATATAAATTATATATTTATATTTTTTTTTACATTTGTTATGTATTAAAAATTTAAATGTGTGGGTGTATTTTTATTTTATTAAAATATTTAAACATCACAAAAATTCATATTTTTACTTCATTTGGTTTGTTAAAATGTTATTTTATTGTAGTTAATTTAAAATTAATGCTTTATAATTTTATCTAATATTACATGTTAATAATATCTATATATCTTGTGGTTTACATTATGTGAGAATATATTTTTGATACTATTCTCTTTAAGAAAATGAATAAAAACATCCTAGTTATACTAATGTAAAAACTAATTAATGTTTTGAATATATAAAATAAAATCTAATACACAACTATATTTTATTTATTATAATTTAACTTTATCGAAGACCATGTATATGGTAATAATTGGTATCATGCAAAATTTTAACATTCGCCCATGTCAGTATGTTGTGCGAGTTAAAAATTTAAAAAATGTCTGTCGATCTACTAGTATTAATTTGTCACAATTTCACTTGTTACTTGACTAATATAATATTTGTGATGATGTCTTTTAAACTATTATTTTACTTAGGAACATGATATAGTATAATAAATTATACAATTATTTTCAAATAAATAACATAATATGTTATGATAAGAGTTTATATTGTATGCATAAATAATATGTAATGATTAAAATTATGATGATTTATAAAAATCATATATAGTCATGATATATGCATCAGGTGATTGAATTTAAGAAATAAATGTAGGTAATCAAAATAAAATGAGATAGGTATACTTTTAAATAAAATGTTTGTATAAAAAAAAGGAGTATGCTAATATAAATAATTTATAATAATATAATCAAATCAATGGTCGTTAATAATATCATTGATTTATTAATTAAATTAATGATAATATTAATTAATCTTACAAAAAAAATTGTACTGTTTTTTGGTTTCTAGTTTAGAAAAATGACTGGTAATATTTTGTAAATTTTCTTTTATTCCTCGAATTTATTGCTATGTACATTTTAAATTAGTTTTATGGAAATACGAGTTAAAATCTGTGAAATTTTAGTGTAACTTTTTATAATTTTCAGCATTTAATTTTATTGCATTAGTTCTAGTACATATAACTAGAAAAATATTAAATGTAATTGAAGTTATTGTATCAATATAATACATAAAAATTCTTATAATATTATTTCAAATATGATCGATAATCGATTTGACAAGGTACAAAACTTAACAACTTTAAATCGAAGATCTTTTGAATTTTAAAATTCAAAGAAAGCACTCATTTGTCTATTGCAATGATTGCTAATATAGATATTTAAATGAGGTTTTTTTTTTTTTATAATTTTAAATATAATTTAGTAGTGAAGTAAATAATGATATGTTTATAAATGTTGTTATATTTTTCTTGTACAATAATTTTCGTTATTATTTTAAGTGCAACAACATCCATGCCCCAGACAAATAATAATTATTATTTTGACTCTTTGAGCACGGAGGAAGGAGAAAAAAAACCTTGGACTGCCTGGCGCGCGCGGACGTGAGGTTGATGCCTCATAGCCACCGTAAGTCTGTAGTTTTGTACTCCGTGTCGGTTCTGACACGATCGTCGTTACTACGGCCCCGGGACTCCTACTCCGCTAATCGACGGCCGTTCATCGCCCGACGCTCGTTAGTTCGTTACCGCGTTCACTTCGTCACATTCGCTCCGTCACCGTGTCACCGTGTTGAGGCGTTGACCGTCATTCGCGTCCCGTCCGTCAGCCGGTGGAAACGTGTGCGCGCGCTCACGGCCGTGTGTGTTTTTGATAAGTGATAACGCGTTCACCGATGATA